>JAVSCE010006294.1:0-555978 GCA_032199065.1 Smutsia gigantea | reverse complement strand
AAAAAAGATCACCTACAAAGGAAAACCCATCAGACTCTCATCAGACTTCTCAACAGAAACCTTACAGGCCAGAAGAGAATGGCATGATATATTTAACGTTATGAAACAGAAGGGCCTCGAACCAAGAATATTGTATCCAGCACGATTATCATTTAAATATGATGGAGGGATTAAACAATTTCCAGACAAGTGAAAGCTGAGAGAGTTTGCCTCCCATAAACCGCCACTACAGGATATCTTAAAGGGACTGCTCTAGAGGGAAGCACTCCTAAGGCTACAAAGATGTCATCAGAGAAAATAAAATCATAGCAAAGAAAGCAGACCATACAAATACTAACTAAAGGCAAAGAATAAAACACCTAGTATATAAAGAATGGAGGAGAAAGAATAAGAAGGGAGAGAAATAAAGAAACATCAGACAGTGTTTACAATAACTTAACAAGAAAGTTAAGTTAGATTGTTAGATAGTAAAGAAGCAACCCTTGAACCTTTGGTAACCACGAATCTAAAGCCAGCAATGGCAATAACTACATATCTATCGATAATCACCCTAAATGTAAATGGACTGAATGCACCAATCAAAAGACACAGAGTAACAGAATGGATAAAAAAACAAGACCCATCTATATGCTGCTTACAAGAGACTCACCTCAAACCCAAAGATATACACAGACTAAAAAGTGAAGGGATGGAAAAAGATATTTCATGCAAACAACAAGTAGAAAAAAGCAGGTGTTGCAGTACTTGTATCAGACAAAATAGACTTCAAAACGAAGAAAGTAGCAAGAGATAAAGAAGGATATTACATAATGATAAAGGGGCCAATCCAACAAGAGGATATAACCATTATAAGTATATATGCACCCAATATGGGAGTGCTGGCATATGTGAAGCAAATACTAACAGAATTAAGGAGGAAATAGACAGCAATGCATTCATTTTACGTGACTGCAACACATCACTCACTCCAAAGGACAGATCAACCAGACAGAAAATAAGTAAAGACACACAGGCACTGAACAACACACTAGAACAGATGGACCTAACAGACATCTACAGAACTCTACACCCAAAAGCAACAGGATACACATTCTTCTCAAGTGCACATGGAACATTTTCCAGAATAGACCACATACTAGGCCACAAAAAGAACCTCAGTAATTTCAAAAATATTGAAATTCCTACCAACCAACTTCTCAGATCACCAAGGTATAAAACTAGAAATAAATTTTAGAAAGAAATCAAAAAGGCTCACAAATACATGGAGACTTAACAACACTCTCCTAATTAATCAATGGGTTAGTGACCAAATCAAAACAGAAATCAAAGAATATATGGAGACTAATGACAACAACAACACAAAACTACAACTTCTGTGGGATGCAGCAAAGGCAGTTCTAAGAGGAAAGTATATTGCAATCCAGGCCTATTTAAAGAAGGAAGAACATTCCCAAATGAATAGTCTAAAGACACAATTACTGAAATTGGAAATGAAGAACAAATGAGACCCAAAGTCACCAGAAGGAGGGACATAATAAAGATCAGAGAAGAAATAAATAAAATTGAGAAGAATAAAACAATAGAAAAATTCAATGAAACCAAGAGCTGGTTCTTTGAAAAAATAAACAAAATAGATAAACCCCTAGCCAGACTCATTAAGAGAAAAAGAGAATCTACACACATAAACAGAATCAGAAATGAGAAAGGAAAAATCACGCCGGACCCCACAGAAATACAAAGAATGATAAGAGGATATGAGAATCTATATGCTAACAAGCTGGAAAACCTAGAAGAAATGGACAAGTTCTTAGAAACATACAACCTTTCAAAACTGACCAAGCAAGAAACAGAAAAACTAAACAGACCAATCACCAGCAAAGAAATTGAATTGGTAATCAAAAACTACCCAAGAATAAAACCCCTGAACCAGATGGGTTCACCTCTGAATTCTACCAGACATATAGAGAAGAAATAACACCCATTCTCCTTAAAGTTTTCCAAAAATAGAAGAGGAAGGAATACTTCCAAACTCATTCTATGAAGCCAGCATCACTGTAATACCAAAACCTGGCAAAGACTTCACCAAAAAGGAAAATTACAGACCAATATCCATGATGAACGTATATGCAAAAATACTCAAGAAAATATTAGCAAACCGAATTCAAAAATACATCAGGAGGATCATACACCATAATCAAGTGGCATTCATCTCAGGGATGCAAGGATGATACAACATTCGAAAATCCATCAACTTCATCCACCACATCACCAAAAAGAACAAAAACCACATGATCATCTCCATAGATGCTGAAAAAGCATTTGACAAAATTCAGCATCCATTCATGATTAAAACTCTCAACAAAATGGGTATAGAGGGTAAGTACCTCAACATCATAAAGGCTATATATGACAAACCCACAGCTAACATCATACTTAACAGTGAGAAGCTGAAAGCTTTTCATCTAAGATCGGGAACAAGACAGGGATGCCCACTCTCTCCACTGTTATTCAACATACTACTGGAGGTTCTAGCCACGGCAATCAGACAAAACAAAGACATACAAGGCATCCAGATTGGTAAAGAAGTCAAATTGTCACTATTTGCAGATGACATGATATTGTACATAAAAAACCCTAAAGACTCCACTCCAAAACTACTAGAACTAATATCTGAATTCAGCAAAGTTGCCGGATACAAAATTAACACACAGAAATCTGTTGCTTTCCTATACACTGATGATGAACTAACAGAAAGAGAAATCAGAAAAACAACTCCATTCACAACTGCATCAAAAAGAATAAAATACCTAGGAATAAACATAACAAAGGAAGTGAAAAACCTATACTCTGAAAACTACAAGACACTCCTAAGAGAAATTAAAGAGAACACTAACAAATGGAAATTCATCCCATGCTCTTGGCTAGGAAGAATAAATATGGTCAAAATGGCTATACTACGTAAAGCAATCTATAGTTTCAACGCAATCCCTATCAAAATACCAACAGCTTTCTTCAATGAACTAGAAAAAGTAATTCTAAAATTTTTATGGAACCACAAAAGACCCCGAATAGCCAAAGCAATCCTGAGAAGGAGAAATAAAAATGGGGAATTATGTTCCCTGACTTCAAGCTCTTCTACAAAGCCACAGTAATCAAGACAATATGGCATTGGCACAAAAACAGACCCACAGACCAGTGGAACAGAATAGATAATCCAAAACATTAACTCAAACATATACAGTCAATTAATATTTGATAAAGGAGCCTTGGATATACAATGGGGAGATGACAGCCTCTTCAGCAGCTGGTGTTGGCAAAAATGGACAGCTACATGTAAGAGAATGAAACTGGACTACTGTCTAACCCCATACACAAAAGTAAACTCAAAATGGATCAAATACCTGAATGTAAGTCATGAAACCATAAAACTCTTAGAAAAAATATAGGCAAAAATTTCTTGGACATAAACATGAGCAATTTCTTTATGAACATATCTCCCCGGGCAAGGGAAACAAAAACAAAAATGAACAAGTGGGACTATATCAAGCTGAAAAGCTTCTGCAGAGCAAAGGACACCATCAGTAGAACAAAAAGACATCCAACAGTATGGGAGAATATATTCATAAATGACATATCTGATAAGGGGTTGACACCCAAAATATATAAAGAACTCACACACCGCAACAAACAAAAAACAAATAATGCAATTAAGAATTGGGCAAAGGACTTGAATAGACACTTCTCCAAAGAAGAAATTCAGATGGCCAACAGGCACATGAAAAGATGCTCCACATCGCTAGTCATCAGAGAAATGCAAATTAAAACCACAATGAGATATCACCTCACACCAGTCACGATGGCCAACATCCAAAACACAAACAACAACAAATGTTGGCAAGGATGTGGAGAAAGGGGAACCCTCCTACACTGCTGGTGGGACTGCAAATTAGTTCAACCATTGTGGAAAGCAGTATGGAGGTTCCTCAAAAAACTCAAAATAGAAATACCATTTGACCCAGGAATCCCATTCCTAGGAATTTACCCTAAGAATGCAGCAGCCCAATTTGAAAAGGACAGATGCACCCCTATGTTTATTGCAGCACTATTTACAATAGCCAAGAAATGGAAGCACCCTAAGTGTCCATCAGTAGATGAATGGATAAAGAAGAGGTGGTACATACACACAATGGAATATTATTCAGCCATAAGAAGAAAACAAATCCTACCATTTGCAACAACATGAATGGAGCTAGAAGGTATTATGCTCAGTGAAATAAGCCAAGCCGAAAAAGACAAGTACCAAATGATTTTACTCATGTGGAGTGTAAGATCAAAGAAAAAACTGAAGGAACAAAACAGCAGCAGACTCACAGAACCCAAGAACGGACTCATAGTTACCAAAGGGAAATGGACTGGAGAGGATGGGTGGGAAGGGAGGGACAAGGGGGAAAAAGGGACATTACAATTAGCAGATATAGTGTTGGGGGGGCACGAGGAGGGCTGTACAACTCAGAGAAGACAAGTAGTGACTCTATAGCATCTCATTACGCTCTTGGACAGTGAGTGTAATGGGGTTGGTGGGGGGGACCTGATGAAGGGGGTAGTTTAATCACCATAATATTGCACATGTAATTGTAGATTAATGATACCAAAATAAACTATAAAAAAAAGTAAATGGCATACAATTTTCTCAGAAATCCGTTTTTAACATTCCTGTGTTTATTTTTTTAGTCACACATACATACCTTTTTATTCCCCACAAAGGCTCATTTCATAAATACTATTTTATAGCTTGCTTTGAAAATTTCTTCTACATCTTATTTTACTTGTGGTGTAATTTCTATTTGTGGACCATTTAGATTTTCTTGTAATTGTTTCACATTGTAATTATTGACCTGAGCACTAAATCTTTATGAAGTGTGCTATAGTTACAGTTGCCAAGATTGCTAATATTATCTATAGAATTTAGAGTATTGCTATTGGTTGTAGATTTTAAGAGGTGGTGGTAACTGGGAAACTCTGGCATGCCTAACTGGGAGGCTTTGGGTACTCTGTTAATCTATTAATGTATTAACTGATTAAATTTAATCTATTATATCAGGCATAACATTCTGAATTACATCATGGAATGCATGATGGCATAGGTGTAAGGGAAATACCACATAGACTGTTTCACTTGACAAACTATTCTGACAGTTATACATGTTGACTTTACTCAACAAAACTAAGATGATTAGCCATATTTTTCACATGAAAATGTCTAAAGAAAAATTAATGGACATTTCTACTGATCTCTAAACATTCTTGCTTATATTATAGACAAGTAAATGGAAAGGAAATATTCAGAACAACATGTCAGTTTTCTACCTTGCTACCAAGCCTGCTTGGTTTTTGAAGTAGTAGGTTAACAATAAAGCCCCTTCCTAAGTGATATGAGATTAAGACATGGTGAATGAGTGGGTAAATAGTTGTGTTAATCCATGACCCACTAAAGTTATCTTTTTTGACTTTCATTAGTTAATAAAGCATTTTTGTTATCTTAGCTAATTTATACATCAAAAACTAAAGTCCTATGCTGATTATGGATTGACAAAAAGATTCATACATAAAAACAAACTTAAAAGACATCAATACTTGAATAAAGAAATAATTCTGTTATCTTCAGATTATGAAAATAAGATCATTTATATTGGAACAAAATGAATTATACTGCAGGGGGTTCTTAATAATCATTGATGTATGAGACCTGTATATTTTTAGCTTAGGTTATCTAACTTGACATGATTTTAGAGATCCCTGAATTGACTTAAAACCAGGAATTGGTTTTAAAAAATTGGAAATACAATCATTACCACAAGTTACATTGACTCCCTATGACTATGAATTATGATGAACACTCTTGTTATTGATTAACATGAGGTTTTATTAATAT
Organism: Smutsia gigantea; assembly: GCA_032199065.1. Taxonomy (NCBI): domain Eukaryota; kingdom Metazoa; phylum Chordata; class Mammalia; order Pholidota; family Manidae; genus Smutsia; species Smutsia gigantea. The sequence goes on along the minus strand of JAVSCE010006294.1, from coordinate 550,046 downwards.
GAGGGAAAGAAAAAAGTAAATTGGATTCACTTTAAATAGAAAATTGCTGGGAGAGGGGAGGTATGTAGATTATAATTGCTCTAATTCTAAAGAAGTCTAAATTCTTCTGAATGCATAGTGAAATGAAAGGTGGTTTCAATTTAATGTGGAAAAATCCTATTATAACTATGTCTATTAAAGCATAATAGACATGGAAATAGCTTGTGACTTAACTGAATTTCTATATATAATACATTTATTGTATTCCTGTAAAATGCTAAGATTAAAAGAAGTCTTGATATTGGCTATTCGATGGACTATTACAGTTAGAGGAGGAAAATTCTATCATTTACTGTGTAACTTGGGTTCCTTTGTTATGTTAAAGTACATAGGCATTATCTTTCAGGCAGCTTATTCAGAGTGCTTGATACTAGAATTAATTTTGATATTTGAATAAGCTTTCTTCCACCTACCTGTTTGTTAGCCCCAATGACTGTCCTGTGTTATTTCAGCTGATGTTAGTTAACTTTAAAAGAATAATAGATTTTCTCTGTTTAACCTATTTCATAGAGCTTTAGTGGTTTTCCCACACTCTTCTGAGGGATGCTTGAGGAATCCTAGTGATTTCTCGGACAATTATGTAATGAAACTAGTCTCTCTAAATTAGACTGAGTTAGGCTTCCAAAATCTAAATGAAGAGGTATTGAAACTACATTACATTTTTAAACTAAAATATGAAATCATTTAAGATAATGGGGCTAACACTGCTCTAGGCATATGATTCTGAGAAATTACTTTTTTAAATAATTTTAAAAAGGTAAAATAAATTCTTATATGGATATTTGGCTTACTGGAGTAAAGAGAGAACTATGATTAGACTTATGATTCTTTAAGAAGCCATGATACCAAATAAACTTTTGTGAATTCTTATTTAAAAATATTAAACAAAAGACATGTAAATCAAGACACCACTATATAATTTATCTGTAACAACGTGTTATCAGATGAGAAGCTCCATTCTAAAATCTCCCTCCAAACCGCAAGGGCCACCCACTGAGCCAACAACAGCACAGGAGTTTAATATATGTATGTGTGTGTGTGTGTGTGTGTGTGTGTGTGTGTGTGTGTGTGTGTCTATCTGTTTGTCTGGTGTCTGCGTATGTTCTAGGTGACAGTATAAAATTAATTTTTTATTGTGGGTCAGAATCAAGTATTTTGAAAGCCACTGCCTAGCCACGTTGCCATTCATTCATGTTCCTAAACCTGAAAACGCAACAGCTTTCCGGCTTCTGGGGCTTTACAACTTCTGTTTCCTCTGCCCGGAATAATTCTCCCCACAGTGCCATATTCCTTTCATGTATCTAGCTCCTTGTCATTCTTTGGTTCTACACCTAAATGACACTTTCTAAAGAGGCTTAGAGCAGCGGCATCTGCTGGATATGCAGTACCGCTTGGCCCTCTAATGAGCTGGGTCAGACAAATTTTTGAATGGAAACCAAACCTCACACACACATATGCACACACTTCAATTTTATTTGAATTTACTATCAAAGAAAAGCTGGTGTCTCTCTGAGTTGGTCCTATATAATATTTAGAGCAAGTAATGTCACCTTTTTTTTTTGAAGGTATATTTCATTATCGCTCTTTGATAAACACAGTCACAATTAATGCAACCCAGGAATAGGGATTCACTTCTTTGTTTTGGTTGATCTAATTATGTACATGTTTGTTACTATGTATAAGTGCCTGATTATTGGAATCTGAAGCTGGTCTAGTTTTTTGCTTTTAATCCACAAGAGGGATTCACATCTTTTAGGATGAAATAATTTGTAGAAATCTGTTTTGAGGACTAGAGAAAAACTCGTCTTGAATATGCTTACGTGGACTAAATAGCACTGATTTTATTCTAAGTGATACTTATAAAAGCCTTTGCATAATGTCAGTCTTTTGCATTTATACAGACTTCTAAAAAATGAGCATGCTGTCTTCCAGCTACTAACAACAGATGTGCTTAGCATAAAATATCAGAAGTAGACTTTGCAGACTGTGGCTAAGATCTAGTAAATTTGGAGTGAAAATTTGCCTCCAAGGGGGCCGTCTGCTCTTCTCTTCTGCAAACCTGTTTCATATTTTCTTTAGGACTAAGAGGAAAACGATGAGCTCTTAGTCATGCTTCTGCTTACCAACTTTTAAAAAAACTTAAAAGAGTAGTTCAAACTGGTCCTTGGCCTAGAGACCTTCCACAAAAGGTTTTTAATTCAACAGAGTGGAGATAATCTCTTCTGTTATTTTTATCTGACGAAATCAGCTTTAAAATTCAATTGCCTTTATTATAGGATTTGCACCCATTAAGTGTCTCAATTTTTTTCTAAAAATTGCTCTGAATTTAAGTGGAAGCAATAAGGTACACTGAAAAGTATGTGAGACCTTGTCTTTTAATTTATGACAAAAAAAGCCACTGCGCATGCTTCTTTTAATATTTATAAGCACTTTCTAAGCTATTAAGTTTTATAGCACATACATTTTCCTATTAATAGCAATTGTGAGAGGCTTTCAAGTTCCTAAGAACAATCTTTGAATTTACCCCAAAGTTTTGGTATGTTTGTGTTAATAATTTTGGGAGTACACTGGTTATTAATAATAGCTTACCATTTCTAGAGCAATTTCTGAAGCATGCATTTATTTTATATTCTAAAATATAATTTTTTCTCAGAGCTTTGTAAAATGATTTGCTTGTGAAATTTTAACAAACTAAATACAATTTTTTAAACTAGTGTTCTTTTTAGAACTTCTCTAAATCTTGGGATCTTTTCCTTTAACTTTTTTAGTTAGCTTTGTTCAACTATGATTAAAAACAAAAAGTTCTTTATTAAATCTATTAATCATCAGAAAGCACTATGAGCAGATAAAAATAGTTTCTTCTCTTATAAAATTAGAAGCCTTTATTTCAAGTAAAAGTAATGAAAGTTCATCTCTTTCTCCAGATATATCATACTGTACATTTCTAGACATATTATGCAAAGAAATTGACCATATCAGTGTATACCCCATTTTTTGTGGAACTTACTAGTTTTGTAATACAACTTGCATGATGACAACCCAGAAGCTTGTTCTGCTTTAATGCACAAATAAAATACACTCTTTGATTGGCAACTGCAGAATGCATTTTCAAACTAGTCACTATTTGAAAAATTGTTTCTGACTTGTGGTTGGCCAGACATCTCGATTGCAGAATGGCTCCATTTTTGAATGTAGGGCACCAGGCAACTGTTGTTTTTTTCTCAGAACTTGACAGTTGCAGTAGTTTAAAGCCAGGTCTTGACGCTTTGCTGAATTAATTATTCTCTTCTCTCATGTATGGTCATTGACGTTTCATAACAATTGAGTATCTCATCCTTTCATTGGATGAGCCCACCACTGAAATCTCAGCAGTGGTTGCAAGTTCAAGAGACTGAAAAATTGTTAGTGATCCTGAATTCATTTTTTTAAACATAAAAATTCCTCCAAATGGGAAGTAGCAGGCTTTCTAATGGAACTGAAAATGGGGCTATAAAGTATATCTGTGTTATGTTTAAATTTTAAGATTTCATCTATTAAAAAAGATTGAACATTGTAATTTTTATATTGTCCCCAGTTGTTGGTCTGTGCTGTCTGCCTTATAACCTTTGAGAGACTATAGATAGGATTTTCTTTTCTTTTTTTTTAGCTTTTCTCTTTCTCTTCCTTAAAAGTGCTGCATAAGTATGAAGATGCTATAATGATAAGGTTGTATGTCAGAGCTTTCCGGGAATGTACTAAAATGTTCTTTAGCATGCCTAGTCTTACTATCCAAAGCACTGTGAAAACTCTGCAAAGCCTCTAGAAGGCTTATGTGTGCTGGGACTTTAGTTCTAATATTTTTGCCTCTGTACGTAATGAGATGAACTGGAATTGTTTTCAAGATGTCAGGAAGCATATGCTGAAACCGCCTGTAGATCAACTATCATTTCATGCTTATGGTTGAATGGAACAAATTTAAATGTATGGAATTTGGCTTGGCTCTATTAGCTCTGCAAAGGACTCTGTCTAGTTGACATAACCACAGTGGCCATGAGAATGTGCCTCTCAGATGTCCAGCTGCCCAAGACACTTAAGAGAGCTTAAGTGTCCAAAAGCCTAGAATTTGCACTGTGCAATTCTCACTGCTGCTTGTGCCAATGGGCTTCCCTCAGACTCCTCCTTGCCAGTGACTGAGCATGGCAGGGATACCGAGGCAGCATGTTCCTGGGAGATGCAGGACTTCTGTAAGTGATTTTGGATTAAGGACTCACAAACTGCCTTGCCTAACTTTTCTTAGAACTGCGTGGCAATCTGAGATGCCTCCACACTAACTCACTAGCTATGACTTCCCTCCCTTCCTTCTTTTCTGCTCTCTTTTTCTAGCAGTCAGATTTGTATCATAGCTTAATGGCTACAAATCTCCTTTAGCTCTCTTCCCATGTTCTCTCAGAGGCTTTTCGCATAAGAAATTTCTTCCTCATTCAGTCTTGATTTTGTGTCTGCTTCTCAGAGGACCTAGACTAACACAATAAGCAATTCCTACATTGTGAAGTCTTAAAGAATTCTCTCCATGAATATGTAGACCTATTATTTTCTTATTAAAATAGAGTGCATGTTTGCTGCAAAATATCCAAGGAAGTCAGAAGTAATATTATTAGTAAATTCAAGTAATTTGGTGAATAGACAGACTATAACTTACAAACTGAAAGAAGTGCTTTCTATTCCCCAATACCTAATGATGTAGAGATAAAATAAAGTGCTTACCTTCATCTCATATATACACACAATAGGTATAATGAGTGAATGCTTCAAAAGACTTTTGCAGAATGATTAGAATTAGCAGGTAATCCATGAGGGTTAAATATTAACTTAGTTGTTTATGGGTAATCGTATTTTGAATTCAGGGTTGTAATGGTATCTTCACATTTTTATTTTCATACTAGAAACTTAAGAGTATCACTAGACTATAAGTCTCTTATTAGTCTTGATCTCCTTGAGGACAGTGACCTTGATTATTTCACTTCATATTTCAAGTATCAGTGAAGGCCAAATTCAGAGTAAGTACACAATGACTGTTCCCATAGCTTCCTACTCAAATTGTTGTCCCAGGGCCAGCATTTTTGGCACCATCCGGGAGCTTGCTGGAATTGCAGGATCTAAAGTCCCCTATAGACTTTACTGATTCCAGATATTCACTTTATCAAGATCCCTAGGTGGTTCATGTGCACATTAAAGTGTGAGATGCAGTGGTCCGGAAGACTTGTCCATTGAGTGTTCATCCTTTCTATATCCTTCTTCCTCAAATAACTCTAGTTGTAGTCAAGTAGTCTCCTCTGCCTCACAGCTGTTTGATTCAGGGAGAGCTAGTAGCATCTTCAGTATTGGGAAAAATCATTATTTATCTAATTTTCTTATTTTCTTTGCAAAAGATTTGTTTACCCATAGGTCAGTGAATCAGGAGGAAAAATCTACTGGAAGGAGCCCTACTGGACAAGGTGTTATTTATTTCAAAGGAGAAAAGACCCTTTTCTTATCTCTGGGTATTGTGTCCATGGGACTCCTAGCACTGTTTTAGTCTCTTTTCTACCTGCCTAGTAATGTGGCCAACAGAAGGAAGGTGGGACCGTGAGACACAGAGAGAAGTGGAACCAGAGTCCTGATTTATTTTTAGAAACAATTTTCATCATTGCAACCCAAAACCTTATTGGTCTCTTTTCAGTCCAGTTACTCGGCCCCCTTTTTGATAAGGGTGGTCAAACCTTTTTTCTTGAAACTCTCATCTTCCATGGGCTAAGAGATTATGTCTCTCCTTTTTTTGCTTTGACATCTAAATGCTTTTTAAAATCAACCTTCTCCACTGCCTTATCTTTGCATTTAGGGTGTTGCCTCTGGATGGTTTGTATTCAGTGCCAGACATTCACCCTGAGCTATCCCTTCTACTCTGCCATGCCTTCAAGCACCACACATATGAAGGTGACTTCAAAAAATGTGTATTTTTAGCTTCAGCTTTACTTTTGAGTTTCACAGTAAGCTAACACTTATACGATGCTTCCATTAGGGACTGCACACTGAATAAGTGCTCTAAGAATATTAAATCAGTAAATTCCCAGAGCAATCCTTTGGTGCAGGTGCAATTATTATCACCATTTTATAGATGATGAACCTGAGGCACAGAAAATGTGACGGTTAATTTCATGTGTTAACTTGACGGAATGACAGGGTGCTGACATAAACCATCATTTTTGGATGTGCCTGTGAGGGCGTGTCTGGAGGAGACGGGCACTTGAATGGGTGGACTCAGTAGACTGCTCCCCCCAACACGGGCAGGCACCATGCAGAATGCTCTGTCTGATGTTAGTGGGCATCATTCAATCCATCGAGGGCCTGAATAGAAAAAGGAGAGCAAGGAATGATTCATCTCTTTCCTAGTTGCTTGAACCGGGACGTTGGTCCTTTCCTGCCCTTGGACTGGGATTTGTACCCTAGCGCTCCTGGTTCTCAGGCCTTTGGACTCAGAATAAATTACACCTGACAAATCAAAAACTCTAGGGACCAAGAGATCTCTGAAAAAAAAGGGTTTGTTGAGCCTTTACAGGTGCTAGCCAGAAAAAGCACTGAGCCCTGGAATGGGAAGTTTCTGCTTCACCAGCTGCAAGGCCAGTTCACAGAAACAAGCTGTCTGCCAGACCCAGGTAACTCATTTATGAGGATTCTCAAGGACAGTAAGTTCTTTAAATTCACATTGGCTTTAGATAAGGAAGGCAGGCTAACACAAAGCAGGGAAAGTCCGGGATAGGAGCTTAGTCCACAGAGAAGGTTTGTGGATTGGTTGTTTAGGATGGTCAGATACTGGTGAGGCCCATGGGGGATGTGGTGGTTCTGGGACCTCCTAGATGATTGTTGGGAAAACTTCGTTCAGGAATGTGGCCTTTCTGGTTAGCTCTATCTCAAGGCTATTGACTGATGACCTTTCTTGTCTTTCTCGCTCATTCTCTTATGTCACTTAATTTAGGACACTTCAGAATTTTTCCTCATCACACCACTGGCTTGCTTGGTTTTCAGCTTTCAGTCAGCAGATCATGGGACGTTTCAGGTTCCATAATTGTGTGAGCCAATTCCTCATAGTAAATCTCCTATGGAGTTAGGCTACTAGGTTTGAATCCCAGTCCTACTTCTTACAAGCTTTGTGATTTAAGATAACTCTCCTATTAATTCTGCTTCTCTGGAGGACCTTGACTAACAAAGAAGAGTTGTGTAGTTACAGAACTAATAAGAAGCTGAGCCATAGTCTCTGTTTTTAAATACTGTGCTACTTTCCAATTGCCTTATTAGTTCAATTTCCAAAAAAAGAACTCATAATCTTCATTGCCTTTTCCCATATAAAAATGTCATCTACCTAGTCACCTAATTGGAAACCTAGAACTCATCCCTAACTCCTTATTTTTTTTTTTACCTGTGTAAAGGCCATTTTACCAATTCTCTCTCTTATATGTTTTATCAGTTTCTCCATATTATTGTTGACGGCTGCCCTCTTACATCAGGACCTTAGCAGTGGTGATCCAAACTTTTACCAAAACCACCTGATAGATTTTCCCATTCCGGTTTCTCATCCTTCCATATACAACCCATCTCCCACAATCAAGAACATTTTCTTTCTAAAACACAAATATGATCAAATTAATACTCTGCTGTAAAAACCTGTCAAGTGCCTATGGAACAAAATCCAAGTATTTTAGCATGACATGTAAACCTTCTCTGACTTTATTATTTACCTTGTACTTTTCATTTCTGTGCGTGTGATAGTGTTGGGGGTGGAGTTTGTTCTCGGTTCTTGTCCCTGCCGAAACAAAGAATTGAAAGGCAGAGACACTATAGTGAAGCAGAGTGAAAGTTTTATTTGTCTATACTCCAAGGGAGGAGTGGGCCAGAGTCAAGGTAGACAAAGGCCTTGATCTGTTAGGCGGGAGGCTCTTTTATTACATTCTGACTAGGAGGTGCCTCTTTGACAAGGTGAAGTCATTTGACTGACAGATCCATTCATATAGCCATCCCTCTCAGTGTGCATGTCCTTTCCCAGAATGCACACAGAAAAACCCATGGTGTGTATGTGGAGGGCAAAACTGCAATTTTATTTTAATGAGATTATGATGCGGTATTACTTGGGTGGTTTGTAGTTTTGTTTGATTGCCGCTGTGTTGTGATCTGCTTGGGACCGTTTTGGCCTGGTCCTAATAGTCAAGGAAGTTATCTCTCTGCAAAGCCTTTGCCGTCTTCACATGGGACCCCCTACCTGGGCGGGTTTGTGGTGCTTTTTCCTTGAACCTTATCTTCCCCTTCCCTGGCTGCTCATGTCTATCTTTCTACCTAACAGTAGAGCACTGTAATTCTTCTATATGTCCATTTACTCTACCTGACCATACAACTCTAGAAGTCAGGGACCAATCATACATTCACTAAGCATCCTCTGTATGTCAGACTTAGAGATAGCTACCGATGATACATCTCTGAGCTTAATAAATGGGCTTTGTATTTCTGGTGCCAGAGTGATGGTCATGTGATAGTGAACTGATAATTTCTGAAGTGAATAGAATGAGTTTCCCTGAGCCTACCCTAAACCATCTTTGTAGTCACATCTTCAAAGGCAACCTTCCATTAAAATAGCACCACCAAGACATTAAGCAGGATGACACCCCCAAAATACAAAGCTTGTACTTTGTGTACTTCTTTGCCTTTATATATGCATATGTTTTGAATTGGAATGCCAGTTTGTTGACCATCTAATTACTCTTGAAATCAAAGCTGTTTCTGGGAAAATTTCCCCCCAAATTCTATTTCCTTTAATCACCACTTGTATCCTTGCTCAGGAGATATTCTTTCCAACTTTTTCTATCACTAAAATTGGTATGTTTTATGATACTGTGATTTATAAGAAATATTTTTTGGTGATTCAGATCACCAAAATATATTGTCTTTGCCAAGCTTCCCAGAGCCTTTGGAGTTTCCTGAGTGATAAGAGCAATGACACCATCTTTTGTTATAATATTTAGATTCTGGTCCTCAGTTCCTGAAATAGCTTTGGAGCCATAAAGGTGAAATGGGGTGCCTTATTATTCATAACAAGTCCCTTTCCATCACAACTGGGTTGTGTTAATGAGATGACTTTTGGAAATCACCTAAGGATGGGACTGATTGCCAGTGGAAGCAATCATGAATAGAAGAACTTTCAGTCCCACCCTCTGATTTCTGGGGAAGGGAGAGGAGCTAGAGGTTGAATCAATCACCAGTGGCCAATAAGTTAATCTATCATGCCTATGTCATGAAGCCTTCATTAAAATCCAAAAGAGCATGTTTGGGAGAGCTTCCTGGTTGATGAACACATGGAGATTTAGATGGAATGATACCCCTGGAAAGGCATGAAAGCTCCTAGCCTTTTCTCCACACCTTGCCCTAAGCATCCCCTCCATCTGGCTATTCCTGAGTTAATATCTTTACACAATAATCTTATGAAGTACTTACTAGTAAATAAAATGTTTCTCTGAATTCTATGAACTGTACAAGCTCATTAGTAGAACCTGAGGAGGGGGTTGTGGGAAACTGATTTATAGCTAGTCTGCCAGAAGTCAGATGACAACCTGGACTTGTGATTGGCCTCTGAAATCCAAGACAGGGGCTTTTGGAGTCTATAATCTACTGTATCTGGTGGGTCAGCTACAAAGGTGAACAACGTGGGCTTGTCACATGACAGAAGTGCAGGGCCAGGGGTGGTCTTCTAGGACTGAACCCTTAGCCTGTGGGATCTGATGTTGTCTCTGGGTAGGAACTGTCAGAACTGAGTTGAATTCTGAGACACCCAGCTGGTGCCAAAGCATTGCTTGATGGTGTGGGGGAAACACTCCTTTCCCACATATTGGAATTGTGATTAAGGATACATTTATGTTTTTATAATAGCATGTGTCGGTTCTATATTGAATTGTGTAACTTTCAATCTTTTATCCTAGTACTCTGCATGATTTTTACTGTAGCATGGTTTTAGCATGAAATAAATATTTAATTAAATATTATTTCAATTGAACTTAAATCAAATGATTCTCTTAAGACTAATACCTGTTTCTATGTGCCTTGTTGTTGTATGTATGTATACTCTACCTCTGCCAGTTTGTAGTCTGATTTATCAGTGTCCAGCAATTAGACATAATGCTTATAAATAAATATATAAACAAATGACTCACATCACTCTAAATGTATAATGTGTTAATTTACAATTCAATTATTTTTTCTTCATTACTCATTTAATTTTTAGATTAGTTGGAAGTGGAGTAGGACTAGGAAATGTGAATAAATCAATATAAGAAGCCTAAATGCATTAAGAAATGTTTGTCTTGCTATCTCTTGACAGAAAGATTTTAAATTACTACTAGGGGAGAGTTGAAATAGTCATTACCATGTGTACTAGGACTACAGTCAAGATATTACAAAATTTCTGCTTTTATTTAACATGGTTGACCCTTTACATGGAAAAATTCCTGTTTTTGATTAAGAACTAATTCAAGGGTTATTCAGAGACAATTATGTAAGACCTGGAGATTTCTCTTGTGTATGACCTGAGATGCAGGTGCTTGAAGAAAAATCTTGAAAGAAATAATAGCAAGAGAATTCCCAAAAGATACCTTAGAATCATAAAAGATAGAGTTTTCCTAAGAAGGAATAAGAAAATGTGTAAATTTCTTCATACCTGTACATATCCTCCTTTATCCATTAAATAAGGAAAGAAAAAACTTACTCTCTAGTAAAGGAAAAGAGATATGTTACAGAAAATTTCAAGTCTATAATATAATTTATAATGCAATGAGACCTAGGAAATTTGTCAAGATTTTGCAAAATTAGAAAACCTACTTTGTTGGAAGTTTGCAATTTGTAGTAACATAGGATTTGTAGATTTGATCTTGAAGATGTTGTAAAAAAGAGATCCCTAGTTTGTCAAGGTAGACATTGGCTTGAAAGGAACCTTTGCGATGTTTATTTAATCATGGTATGAGATATGGTGAACTGGTCTTCTGCATTATAAGGACAAATTCTTGGTACCTTCAATAATGTCAAGTTGATCAAACCTGAAAAGGCTGAGTCATGTTGATTAAAATCAAAAGTGACATATAAGCTACAATGCCAATTTATTTTCTTACAATAGAAATAGAACTGTCATAGCACATTTCCTTTAGGCAAGCTACATGAGGAGACCATTATCAGAAGATTGCTCATTGACAAAAGGCTCAGAACTAGCATCTGAGAGGAGGGAATAGAGTGAAGGGTGGTTATATGATTTGAATATTTAATGCCCACAGACTAAAATACACAGATGTATAAATTTTCTCAATAGATTCACTTTCTCATTCCATAAGAGAGGTGTACTTTTTGATTCGGGGCAGTGTCTTCCTTACATAATGATAGATGGCTGCTGCCAAACTCTTCTTTTCTTTTTCTGTACACATTTCTGACAAAATTACTTCCAGTTGGAACATTTTTCTTCAGCAATGTTAATTTTTAATCCATTTGCTGTCAGGTTCTTCTTGGTTGCAAGTGATTCTATCTTCATATAATGATACCTCTGTACTTATATGTAATGTGTTGAATTTAGAGTTCAAGTACCCAAGTGAAATTCTGTTTCTCTTATTTACTACTTTTTGGTAGGAACTTTCTTGTCCTTCTATGCTCCAGCTAAAATAGCCAATGAATGCATAAAACTAGACTTAACAGAACCACACGTTTTCTTCTTGTTAAAATCATTTTGCACATTCCTATCATTGTAAACTGTATTTTAACTGCCTTCATTTGGTAGAACAATGATAGTTGAGATAAGTTTTCAAGAATTTTCCTAGTATCTATTTCAAATAATGACATTTATTTGGAGGTGTGGAAAATCTTTAGGTTATTTAAACTGCTACTTCATATGTAACAAAAGTACTCAGTGACATTTATAAAGTGAATTCATATATGGCAGCTAATAGGTTGATTCAACATAACTTTTTTTACATTTAATCAAAGAGTAAAAATTATTTTAAATCAAAGATTTTATGTGAATTCAAAGCTAAGTTATATCGGTTTACCCTGTATTTGAATGAGTTGGTAAGCATTTCAGTCATTTTGAAGCACACCTCAGTGTTGATCTTTTCAACCTAGATATTTCTAAAAAGAAATGCTGGAAGAATTTAGTCACAGTAGACAGAGTCTCCTGAGAATAAAAATCCTGTCTGGCAGGCTGTATATATATATGAGGATGACATTAAATGTTGTGTGTATATCCCTTTTTATTGTATTACTTTACTTTCTCTTAAGCAAATATTTTGTTTTATACATATGGGATTTGTGTTTTTGATCTTGCTTGATCCCAATTCTGATTGAAACACACACAATTAATTTTCTAAAATCAGCAAAATACTATTTAAAATCAAAATACTTTTTGTGGGAGAATCAAAATGAAATAAATACTACATTTAACTTTTTACTGTTCTTTATCAAATAACATATTAAGTTTAAATTTAAAGATAAAAACAAGGGTATTAATTTTTACCATATTGGTTTTGTGACATCAACAGGTCACTCACTAATCTTCACTCCCTCAACCCAAGGGGAAAAACAGAGATAATAAAACTCAAGGCTACCTATGTCTTCCGATGTTCACTGGATTTTAATGAATGCTGAGATAGCATTACTCCATGAGTTGATTAATATAGGTCTTGAATTTAAGAGCCTATTGTTAGACTCAAAGACGTGTGTGTGTGTAATTTTTTTTATACACTTAAAGCAATATGACTATATAGAATATGAGAAAGTACTGGCAGGCATGTTGAAAAGACTGAACTCTATGAATATCTTACTCCTTAAAAAACTGAAGAGTGAATTTAGACCATTCTAATATATGTTTCTCAAGTGGCTTGTCTCGAGAATGTTTCTCGTGTATATTTCTTTTATTTCCTGATCAACAGCTATTTTTATTTCCTAAAGTCATTACAAAACATGGGAGAGAATTCTAGTTTCATTTCTCATACAGATAGCTTTATTAATTTATGTGCTCACATTTTGTCTTGTAAATTAATTAAACTGCTGCCTATTTGACCCCAAATTTTGCTTGTGCTCTCTAGTCAGACATGTGTGCTTGTGTATGTATGCGTGATGTGATTTTTAGAGAGAGGCAAGAATCCTGCTTTTAGCCTTTTTGGTTTTATAGGTTTTGAATTAACTATCGTGTTATTTCACTACATGAGGCATACATGAATTTCTCATAACAAAAGTTAATTTAAAGCTAGTAGGATAGTTGATCAATTCTATATAAAAACATTTTCCTTGTTTGATGAATATATATCATAAGAGCAGTTACATAAAAAAAAATGTCTATTAGGAAATGCATTTCATTCCCTAGAAATGAGAAGTCAGTATTTTTGACACAATTATGCTTGGTTGACATATGACTAACTGTGATTTTGGAGGTCTGATACCGTCAACACAAAACAACCTTTAAGTCCAAACTACTTAGGTTTCTTCGGAGAATCTGAGTTGAGATAACATTAAGTGCAGTTGGGGATTTGCATTTTTGTCACAGTTACTATTGTTTGAGGATCTTGTACCAACTGGCATAGAGAAAATGTTAATAAACAATTGCTCAATTCAAAACAAGATTTCTGTAGCTCAATATTCTTCATTTATTACATCTACTACAAGGGAGCACTATTCAGGTAATTTACCACAGGACTTTGGAGCTCCTGCCACAATTTCTACACTTAAGAAAGTCAAATGACTGGAAAGAGTTTTACTAAGCTATTTAGCAAGTTAAAGGAAAAACCAATGTCATGATAAATGATTTGCCTGTAAACTTTTTTCTAAGGATACATGGAGAAAGTGCCAAACTTAATAGATTATATATATATATATTTTAAGTTCTGTACATCTATTACCATTGTTATGTATATCCAAAAACTTAATGTATTTTATAGAGAGTAAGCATATGATTTTGTTTAATACAGTCAACAAACATTTATTGAACACTTACTACGTAGCTGCAACTGTTCTAAGCACTGGAGATTATACTTGAGAGGGGGTTAAGTAATAAAAAGTCATTATAAAATAGGTCAAGTAATGATAAGTACTCTGAAGAAAAACAGAGCAGAGTAAGATTAGGTAAAGACTGAAAGGTAGTGGGGAGAAAGGGAACGTGCTGTTTGAGAAAGGATTGTGAGGGAAACCGTGGCATTTGAGGCAAGAGAGGAAGGAAGCAAAAGAAGTAGCTTCTGTCCTCCTGGAGAATTGGCAGCTGAGGGTCTCACAATTATAAAAGTAAAACTCTGACACAGACCACCTATACTTGAGCTTTTTACAAAAAAAGACTTACCTTTAAGTCTGGCCATGATTACATTACTCTATTAAACTTTATTGAGGATCTCTGACCTCAGTACAATCTAAAATGAAATGACTGAAAATTCTGAAAAAAATCCTGACATTTAATGCTAAATTTCAAGGGAATATAGAATCCAGCCTTACTGTATTCTCACTTAAGGAACATGTATGTAACATATCTAGTATTAATTATGCCAATTCCAAGAGACAGTTGAAGAGAAAGTCAGATGATTGGATGTGGGAGGGTATGGTTGCTAAATGAGAACAAGAGCTAAGAATTATAAAATAGCCTAGGGCTTGGCCCAGAGTAAAATATTCTATAGGTGTAAAATATTACTATACTATTATTATTATTATTAAGAAATTGGCATTTTACTTAAATAATAGAAATAGCAGGAAAATATCATAACTATCAATAGGGTGAACAAATGATGGCTGACCACTGTTATCAAACCTGCTTTCTAAATCTTAAAAAAAAAATAGACATTTCCCAACTTTATGGAATTTTCTGATGTGCTGCAGCCAGTGCACTACATGAACTCAGTAGATGCATGTTGCCCCTTGGAATGTGCCAAAGCAAGCCCTCTGACCTCTTGTCCTCTAAAGTTACAGAAATTTAGACAAGTTTCCACAGGGTGAACTGTGAAGGGTGGAGGGGAGAGTAAGAAGGTATGGGCAGTTGTTGAGTTCGAATGTATTCCGTGGGAATCTCACTTTTTGTAATAAAAATACTAAAACAACAAGTTTTTCGTCTACTTGCATACTGTTCTCCTTGAGAGGAGCGCTGTTCCCCACCCACCCCTTTCTGTTCTGTCCGGGCCATTTCTCCTTTTAAAATTCTGGAATTTAATTAACCTCTCCAACAAGGCATCCTTATCTCCGTCCTTAACTGATTTTAGTGGGTGCTGCATCTTTACTTTTAAAGTATGTATTAGACTCATTCTATGTCCATATTTGCCTTCTCCAAGACACTGCTGAAGAGGAGAATAGAGGACAGAATTCTCTCTCTGCATATCTCTGTTACTGGTTTTCACTCCAAAACTTGAGTTTAATTTATGATTTAGCAACTGTGATGGAGGTTAACAAAAGCTCCATGACTCAGATGAAAAACAAAACAACAAAACACACAGGCGGAGGTCATGTATCCTCATTGAATCTCTGAGGACAGACTTGGGAAAGGTCCACATTAGCAGTAGCACAGGACTAAGAACATCTTGAGGTTTTGGAAAGGAAAGCAAAAGCAAATTTGATCTTTTTAAATTAGTCACTTGATGATGAAATTTGGGCTGGTGATGGCTGGGGGTGGAGGGTGGGCAGTGTAGGAGTCCTCACTTAAACCTTAAACCAAAACACGTACCAGCACTTTATCAGAGACCAGTACATTGCAGTTACTGTGCTGGGTGCTGACTCTCATACTGATGAAAAAGTGCCTTGATTCCAAGTCTCTCTCATTCCTGTTCTTTCATTCCCCTGGGAAGTTTGGATGATTTGCAGGGTAAGATTCAGGAAGTCTGGATGAGCTGGTTAAAATCTTATTATGACTCTAAAACTAAAACCTTTCCTCTGATCTAGAAAATTTTATTTAAACAATAAGAAAGCATGATGAAGTAAGAGATTGACTTTGAAGACAGAGAGATCCTCTAGGAAATTCATAAGCTATAATATAAGAGTGGTTAGGAGCAGAAGAAAGAAGAGGGAGAAAAGATGTTTTAACGTGAACAGAGACCACACACACACACACACACACATACACACTTTTCTGTTCCAGAGAGAAGTGCCATAATCACATTTAATTATTCTTGCAAAAACAGTTTTCATGGTCATCTATCCAGTAAGTTATTTTATCATTGTAAGTTCTGCTGTCATTTTCTTATCAATGTCCAAAATGCCCAGGAGTCCTCACTTATACCTATCTTAGGTGATCATGCTTTCTTCTGGAGCCAGCTATTCTCACCAAGGTTCCTCTCTGACATCTCGGCACATTAGAGGGGTGACCTTGATGAGTCCCTTACAACAACTATGAGACTCTACCATAAGAGACTATCTCTGATGGCATATTCCATATGTGATGATTAAATGAGAGGTAAATGAAAAAGGTGACTTTGAGTGTGTAAATATGAGCATCATATGTGACAGAAAGGTAGAGGATTACACCCAGAAATTTGTTTTTCACTATGTCCTCTAATGACTAATGGGGGTGAAAGTCACACTGGAAGAGATTAAAAAGTATAAAGCATAACTGAGAAATTTGGCACTAAGTGGAAAGAATAGAGTATTTTGGGATTTTGCTTATTTGCATATTTGTGTGTGTGTGCACATATGCAAGCACATGCATTTTGTTATTCACAACAAAAGAGAAAATGTTGATGGGATGGCACAAGAAGAGACTATCAAAATGGTACACTGTGAAAAGGTTACATTAGGGAAGAAGATGAAATCAACTGTGGGACTTGGGTGGGAAGTTCATGCTGGAAAATGAGACAGAGAATTCCTAATTCAGACAGACTTCTAATAAAAAGGAGCAAGTGTTCCTTCAAAGACTCATACTGATTGTGAGCTAAATGATTGTTCCTGTAACTTATTCTTCTCCCAGGTATTGTGTTCATAGGTTCCCAGGGCACAGGATTATTTGCCCATATATCTCCCATCTCTCACATAGTTGCAGAGTTGAAGTACTAAAAACATCAGTATTTCAGACTCATTTGAGTGTGTGTGGGTCATCAGGACTTGAAATCCCTGAACTGAGCTCTACTGCAGTCCAGTTCTCACTCTTATAATCATAATGCATTCTGTAAAAACCCAAGCTTGAGTTGAATGGGGTTTTAAGAAATAAACCAGCACTTAAAAAAAATTTTTTCTAAATATGTACATATGTTAATTTTGGTACATGAATTCTTTTTTTTATTAAGGTATCATTGGTATACACTCTTCTGAAGATTTCACATGAAAAACATTGTGGTTACTACATTCACCCATATTATCGAGTCCCCGCCCTACCCCATTGAAGAAGTCACTGCCATCAGTGTAGTAAGATGCCACAGAGTCACTACTTGTCTTCTCTGTGCTACACTGTCTTCCCTGTGACCCCCCCACAACATGTGTACTAATCATAACACCCCTCAATCCCCTTCTCCCTCCCTCCTCACCCACCCTCTCCCACACCTCCCCTTTGGTAACTGCTAATCCCTTCTTGGAGTCTATGAGTCTGCTACTGTTGTGTTCCTTCAATTTTGCTTCATTGTTATACTCTACAAATGAGGGAAATCATTTGTCACTTGTCTTTCTCTGCCTGGCTTATTTCAATGAGCATAATACCCTCTAGCTCCATCCATCCACTCCTAGGAATTTACCCAAACCTGTGCAATCTTTTTTTTTTTTTTTAGGAGAGAAAGTGAGAGGCTTTTATTTAGAGATAAAGTGAGAGGACAGAGCTCCTGGCTCACACCAGAAGGGGACAAGAGAGTCCCCCCCAAACTCGTGCAGTCTTAATCACACCATTCCATTATTTAAAAACACCCAGTGATTCTCCATGGTCTTTAAGAGAACTAAAATCATGAGCTTGGTATAAAAGCTTTCCCCCCCTCCAGTGTAAGCACGCTATGCTTTCTGGCTTAACCCTTGTGTTTCAGCCCTCAGGTACAATTTTGTGTTCCTTGAATCCAGAAACAACCCTCTTGCATATGCCCTTATCACTATCTTTTCTTTCCCTTCATCTTCATCTCTACATCCCACTAACCACCTCAGAACACATGAAATTAACAGGCTAATAATTACTGCTAATCATTGAAGTCTCAGCCAATTATTTACTTCCTCCAGGAATCCCCACCTGTTCTGCAATTCCATGACTTTCTCTGCTTCCTGCTTTCCTGACATTGATTATAGTCTATTTTAATGATATATTTACATGTTTGTTACTTGGTAACTAGAGCATGTGCTCCTTCAGAACACCCTCTACTTCATTGTCTTAACCATGCTGGCACATAATGAGTAGTCAATAAATAAATCATTCTTATGCATGAACTCTAAGCCTTTATTTTTGAAATGGTAGCCCAGTGGGAGAGGACCATATTTCTTAGTTCTTGTCTTTAATAGTTTACATATAGAAGGTCATATGCAAATGAGTGATGGATGCTTATACTTAGGGAAATATTTACTAGCCTTCAGAATGCAAATAAAAACTATGAAATGATGTGAGTAAAATACAGTAAGGCAGTGAAAGTTCACTTTTCTGGTATTGGCAAACAAATTTCTCAAGATGATTTTTTTTAAGTTCATGATAACATTGAACTCATTTGTATGATGAGCAGTTAAATATTAATCTTTAGAAAATTAGTGTCTAATAATGAAATACTTGTTTATTTAAAAAACTGATAATTAAGACAAGTTAAGGCCTTTACATGAAATGATTAGAAAATCTGCCAACAGGAGTAGGAAGATATGGAATACTAATGTACAAGTGGCATAAATGGTGAGCTTATGCTGGACCGTATCAGTAAAGATTGATGTCTACAGGAACATACTTTTTTTCAAAGCAGTACTAAATAAGGTGTCCACTTTTTCTTTATTCTAAAAAAGAAATGTTGAAACAATTTTTTGGGGGGGAATGTCTCAGTACAAGAGAAAGTTCTGGGTCCTCCTACTTGGAAATCGCATCTTGCATGATACATTTCCTAGGAGTATGACAGTCATCTTTCAAAGACAACAACTTTGTATTCTCTTTGGGCACTGTTTGGTTTCCTTTCAACCCTTCAACTGCAATATAAGGTCATTTGGCAAAAAGGCAAATATTGATCATATTTTTTTTTACCAGCTTCCTGGCAAGAAGGCAAATATTGATTGTATTTTTTTTTAACCAGCTTCCTACCTACTAATTGAAAACCCTGAACTGGTCTGCTTTATCCAGGAAAGAAAACCATAACTTTAAAAATAATAATTAAAACAAAAAAAATTTCTTATATTTAGCTATGGATAGAGACTCCTATAGGACATTATTTGTAATCATGATAATATTATGCTTTCATGTTAGCCTGAAGCAACATCTGTCTTGTGTAACTATTTTGAAAACTTATATGATAAAATACCTAAATATGTTTTTAATTACATATATTGTATTTGGCAAGATTCATGCTTTACCATTCTGGAGACTGAGATATAAAACTCCAAATAATACAAGTATCTGTTACAATTAAGTTATAATCTTCAAAATAACACATATACATATATACAAAACCATTACAAATTTTGGAGCAGAGAAGATTCACTGTTTTTCTCAATATGTAAAATTTTTCCATTTAATGTATATTTAAAACATCTTAAAACAGATTTTGAAAGTAATCACAAGGGTTATAACGTTTCTTTATTAATTAAAAAAAGTTCTTCCCAGTTGACAATTAAGATTCATTAGTAAAACTCTAACTAAACAGGAATTGGTCTGCTAAATTGAGGGAAAGTTTTGAAAAATGCAATCAATTACCCACTGTTGAATTAAATCACTTACATTTTTTTAAGAATAAACAAATTTGAGTTAGAAATAGATTAGTTTATGCTAACTATAAAGAAGCAAGATTTCCTTTGTATTTTTTATTAATTGCTGACAGAGTTGAATGTTTCTTCCAATCCTGTTTCTGGCATGTTTACTTATATACCAATTGATTCTAATTTGATAAGTTTCATTCAATTGAAGTTCATACAATGTTGAAATTCCATTCAATGATTCAAAATCATTTTTTATTTTAAAATTTTTAACTTTTTATTATGGAAAAGTTCAAAAGCAAGTTAAAATAGAGAAGACAATGTAATAAACCCTTATTTGCCCATTACACATCATATCTCACAAATATCAATTGTGACCAATGTCATTTCAAATATATCCCTAACTACTCCTCCCTGTTCATTACAGACACAAATTTCAGAAATTATATCATTTTTATCTGAATTTCATTAAGTGTCTGAAAAGATACTCTTATTTTTCCAAAATAAAATCACAGTACTATTATAGCAAATTAGCAATATCAGTATTCCTTAAATATCACTGTTTGATCCATCAAGCTTTTCTGAATGTCTCATTATTGTTATAGTTTGTATGAATCAGAATACAATTAATATCTCCTGTTAAAAACAAGACAACAGACCCAAAATGGAGTTGCTTATGCTAAGTCCCATGTCACCAAACTGAGACTTAATTACCGTTTCAGCTCTCCAGAAACGGAGTCTTAAACCAGTCAATGAGGAGTCACCTGATCAGCAATAGTAGGTAATTTGCCTGAGAAGTCCCTTATATCCCCTTAAGGAAAGTAACTTTGCAATAAACAACCTGGTTTTTTTTTTTGTTGTTGTTACTATTCACGCTCCCTTTTGCCTATCAAAAGTCTTCCATTTTGTACCACTCCTCTAAATTCCTTTCTATCTGCTAGAATGGTTGCTGCCAGATTCGAATCGATTTTTGCATAAACTCTTAACATTTTTAATATGCCACAGTTTATCTTGTAGCAGTCCTGGTATCAGAAGAGGGAACTGAGGGAGACCCCTGACAGCCCCGGGGAGCAAAGAGCGAGCAGCAACCAGGCGTAGGTACTTACTGAGCCGCTTCATCTCGCTGCCTCAGATCCTAGCTTGCAGTTTTTGTGGTACAAAATTTCAGGCTTTATTTAAGCATTTCTTGTTTCACGACTAGGTCCAGAAACTGGCTGCAGTCAGACTGGGCCCACCTTAGAAACTGGATAGGGTCCGGTGTCGGACTTACTGGGTCTGACCTGGAAACGACTGGGCTCAGAAACTCCCCCGAGTTGGACTGGGTCCTACTTAGAAACTGGACTTGGGCCTGGAACGGACTGAGTCCATCTTAAAAATCGGACTAGGAGCAGGGACGGACTGGGTCCAGGGACCGATTGGTTCCAACTAGTTCCGACTTAGAAACTGGAGCAGGTCTGGCGACAGACTGGATCCAACTTAAACTGGACTGGGTCCAGTGTGAACGCCTCAGGTACATAAAATTTTAATGCCAAACAAAAGGTTAACCTTGCCAAAGATAATCTTGAATTTGGGTGGCTACAGTGGAAAACTCTTAACCTAATTTTGTACATTGATGAGATGCCCTAGAGAAAAGGGGTCTTGGCCAAGCACCACTATAAAGAACAGAGGAAATGATCTTTCCTCTTCGGCAGCGTCTCGTGATCAGGATGAGACCCGCTGGGACGCCCCCCTCACTACAGCGCGCCTGCAGACAACATCTTGGGAAAACTGGTAGAAGCTTTAAAAGGTAAGAATTCTTACCAAAATTATCTCTCTTAGATATCTGTGGTGTGTGGTAAACAGAATAAGGTAAAATTTCATGTTCTCCATTTCCAAAATCTTTAAGAATTGAGTTTTCAGTATTGGGTTTTATTTTGTAATTATGCAAAATGTTTGCATGGTTGAAAGTTATAGTTCAAAGCCAAAACAAGGTATTCTCAGAGAAATCTAGGTATAATCCCAGAGTGCTAACCTGGTTTCCTCCCTCTCCCCGATAGGTAAATATTTTAAAATGTATATCTTTTCTTCCACTTTTAAATACCAGAAAATATGTGCATACATATATTCAGTATGTGTGTATGTATGTATATGCACATATGTGAGTGTGCATGTGGATATACATATATTCCAATCAACCCTCCTCCCCTTTTCCTTGATAAGCAGTGGAAAAGTTTATATACTTTGCTGTTTTCACTGGACAACATATTCTGGAGATACAGATTTTCTTCATTCTGTTTATAGCTTAATATACTCTAGTATGAATGCTCATTGTTTATATTAGCTACCTTTTGGTTTCTTTTGTTTTTCTTCTTTTTAAAATCAACTTTTATAAATAATGCTGAAAAGAATAGCATTGTTGTGGGTCCATCCATATTTTTTCCAGCACAAATGTAATGGAAACATGAAGAGGGTTTGCTGGGTCAAAGCCCAGAGAAATAAGCATATTTTTCCATAATGGTTTCAGTTTGTTATACTCGGACTGATTTTTATAGGACATAGTAAATATGAAAGTATAATCTAGTTTCTTAGACTACTTTGTATTTGCCTGTGATTCTTTCCTTTGGGGATTAAGGGGGCTCATGTTTGAAATCACAGACTCAGAAAGAATAGGACAGTGAAAACTAAATTCCTATTTAAAAGTTGGTCTAAATATTAAATTGCTCAAACTACTAAATTATATGTATACATGTGGCAGAGGTTGCATGTCTGGAAGTGATGCAACTGGATGAGTAATTGTACCATAAGTATTTTCTTATAATTATCGTTCCATAGACTTTCAGATATCATTATCTTGAATGCATTGAAAGGCATTAATGCTTGTTGACTATTCCATTTCCATTTTGCATTCAATTTTGTATTTTTCTTTCTGAATTTGGGTATTCTCTAGTGATTTTTTTTTCTGAGATAACTCTCAAAAAGGATTTAACATGGAAATAATAGAAATAGAAGGGAAACTTCGGAAAGTAGAACATTTTGAACCACTCCTTAAACATTTTAAAGTCCCCCACTTAACAAAACCCATGTATTATGAGGAGTCGTTTTGTGGTGTTCTTTGTTTACCGGTTAAGAGTTCCCTTAAATTACAAATGGATAACTTAATTTTTCTTAAAGTACTTTAAGATCTAGGAATGATTCTAAGAATAATTCATCTGTAACTCTGAAATTGGTTATGCTGAACAGAGCAGAGTATCAGGAACTTTTGTCAGAGTATGGGAAGAGAGAGGAGCAGGCAGGTAAAAAAAAAACACATCAATAGAGTTTCTTTTTCCACTTTTGAGTTACTTCTTATTGTCACTCTTTTCAGCCAAGGTTTTATTAGTCCATACTTCTATCCCTTATCATCTTGCATCCATGCCTCAGCTCACTTTATCTGGCTTCTGCTTTTCTCTCAAATGCCTCCCAATATCTGGAAGTTTCAGAGTTCAACAATAATATCCTGTTGACACTATTTATTCTTATCTTACTAGCTATCACAGCTGCATTGTACATTGTTGACATCCTCTTTTTTAAAACTTACTGCTCTAGAGTCAGGGACACAACCCTGTCATCATCTCTTTCTCAGTCTCTAGACAGTAAATAGTGGAGCTATCCAGGTGTCTCTTCCACCCATTCTTTTTTTTTTTAATGTATGTATAGTTTCTCTATTTTTCTTCCAGTCCTCTATCTCATATATATGTGTGATTCCATATAAACAGGACAATGGAGTTTCTGAATCATATATCTATTGTTTCTGGGTACCTCTAATTGGATATCCAATAAGTCACTGAAACTCATACTATCCATCTTTCTTCACAATCTTTCCCATCAATATTTCTTATCTCCGTTTATGTCATATTTGCTAACATAATCTCAAAATTTGAGCCCCTATTTTAGAATTTCTTTCTCGCACATTCACCTCTAATCAATCATAGTCTTGGTATTTCTCCAGTAAGCTTCATTGCCTATATATCTTTATCCACGGACCATATTTAAGCCCTCATCATTTCATGCCTTGTCCTTTTCAATAACCTTTTAACTTGTCCCCTTGCTTGAACTCTTGTCTAAATCAAATCTCTCATCTAGATTGGGACAAAAGGCTTCTTTTAAAATGTAAACTTGATCCTGTCACTGGTCTGCTTTAAATATCCACTGCATTTGCTTTATATACAAGATACAGCCCATGGCAACAAGAAATGCCCATCCCCCTAAGCTCATTCTTTGTGACTCTTTGCCTCAAATATCATGCATTTGTTTGATCAGATGATGTTTCATAGCTCCATGCCTTCACAAATGTATCTTCTAGTCAAAACACTCCTCTACCAGTCCTCATGGGGCTAATTTTTACATATGCTTCAATATCCAAGTCATTAATGCCCTCAGAACAATCTTCCCATCATTTGTTGTACATCTTTAGCATATAAGGACACCAGATAAATTGAACATCTATCATTCCTTCTTTATACAACTGTAGTGCAATGATTCAGTAATTCTCATGCTCTCAAATCCTATAAAAGTATATGGCATAAATAATGTTCAGTTAATGCAAATTGAATTGGACTGAGAAAGGTGTGTTAAAAATTCTGCGCTGACTATGAAGTTGGAAGAGGTAGCCTGGTGGAAAGAAAATGCTATGAAGAGAATTAAGTCAGTGGCATTGAAAGGATGAGAAAGAACTAATGTGGGTAAAATTGCATGTTCACACAGTAGATATTTCCAAGGGGTGGAGAGAAGTAGTCCATCTCCATATCAATAGGTAATTACAGGGGCCAGCAAGGGCTTAACTGGACCGGAGAGGTTGGGAGGGGGTCTCTTCTTCTGCAGCCTGGTCTCAGAGACACGGGAGAGCAGAAGTGGACTGCTTGTGTGAAATAAATGGGTTTCTTCCACTTTATTTCTCCCTTTGACTGATTTCGGTTTCAAAGGTCTTTGGCCCCAGGATTTCCGCCTCCCCCTGGAGTTACAACTAATAAGTAATATTTAGATGAATTAATTTATATGTTTAAATTATAGTTTTCCTGCTATAGCATTATTTAGTATCTGGTTGACTGTCATCATATTTATGTCAGGTGATTTTTTAAACCATGGGTGGACACACAGCTCTTCCATGAAATGCTCAATTTTGTTTGTTTTAAAACAATTTTTGTGCTGTATTTACTTTCCCCTCTCTATGTGTTATGCTGCCTCTTAATACCTGTTGGTTGTGGAAAAGATAACTAAACAATATTTATGGGCTTTTTGTTCCCTAATTTATGTTCATGAAAATAGTTCTTGAAATTTTTACTTGATATTATTCCATTCAAATTCAAATTTTAATTAGGATATGGAAACTTAGGCTATAAGTTCTAAGTATTTAAGTGAATCTAACACTTAAAATTCAAGTTTGATTTATTGCCGTAGAAGTATGATTTTCTACTTCAAAGAGGTAGCTTTCCTAGTGACTTTGGAACATGAGATATTCTAATAAGTCTAAGTAAACTGATTAAATCCATACAGATTACCTTTTTTGGATTTTTATTTATTTTTCATAGTTCACTTTTATAAACTTCAGTTAACTCAGTCTCTTAAAAGATCCGCAAGAAGACAATAAGACTATCTTATTTTGTATATGGTGAAGGCTACATATTTTAGAAGTTTCTTCTCTGCAAATTTCCCTGTTTCACATTTAACCACTTTTTGTAGTCCAACATTTTGAAATACTTTATCTTAAAAGTAGAATGTAAGTAGACATTAGATGGGCACACAAAGTAAAATAAAGCATGTGTTTAATTCGGGATACATAAAATACAAGCAATAGAAAATGCTGCCTGAACTAAGTATTTATTTTCAGCTTACAAATTCCTTTATCTACAGTGTTCAATAGCCACAGAGGGATTGAGGAATCAGATATCCAGAAATTAATCGGCAGGATGATCTATATGCAGTGAATTCATATACCTATGTAACGCGAAGTCCTTTACTTGCATGATATTTCCAACCTAGCTTTTCTTGGTTCCTATTTCATGTTCATATTCATTAGACCTGACTTTCTCTACGTATTGCAGCAGGCACAATTTAGAGAAAAACCATTTGCAAGGTGTATTGGAAATATATCTATGCAAAGCATTCAAAATACATCGTGGCATTTTGTGACAGCACACTGCCAAGTTCTCCCATCTTTCAATTCTCCATTTGGTAAAACCTAATTATTGCCAGTGAAGACGATTCCAAAAAAGATTAGGAATTCATATGAAAAATAAACAATAAGAACAGATGACTTCTTCAGAACAAAACTATTTTTATTTCAATCAAAAAATAGAAATTTAAATTAAAAAAATCATACGTGTAAATCCTGCGTGTGAAATTTGTAGGGTTGTTGCTGGGGGTTGCAAGAATGAAGACTTAAGCCTCAGCTTAAATTTGGAAATTAGCTTTAGAAATAAAATGGCTTGTAAAAGTTTTTCTGGAGAGTCTGGGAGGTAACCAATGTGTATATACCCTGACTAAAAATATATTGAATATATAAATAATTGCTTTGTATAAATCATATACCTTATTTCACATATATCATATTCTGAAAGTTTCCCTACAGCTTTCTTCCTACATTCTTTAATGGGTTTCAATAAATACAAGACTCATTTTATTATACTAAATTTAGATATTTGTCATTTTCATTATAGCGTTTTTCACTCTGCATGACAGATAGCTATGGTTAAACATGAGCTTCTCCCATAAGGTAACTTCTCTTTGAATAAAAATACTATGGCGTCTTTGTATCTTTTCAACCTAAATGGTTCATTTTGCAAAGAATTATATTGTTTGCAAAAAAATTAAAAACCTGTGAAAAATTCCACACAAACTATTTATAATGTCTATTGTAAAGCTTATAAACATAAACCAATTTCCAAACAATAAATACATGAATAGGAATAATAAATGAAATATTTATCAGTTTTGAATGTTATTTTTCAGCATTGTCTCAAATAAAATGTCAATATTTGAAGCATACTATCCAAAAAATACAATGCAGGTGGCAAATAGGCTTACAAGACTAAAGGCATTAACTGTACTATTTCTGTTAGGTAAAGAAGGTATAATTGTTCCCTACATGTAAAACCAGGGAGCAGTGGGAATGGCAGAGATAACAAATTTAAGCAAAATTTCTCTACGGATACTCCAAACAAAAAGTATGAGCTCTCAAAGCTAAAACATGCTTGCTTTTAAATCTAAAGATTTTGTGTTATTAGGAGATTATTTGGATGACAGTATGTTGGATTACTCTGTAATTGAAACTAACATAAATAATACTCTATTAATTTTAAAAAAGTCAAGGACTTTGTTCTGAGTTTTACATTCTACAACTTATAATGTTAAAAAAAACTAAGCTGTGTTCTCACTGTTTTCTGACATTACACTCTACTTGACTAAACAGAATTCCATGAGGTTTAAATCAAAGGCAGAGGACGGTAAACCTACTCTCCCACATTAATAATTACTGACTGATAGATTAATAGCTACAGAGAAATTGAGGAAGTTAGATAAGTAGATAAATAGTATATAGACTTATAATAGACTTTTCCATTATGATTAATAAACACATTTCGCAAAGCAATAATCACTTTTGAAGCTGATGTTAGTTATTTCTCTTTGTGAAAAATTTTAAAGTATCTTAGTTCCAAATGCAAAGCTATAATTTTAGCTATAATCAAAAATACATGCACACATTAAAAAATGTATATTTTTAAATGTTGCAAACATTTTATGACAAAGATTAGTTTTATTTCAATCAAGTTCAGTCAAAACAGTAAAAAATATATATATGTATATAAATATTACCACTTTAGCTAAGGTGTTTTTTCTAATTTTTGCTTTAAAAATAGTTTCTAAATTGCTTGTATTGATTTGGACTTAATCTTTCTTTTTGGCAGTGAGATGAATTAAATAGTTTTGTGATTTTAACATCATATTTAGTTTTGATTTTAGGTAACAATGTTTTACATATTGTAAATCTCTTGCTACATTATATATTCATATGGGAGATAACTCTTATGTATTAATTTTACATCATGGCAAATTTTGGGTATACATCACAGTGTCAGAAAAAAATTACAGTAGAGTTGGGAAAGAACTCTGATATCACTATCAATTCAAGATTAAAATATAAATATTCAATAAATTAAATAAATTGATTTAATTACAAAGTAAATAAGTTCAATTTCTAGCATGTTTATCATTTAAGTTAAAGCAAATGGTGACAATTAAAAACAGTATGGCAAGTATTTTGTCTAGATACTAATTTCCTTAAATATAAATATAGAAATATAAGTATATCACATTTACAAGGATAATTTATATAAGATTATATACATTATTAAATGTACATTATGATAAGGAAAATTTATAAAGTTTAAAAGTAGTGCCTTATCTAAATGTAGAATTCTAAATTTTAAATAGAAATGTGTCTAGTCACCTATTATCAGGTGTTGATCATCTGAGAGAATAATTTTGGTGTTATCTACTGAAAATATTCCATCTGTTGGAAGATTCAGACTATATGGAATAAATTAGCTATTTTTTTAGCACTCTGAAGTCACCTTCTATCTTTGTGATACATATACATTCTTAAAATATTTGGTAGTTGGATTAAAAAAATAGAGATTTAGAAATGTGGGAATATATACCTTAGCACATTTTTCTATCTGGGAGGGATAATTTTCACAGAGCAACAAAGCAAGCCAAAGTTTATATATCACTTGAAGAATCTCCCTGACATGAACATCCATTTGGCACTGTATAAACCCCCAAATATACAGGTGAACATCATGTCTTAATGCCTCAGACCATGACAAATTTTTTAGTGCTTTAGCCTTGCCTTAATTTCAAAACATCATTATGTGTACCGTGAGCAATATCAGAATCTGCACCCTGTCAGTGAACCTAGTTCTCCATCTTAACATTTTAAAAATGTATTTTGTTTGCTTTTGGTTACTTTTAAATGTGACAAAGACCAACTTTTGAAGGGAGGGACAGAAGGAAAAAAGGCAGCAATAGCATTTTGGAGTAATAGTTTAAAATGTATTCTTGTGGTTATAGTAAGTATAGCTGACTATATATATTAATATAAAAATTTAATATTACTAAATACATGGAGACCGAGTCATTGATAAACTATATATTACTTCATTCTTGATGCTGTTCAAGAAGTTAAAAGTTTGGCCAGGAGTAGAAAGAATCCATTTCTGCCATGGCATTACTTTAAAAAATAGGCTATTTTAATAAATTTACCAAATAAGTTGTATATATGACCTATCAAGAACTAAGTGGTATCTTATTATAAATTCTAAAAAATCTAGGATTTTATAAGTACACTGAAGTTGTATTTCCTCTCTTGATCTTATGAGACCAGTATATTAAATGTAATTGATCATTTCAGTAAACAACTGTCACCCTCAAACCTTATAGAACTGGTGCACACATGAACTTGGAGTGTTGCAAATGTGTGGCAGAAATGTTTGTTTGGGTTCCTTAGTGTAAACAGCAGAGTAGATCTAGCTGTGAAGATTAAAGAAAATGTGTACCTCAGTGTCACTTAGGGAAGAAGTCATGGCATCAAATCTCATTTAAAAACTGTATATACATACTTACAAAGAAAGTAAAACTTCAGTTGGCATACCATCCTGGTTCAGTGCAAATTCTGGTGTTAGAACTTAGTTACTATATGCTTTGTTTTTTTCATCTTTAAGAATGGTGAAAATAGCTATGTCAAAAGTGTTTAGAGAAGACTAAATGTGTCAGTAAGTGTCAAATATATTTAGAATCACGTTTGGCACATACTAAATGCTTAATCAGTGTTATTTATGAAGGTGATGATGACAATGATGACAATCACAATGAGAATGAGTCTTAGTTTGGGTGCCCACAAAAGCAGACACTGAGATGGGCTTGACTGTAAGTAGATTATTGGGAGGAGGGGGCTCCCTGGGCATATTAAAGTGGAATAGGGGAAAGTAAGACCTACAAGAAAAGAGTGTCTCGTGGATGGGTTACTACTGACTGCAGCTGCAGCCCAGTCCTGCTGGGGACTCTGTAAGAAGCCATGTGGGCTATACCTTAGCATCATCTCACTGGGGTGTGGCAAGAGGGAGAGAAGGAAGAAGGCTGGACATTTATTCCCTGACACCACAACCTCTACCTATTGAGTTAAGGTTGCTGCTGGAAGTGTTTTCAAGGTTCTGGTCCTGAAGAAAACTCAGCAGAGAAAAGAGACACAGGCAGTTAGGGAAGAAGTTTTCAGCTTTCAGGGAAACTGTCTACAGCAGCTATAGGTGAACCACATGAGTCATGGAGTTAAAAAGCAAAATATCAACATGGTCTGCCACATGATCCTTTCAGGTTACCTGTAACTGTGAAATCAATACAATGCAGACTTAGGCAAATTCATACGAAAGTAAGACCGGACCATAAAGGAAAATTTTTTTTGATATTTATAGTTTTAGCAAAAATTAGGGAACATTTTCAGAATTCTAAATTTTTCATGTATAGATATATTCTAGACAGTAAGATGATTATACTTAATTTATGGAGAAGTTTTTCTTTATGGAGACTGCCCACTTCCTCTAGTTTTGGTCAGTTTAGGATTACTATGAGATTAATTGTTCAAATTTCTTTATTTTCTTGTGACTGCCTCTTATAAGGAAATATACTATGAGAAAGTGTCCAAAAGCAAAGTGACTTTGTATTGTTTTTCTTAAGGCAGAAAGAAAGACTCTCTGTAAGTACTAAAGAGAACTTTGATCATTATCTATTTTCTTGATTATTTGTGGGATTTTCTGATTTATGAATATTTACAGTGTTTTGGAAAGATGCATCTTGTATATTGAGCAGAATTTGATCCAGTTTGGATTTTACTATAAAGAGACTGTCTTCTCAAAGGATTGATTTCTTTACAAATAAAGCAAAATAACTGTTCCATTATATAATGTCAGAGTAATTCAAAACTAGGTGATTAGACTCTAGACTAATGTTCCCAAATTGAGGGTCAAAGACTTTGTAGGGTGGGGGACGTTTGGAGGTGGGCTTTGAGTTTATGGGAAGAGAGGCTTAAATCCAGATACACTCCAGGCATTGCTCATAGTCTGAATATATATTTAACAGATATATATCAAAAGTTTGTGTTTAATAACAGAAATTTGTTTAAGAACAAAACTGAATTTATAGTAATTTTTATCAAATATTTATTTACCAATGATAACCCCTATACCTATCATGGAATTTTTTGAAAGAGCCATGGATTTAGAAATAAAGATCTGGGTTCAAGTCCTCTTTTAATTTTAGATATCTGAAATTAGGTGAACTTATTTAACTTCCCTGAGTTTACTTCCTTATTTGTAACTAATTTGATGCTTGTAATTGTGTATGTATATATATATTATTTTTATATACATAAAAAGCCTGTATATATTGCTTATAATTATAGACACATACATATATATAAATTTTGTAACATATGTGTTGTATAATCTGTGATGTGATGCATTTCACATCGAAAATTGCTAAGCCTCTTGTTACAAAGAAAAGCCCGAGAATGACAATGCGAAGTCAGTGCAGAAACCGGGAGAGAGTGGAAATGTGTTTAAGGAGGAATATCTGGGACTTTAAATCATTGTTATTATTTTATATCTTAAACTCTTTGATGGGAACATGGAAAAGTGTTTTATTATTGTTACTTAAACATTATACATGCATCTCCTTTAATGGAGATATATCTCAAAAAAATTAAAAAGGAAAAATGTGCTCATAAGCTGTCAGTTCAAAATAAGCATCAACAAGAATCACTAGGGAAACTTCTCACATCACTGAAAGTTTCTCTTGGAAATATTCTCCAAGTTTGGAGGTGATGTGTTCCTTTTATTCTTTTTTCTTGCATTTTTCATTTTAAAATTTGCTGATCAGATGGTTGAAAATGAAAGTTCACTTGTTCAGTGAGTGTTAAACTACTAGTGCTTTGATTAACCCCTTCATTATGACTTCTGATTCATACAGAGTAAGTAATTTTATGCACAATTATTATAAATGCTTTGGAAAAGATTCAGTTTTTTTTCCTCTTCATGCTCTAACTGGAACCATTTTCCAGAGTACCTTGGAAATCTGAAAAATAAAAGGAAATACAGTAAAAATCCATTTTTAATTTATATTTAATGCATATCTAATGATACACAGTGAAATTTTTTATCTACTTCCTACATACTATAGAAAAATTCTTACAGTATGGTGCTACCAAAATAAAATGTCCTTATTACTGTATAGTTAATTTATTACCAACATTAAGTTTTTAATAACTAACATCATCAAAATGTCTACACATGTATAGACTCTAATCCAAATATGGAAGGAAAATAAATTTCTGACTGAAACTATTAGATCTTAACATGGGCTCATTAACAATATCAAAATTTATCATTACCACATACTTTTAAAACAAAGGTCACTGACTTTTACTATTTATCTCTAGTCTTTGAAATAAAATGCTCTGTTTTTCAAGAAGTTACTTTGGGAGTTAGTTTTTTGCCAGTATGTAATAAAAGATAAAAAATTAAATTAGCTGACCCATCATCATATGAGTTTTTCAAAACTGGAAAATGTATAAAAAGAAATAATAAAAATAACCTTGAACGTTCATGATTATGGCTAAGAAAAGTAAAGTCACGTTTCACTATAGTCAGATAAATCTTCCTCTGGATGATGACTTGAAGGAATCCAGTTTTTCTTAAACTCAGAAGAGGCCTATAATATGTTAGTAAACTTATATTCTATGGTGACACACTGCATTGCCGTAGATTAACCCAGCATGCTTTAGTCTTGAAGAATTTATTACATTCTGGTCTCCTGATCTAAAAGCCAGCAAGGGGACAGATGTGCTGGTGGTCGGGCACTTTAGAAATGTTCCACATGATCATCGAGTAGAGTGGAACAAATTTTTTTTTTCAGAACACAAGTCTAGCCTCGGAAAAAACCCATTTTATAATAAAATCATGTTATTCTAGACTCTAGCCTGAATATGTATATATGTAAATGCCATTTTATATCACTCCTCTCAGCTTCAGATGTTTCCACTTGAATTCTATGAGCAGATGCTGTGTCAGCCTCTGGGCATTGAGCTGGTCTTTCAGTGCTCCCTCAAGTCCCAGTTATCTCCTCCTTCATTCTTTTCTCTTCCTCCCATATTCCTCCCTTTCCATCCACTTATATCTGGATGCTTGACTCATCCTGTGAGCCAAGAAAAATATTTAAGCCTGCAAAGAGCAAGAATAAACACAAAAGACAGTGTCCTGTTTAACATACATTTCATTTTGTGAACCCATCAATTATTACTACTTGTCAGGTTTCAAAATTTAATGTTTGCTTTTTTTTGTAACTTTTGCAGATAGATTTTATAGCTAAGTCACAGGCTCCTACCAGTAAGTTCCGAGGGGCACAAAACACAGTATAAAGAAATTCTAGGCAGAAGGAAGAGCTTTGAGGTAGGAAGAAAATAATTATAGTTGAGGAAAAGATTAAAGGTGGTATTGCCATGGAAGCTGTGATAAGGAATTAAAACTTTAGTCTAATTGCTAAGGAAAGACAAACATTTTAAGCAGGGGAATTACATGATTTGATTAATATTTTTAAGAGACCATTTTGATTGCAGTGGGAGAATGGATTGTAAGGGCATGGCTGGAAGTTTAGGAAGCTGTTACAGTGATCTTAGGCAAGAAATAGTGATTACTGTACTATGATGATGGTAGCAGGAGAGGTGGAGAGAAGTCAGTTGATTTGAGATACGTGTTTGAGATATGTCCTGCAAAATTCAATGGTGGGATAACTATGGAAGGAAATGGAAAGAGATAAAGATGACTAATACTTTTCACATGAGCAGCTGACTGGTGCCATTTACTGAGTGAGAGCACTTGAGTAACAGGTTTGAGATTGGAGTGAGGACTAAAGAGTTTCTTTTGGGAAATGTCAGTTGTGAGATGGCTTCATCACAGTAAGTGCTCAGTCTTTTCAATATTAAAACAACATAAAAATCTGTCTCCACCTTGCCAACTTCTTTTTCTTTCTATGTCAAGCTTCTTGGAAAAAAATTCTCTCTCTCTCTCTCTCTCTCCATATGCATATATATGGCCTTATACATTGGCCTGTGGCTCCACTGCTCCACTGATATGCTTGCTGTTATTACTGTAGTACATTGCTTCTCAGTGTGTAGTTCCCAAATCAGCAATAATCAGCATTACCTGGGACATTGTGAAAATAAAAATTCTCAGGCCCTGATTCTGCATCAGAATGGGACCAGTAATTTCTGTGTTTAAAAAAAAAAAACTCTCCAGGTGATTCTGATGTGTAGCAAAGTTCACAAAAACAGTGGTAGGATACTCTGGTGCATCACCCACATCCCCCTTACAGGTCTGAGGCATTCCTTCCCTCTGCTTCTGGGACTGTTGGCAGCAGAGACCTCTTATCTAATTCCTTCTCACTAAGAGTAATTGCTTCAGTCAAGGAGCTGAGAGCCAGGCGGCCCCAACATCGCACCTCCCCAGAGGCAACCCATCTTCCATGACTGACGGACAGGCTTGTACGAAGACTGGGCTCCCTTGCTTCAAGTTGGGCAATGATGAAGGGCCAATTCCATTTTCAGGATTCCTTTTAGTTGCCATCATATTGTGGTTCAATGTCTCCTTTTTTTCTTCTTTAGCAGATATTCAAATGTGTTGGCAAATTCAAAACTGCACACTGTCTTCTCCTTCACATTCCAGTTTGGTATGAGCAAGGTCATAGAAGTGGAGGAATAAAATCATCTGACCTTGAGAGGCAACTGTTCAGGGGATTTAAGACACTGTTGCTGTATGCCTGTGTTGATCGGATCAATAGATTTTGAGGGCATTTGAGAAAATGGACGGCTCCTCCCATGAGGAAAATGGAGCCCTTGGTCCTAGGGAGAATTGCTATGTCATCCAACAGATTATCTCTTTGGTCTTTCTTTCAATTCTCTCCTTAGGAAAGAGTCCAAATTCCTTAGGGTCCTTGAGATAATATTTTTAGAGTCTGGCCCCTTAGTCTTATTTTCTACTTTCACATCTTGACATTCTGGTTGCACAAAAAAATTTGTGATTTGCTTAATATACCATTCTTCCTTATTGCTATTTCTGTACAAATTATTTTATCTAGAAGCCCTTTTTTTCCTCCTTTGATGAAACCTATTCAGTCTTAAATTTTATTTGGTAAATTGATGATTACTGCACAAATACTTATTAAGTACCTGCTGTGTTTTGGAAATAGTCTAAAGACTTATGATTTTCTTTACTTTTAGAAAACGTGTAATGTAAATCCCTGCCGTGTAGAGTTTATATTCAAGTGAGAGAAAACAGACAATAAACATTAAACATAGTAAGTAAGTATGCATAATAAGCGGTATGGGGTAATGAAACACAAGGCTAAAGGAGATTGGGCAGTGCCAGAGGGCACAAGGCGGTCTGTTATTTTTAAAATGGTGGTCCAGGTAGTCATATTGAGAAAGTCATCATTGAGCAAAGGCTTAGAAGAGGTATAGGAATTTGTCATGTGGCCCTGTAAAGGAAGAGTCTTCCAATCTGAGGAACCAGTTAGTGTAGTGGCATTAAAATGAGAGGGCATCTGTCATGTATGAGGAAGAGCAAGGAGGCATTGTGGCCAGGTAAAGGGGGCAAGTAGAGGAACAGGAGATGATGGGGTCATAGAGCTATCATGAGATCAGCATAGAGAACACGGGTGTGCCATTGTAAGGACTTTGGATTTTGGATGAAATTGGGAGCTATTGAAGGTTTTTAGTAGGAGTAATATCATTTAATATCCTGTTAGAAGAGAATACTTTAGATGCTGTTTTGAAAATAAACAGTAGGGGACAAGGGCTGAGCATAGACCCAGTTAGGAAGCTGATACATTCATCCACAGTAGGGTGGTCACACTGCAGGTGATGAGAAACAGATAGGGTCTAGATATATTTTCAGTGTAGAGTTAATAAGATTTGCTGAATGCACTAGATTTGGAGAAGATAGGAGTCAAAGATTACTCCAAGTTTCCTTTCTGAGCCCCTGGAAAAATGGAGCTACTGTGAGGTAAGAATGGCTGT
Organism: Smutsia gigantea; assembly: GCA_032199065.1. Lineage (NCBI taxonomy): Eukaryota > Metazoa > Chordata > Mammalia > Pholidota > Manidae > Smutsia > Smutsia gigantea. Next base: position 514,033 of record JAVSCE010006294.1, on the reverse strand, counting down.
GGTAGCAGGTTATGTTGAAAATATCCTGAGTGTGTTTTGGTTATGTTGAGTTTGAGTTATTTATTTAGGAAGTACAGAGGAGTTTGGTGAATATAAGACTGGAGATAAGAAGAAATACTTAGAAAACATGAGGAGTCATTACTGTACATGGAGTCCCCTTTTTTTAATATAAATAATGAGACTGGATGTGATTACTAAGAGAATGAGTTATAGAGAAGAGGAATAGATAGTGAATCAGATATTTCAATATTGAAAGTCATGAAAGAAAAGGAAGATTCAGCCAGTAGACTGAGAAGAAATAGACAAAGAAGTAGGAAGAAAACAGAGTTTGGTTTTTGGACACAAGCCATGTTTAAAAGAAAAGTTTATTATGGATGAGAGAATAATCAACTGTGTCAAACTGGGCTGCTTGGTGAAATAAGATTACATTTTCCATTACTTTTCTATTGCTATGTAACAAACTTGTCACAAACTTAGCTGTGAGATAATTTATTATCTCAGAGTTTCCAAGGGTCAGGGGTCCAGTATGTTTTAATTGGGTTCTCTGCTCAGCATCTCACACAAGACTCAAATCAGTGTATTAGCTGGCTGCACCCTCATCTGGAGGCTCAACCAGGGAAACAATCTTCCAAGTTACTAGGGTTTCTGGCAGAATCAAAGTTATGAAAATATACTTTTAATTTCAGTGTTCAAGGCACATACTTATAGAGTACATAACAATGTTTCAGTTACTCTACTAGGAGCTATGAAGAATGAATGAATGAAGAATGAATTGGTTAATTATAGTGGTATATTTTCCTCAGAGAAAATATAATATTGTAGGTTAAGTAAAATGTATAAACGAGGTTTTTAGAGGTTACTATTAGAGGTTATTCTAAGAAAGACACGTTCATATTAATTCTGGTCATGAGATTTCAAACAGAAAGGAACTTTGGATTTGGATCACAAACACACTGGGATTTAACTATCTGTGTAAAAGCGAACAGGCAGTTTCTCTTAACACAGTGTTACCTCAGCTTGGCTGGAATACAGAGATAATTGTAGCTATGCCTGGAAATCAGAAGTACAACTCTCATTTGTGGAGCCCTGGTCTTATGCAGTTTGTGGAGCCCTTTTTAAAAGAAGAATCCAACATCACAAATAGAAAATGCCGTTGGCCACTCAACTGCCATCAACTGCATGGGAAGTGGAATGGAGGGGAAGGCAGAGTGGAAAGACACAGCTGTCTTAAACAATTGTCATTAGTATATCTTAATTTTGCAAATTTTCAAATAATGTGACCATGTGAACACAAAACTAGAGCTCCTCCTTAGGGCCACAGCAAGGACACATACAGGAGGAACCGGGACACCAAGCTTCGTTTGCTTTATGGTAGCCTGCTTATGCCTGAAGTGTAGGATAAACAGATTACAGAGGTGTTGAAAGCATTGCTAACCAGTTGGGCTTTAGTAGCTAGAAGGGAACTACTGAATAAAGTGTAAAGTGTAAGGAATTACCTGAACAATTTGAACCATGAACCAGTTTTATCTAGAATGTTCAGATAGCTGAGGTGGAAGAAAGGAATTTGTTGAGTTTTCATTTTGTCATGACTTACCCATAAAATTTGTTCCCTTCTCCATGTTATATTACCCAAGTGCAATTAAAGAAATAAAATGGAGCCACTTATTCAGTAGATTTAAAAAAATAATTACCAATGCTACATCTTTATTAAGAACAGATCCTTTTACAATTTATTTAAAAATACAAAACTTTCAAATATGGCTCTGGGGTCTGTCATTGAATTGACATGTTAAACTATGTAGATGTACTATTTTTTTCCAATTAAAGAGGGAAAATTTATAGTTTGTTTTTGTTGTTTCTATTCTTTACCTTCCATTGTCCACTTCCTTTATTCCCTTGCAAGCTGAAACTGGATGAATCAATTCTCTGGCTGATGCAAAACTTTAACATGCTTTTTATAATTTTAGTAACCTTGCTATTAAAAATGTTGTTCATGGATCTTATTAAAGTTTGAGAAAAACTGACCTGTAAGAATTAGAAAAAAGATCTTTCAGAAAGTTCATGGAAACACTTTAAAAATCTGAATAAAAATCAAACCAGGATCTTAAATCCAATTAATACATCTTTACTTTTTTTATTGGTGACATCGTTACAGTAACATGTTACCTGTAGTAACCAAACTGGCAGCCAAAATTTGTATTCCCATGTCCTCTAAACTCTCCTAATTCCCCAAAATTCCATCCATGAAGAACAAGGGAAAAGAAAGTCCATTTATATGAAAAATGAAACAGCTTATAATAACTCTCAAGGCTTTCACAAAATTGTGACTGGCTGTAAAAAATAATTATTTGAAATCTAAGAGGTTCTACTCTTAAATATTTCATTTGTTTATTATCATATGATTTATATACAAACTATTACCAAAAATGACCTGAAGCTCACTTTTAACTTTATTGTAAAGAACTGTTTTATTCCTATATATAAATTACTACTGGCATTTTTGCTAAAAATAAAAACGAATTATTGTGAAATTTCATTATTGATTATTTCCATATAAATATATTAGAATAATAGATTTATAGACATGCAGTTATGGATATCATTAATTCAACCTCTTACTGAAGAGAAGAATATACTCTGTATTAGATGGTTTTGCTAGATTATATGGTGGTAACAAGCAATCCCTAAATTTTAGAGGCCTGTAACAACACTCAAGTTATATTTGATCTCATGCTGAGGATATTGAATGAGGTTCTATTCCCTGTGACTTCATTTCAGAATCCAAGCTGAGACATCAGTTTCTATTTGGGACTTATTGTTCTCATAACAGAAGGCAAAAAAATACAACAAAAATAGAGGATGTGGCAGAAACACCAACCAGTGGTTCTTAAACTTCTGCTCAAACCAGGCATAAGTTATGTTCACATTGCATTGACTAAAGTGTGTTTCATGCAGAGCCTTCCTATCATGCCAGAAAGAATACTCCCTCCAAAGAAAGGCAGTGCAAGGACATGGAATTTGTGGGAATGGATAAACCTCTTAGAGGGAAGTAGCAAATATTTAGGAATGATAAATTTTTTTAATACAATTCAAGATTTATGTAAGTTTAAGTTACTTTAAATTGCACAGTGCTGAAGCCAATCCAGCATGGGGGAGGATGGTCTGCACCAAGTAACTATTATTTCTCTCTAGTGATAGAATCTCAGTCATTAGTCAGTCCTATTCAGTCATGAATACACTGTCACTTTATACAGTAAAATGCAAACTCCAGCCATTGTGCTGAAGGAAAGTTTATCTCTGAATGTGAATTTTCTCTTTAAAACCCTGCCGCTTTTACAGTGCCAAAGTATCTCATGTTGCCTATGAGTTCATTTTTCCCTTTATTCTTCTCCTTCCCCATCATAGCTTATATCTACTTTTTAAAAAAAGTTTTACTTTCTAATATATAAATACTGTAACCAAATTTCTATCAAAATTTTATTTTACTTGGAAAATTTTAACTATCATTTAAAATGAACATGTCTCATTAAGAATATGAGTCAGCAGTGAAGCTAATGGTGGAAATTGGGTTCTGCATTAGGCAGTTGAGGAGACAGTTGAATGGGGGGAGGGTCTTACGTCATCCCTTGTGGTAGAGGAGCGTCATATACACCACACTGTAGTTCGACTGTTCTATGGAAGCAACAATCTCAGACTTGTTAATGGAGAGCTATAAATCAGTGAGAAGTTAAAGGGGAAAATCATAACTCAATTTCTAATGACAATCATTTTATTATAAAATCAAAATCAGGTAAATAAGTCATTTTTGCCTTCATTTCACAGTGAGAAACAGTTACATATTTAGCTATAGTTCCATATTTCTTAGCCAAAAATTATTTCAAATTGATAAAAAGAACAGATTTCTTCCCTGTTAGATAATTAGGAAAATGTTTCTCCTAGAGGATGACATGTGAATTAACTAGCTAATTTCCTAAATTTTAATTTCCATTTGTATGTGTAGACAAAGACTGATTTTTGTTAGTCCAGCTAAAAGTTTTTCCTGTGGTAAACTTTACATTTCCTATTAGAAGACCATTTGAGTTCTGTTGGAAAAACTGTTCAAAGAATGAGGATTTTTGCTGCCATTCACTTATATTAAAAACAATAAATTTACAAATATTTAAAATCAAATATTGTGGTGTGCTTGAATGAACTTTAAGTCCTTTGTTGAAAACTTCTTGGAAGAAATATGTAAAAAAAAAGCTTTAGAAAAAAAGATGTGAAATATTCACATGTACCTTAACCTCTGTGGATTACAAAGCTCTCTTTCATTGTACCACTCACTACTACTTCAAGTCTGATGGGGTTTCCATTCCTTTAAGTGACTAAACCAGGGCCCTGCACTCCAGAACATTGTGTGGCTGATTTATCACTACCGCTCTCATCAGGTTGCTGTTTCTTCAGATAACCTCTCTTGCCTGAAACATTTTCTTTGCTGTGCCATTTAGTTTGATTGGAAAAGCAGTGTTTCTTCCTCCCTTTTTGTAATAGAAACAGAAACTCCCTTTTTTCCCTTTAACAGTCTTTTAAAATATATTTCAGCAATTCAAAAGTTTGTAAACTTACAGCAATATGCCTTTGTCGTCGCAGAAACATGATCTCATGTATGAATTGAAGAATAAAGCCTATTCTTCCAGACTGATATTTTTGTAGAATTAGATACTATAGAACTCTGATCTGACTTTTAAGTCACTGTTTTACCTTACTGATGACAATAAAATTTTAGTAGCATACAGAGGTACGCTATTCTTTCTTCTGTGTATTTCTATGTATTTCTTACATATGCAACAGAAAGACACTGAAATTGAAGCTCTGAAGAGTATAGGTTTTTCATATTTGGGCCTTTAAACATTTTGTAGGGTATAATAATTTAATCATATAATTAAACTCTATATTGTGAACAAGATAATAGCTCTCATATTTCTATTTCTAAATGGGAGCATGGTTCTATGCAAATGAAGCCACTTAGAAATGTCCAGATAGCTGGATAGGATTCATTCTGAGACTGAGACCAGAGGTGATAAATCTTGCTTATTTTTAAATGCTGAATAGGACCCCCAAAGCATAGTTCAGATAGAACAACTAAGATGCCTTCACATGAAATAGTATGAGGGGTTTCTTTTTAGTATAAATTCTGTAATGGTGTCTTCGGCAGCACTATACTATAAATTATAAATTACTATAAATGTTATATAACACTATAGTATATGTTATAAAATACTATAAATTGTTAGAAAAATTTTGTTTAAAATTTAAACTAAGCTTAATACAGACACATGATTTACCTAGCTAATCTTATTCCACAAGATTCTAGAAAATTGTTTTAAATTTATTCTTTGAATAGTTTATTCCTCTTGAATTGCAATTTGTTTTAAATAATTTTATTATTTCCATGTGGGGTTGAGGGCTTGGAGAATGGAAGGGGGTAAAACTGGGAATAATTTATAGGACTTCCTTTTTAAATTCTGTAATATAATCTGACATGAAATTTTCTTTTTAGATGGAAATACTGAGGCATGGGCTGTATTCAAAGGCAAATATAGATTTGAAACAGATTTTTAGGAAATTAAAATGTTTATAAAAGGTTTCATATCTGATACTTTGTAGTTCTTCAATTTATGTTGTGTCACATATACAATTGTGTATATACATGTACATAACAAAATTAAATAATTGGTCATTTAAGAATTTTAAAATGAATTCATTGTGAGAAAGTTGGTCAGAATAGTAAAATTGTCATGTAATATTTAATTGGTAAATAAGAGACATTTAGCCTCATATTTAATTGTAGAACAAGATTGTCGTCAAAACTGTTATAAAAATATGAATCTAAAAACATTTGAATGAGTGTGCTTTTCCAAGAGTAGTTTTGGTCCATTGTGTGCCAAAAATGTGAAATGGTTTTTCTCTAGCTTTCTTAGACCTGTCATATTTTAAATATTATAGAATTTTAATTTTCCTAATATAAAGTTGGCTTATAACTATCTAGAAAATAACATATATTTTAGGACATATAACACTTAACTGCCCTTCTTTTCACACATTTCTAAAAAACATGTTTATGGAAAAAAAGGTGTCGTGTTAGAAGAAATTCTGTTTTTACTATCCCAGCAAAATCAGGTCACACAGATTTTTCTATTTCTGGTCATGGTGCACAATTACACTGATTTTTAATAAAATGAGTTTCTTTCAAAAAAATCTGTAAAACAATTTACTTTTAATGCTCATGTATATAAATTCTTAGAATATGTCAACTCAAAAGTATGCCAAAAATATCAGATCAGAGCTTAAAATATCTATAATTAAATTATAGAGGTGTTTATTCAGAGTTAATTCAATGAAATAACAAACGGATATGGTTTTATTCACATCTTCCAAATTTATGTACATACATAGCAAATCATAAAGAAAAGGGGATAAAATGATGACAACAGGCAAATCTGAGTAAAGGTGGTGTTCCTTATTATTTTGCAACTTGTAATATTTTGCAGCTTATAATATTTTGCAACTTCTTTTAAGTTTAATAAGTTTAAGTTTTCAGATAGGAAGTAAGAAAATTAAAACGTTCAAACCTGTTTCCATTAATTTGTAGCTTAATTGAATTTTGGATCCAAATCAACCAAGTGGATTAACTCGGGAGCCGTGTAGTTGTATACTGTTAAAATTTACATATATTTGCTGCGCAATTTTATTTCCATTTACCTTTTAGACACATTTCTTAACACCTAAAATTTAGACACATTTCTTAACACCTCAAATTTCAACTTCAGATAAGTAAATTTGAGAATGTTGGTCATGTTCTCCTCCTTGAAAACACTTTGTTCACGCAGCTCTTATCATAACTTACTCTCCTGGTTTTCCTCCCACAGCTCTGCCTGCTGCTTCTTCTCCTTACCTGGTTTTTCCATCTTTTCTTAATCTTCTAATCATTGGAGGGCCCAGTGTTTGGTTCCCAAGTTTTCATTCCCTGGAGTGGTGATTTTATTTAGTTTTTTATCTTAAACTACATTGTGTGTGTTGATAATTCCAAAATGGACTTCCTTAGCTAGTACTTCTCTTACTTTCAACTCATATGTCCAGCTGACTACATGATAATCTCCACTTAGATCTCAAACTGGTATCTCTGACTTGACCTGGCCAAAAGTGGGCCACTACTTTCCCCCAAGCCTGCTTTAGCCACAATTCTGTGTTGGTTAATGGCAACCCTAACCTTATAATTGATCTTATTTTTTAGTTCGATATGTCATTAGTCATATGCATATGTTATTTTCAAGAGATATCTCTTTCTCTACATTCATTAGAGGGTGCCTTTAATGTAGCTGTCATTACTTTCCTTCAGGAACATGCCACACTATTCTTTTTCTATTATTCATGTGTGAACCCAGTGAGCCTATTTATCCCTCAAGACTTTGTATTTGCCTTTCTTCTTGGAATATTCTTCCCACCAAATGTAGACATGGCTGGACCCTTGAACACCTTCAGTCCTCTACTGCAATGCCACTATTTTTAAAAATAAACTTTATTTTTAGGATTGTTTAAGAATTACAGAAACATTGAAAACACAGTAGAGGAAATTCTTATATACACTGTACCTAATATCCTATTACTAACATCTTATGTTCATATGATACATTTGGTACAGTTAATGAACCAGTATTGGTACATTATTATTAACCCATCCAGTATTTCCTTAGTTTTTGCCCAGTGTTCTTTTTCGAGTCCAGAATCCTATCCAGGACACCACATGACATTTAGTGGTCATGTCTTAGGCCCTTCTCGGCTGTGACGGTGCTCTGACTTCTCTTGTGTTTGATGACCTTTACAGTTCTGAGGAGCACTAGTTAGACATTTTGTAGAATGTTCTTCAATTTGAGTTTGTCTGATGTTTTTCTCATAGTTAGACTGGGGTTATACATTCTTGGGAGGAAGGCAGCAGAAAGTGCCATCTTCATCATATCCCATCAAGGGTGTATACAGTCAGTATGACTGCACTATTGATGTTCTTGGTCCCTTGCATGATGTAGTGTCTGTCAGAGTTCTTCACTGTAAAATTACTCTTGTCTTTTTCACATGGTACTCTTTGGAAGGACATTGCTATACTCAGGTTGTACTTAAGTGGGGAGTTATGCTCCATCTCTTTTAGGGAAGAGTATCCACATAATTTATTTGAAATTCTTCTGCTTGAGAGATTTGTCTCTTACCCTTCATTTATTTATTCAATCATTTAGTCTGAACTCATGGTTATACATTTTATATTTTAAGTTATAACTAAATACTACTGTATTTTATCTGTGAAAATGCTCCAATTCAGCAATTAGATATATTAGATAGCTCCTATATTTCTTTCTGTCACTACAAGATGGCTCATCTTGTATATTTCCTGCCCCACCACTAGAATTAGACATTTTTCCAAGGATCCCTTGTTCTTTTTACTGGAGAATGGTATTAGATACCTAGATATATACTGGATATATATATGTACAATGGGATTAAACATTACATTTCTACATGTATAATAGTATAAATGTATATATTATTTATTTATTTATATTTTTATATAAGGATTTCTAACCCATGTCTCTGTGGGAAACAACTTTGTCAATTAGAATTAGAATACAGTGCTTTTTTTAGGGGGGGTTCTTAAAGACTCCATTCATTTTTAGAGTTACTTAGGTTAGTACCTGTCTTCCAAATTCTTTCAGTAAGGTTGTTTGTAAGCTAGCTAGATGGTTTTGTCACACTCTGCGTTCCATCCTGACATACCCAGTCACCTAATTTTTTTTCTTCCATCCATTATGGTTCATTCTTTATGCAATGAAGTTCAACTGATTTTGACGAAATATGTGGTGTTATGTATCCACAGCTACACTGTTATAGAGAATAGTTTGACCATACTAAAAAAATCCCTTGTGTTTCTTTCACCTTGTCAGTGCCCTCTCTTCTTCAGAACCCCTGGCATCTACAGTCTTTTTAGGGTCTCTATAGCTTTGCCCTTTTCAGAAATTCATATCATTGGAACCATAGAGTATGTAGTTTTTTTCAGTCTTCTTTCAATTAACAACAGGCATTTAAGATTCATCTGTGTATGTTCATTACTTGATAACTCATTAATTTTTATTGTTTAAATAGTACTCCACTATAAAAATGTAGCACAGCTCACCCATTTAGCTACTGCAGGACATCGTGGTTGCTTCCAGTTTTGTGAAACTATAAGTAAAACTGCTGTAAACATTCATGTGCAGGTCTTTGTGTGGGTATAAGTTTTCAAGCCATTTGGTGAAATACCCAAGAGCACAATGATTCAATCAGATGGTAAGACTATGTTTAGCTTTTTAGAAAATTGCCAAACTATTTTCCAAAGTCACTGTTTCTTTCCAGCACTAAATGAGAGTTCCTATTTATCCCTGTCCTTGTCAGTATTTGAATTTGTCAATTTCTTGGATTTTAGCCATTTTAATTGGTATGTAGTAATATTTCACTATTGTTTTACTTTGCAGTTCCCTAATGACAAATCATATTGAACATATTTTAATATGCTTATTTGCCATCTGTGTATCATTTCAGATTTTTTTGCCCATGTTTTAATTGGGGTTTTAGTTTTCTTGTTGAATTATAAGTGTTCTTTGCATATATTGGATATAAGTCCTTTATTAGAAATGTGTTTTCCAAATAATTTCTCTCAATATGTGACTTTGTCTCTATGTGTGGATCCGATGCATGAAGAAATTAATCTTTCTATCAATGCCTAAATTTTTCCAAATCAAATATATTTGAAATGCATGAGATTGAGGTCTTATTCTATTGTACAGTTTTTCAAAATATAAGTAACTACACGCATGACTTTTTCTATTCTCTCTCTCAATAGAACAGTTTTCAATAGTGTGTATGTGAATGTTTGTGTGTATATGTGAATTTTACCTGTGCTATGAATGAGTTCAATTGCCTGATACAAATCAACCAATTCATTGGTCTTTCTATTGTGGATATTCAAGAAAAACAAAAGGTCATATCATCTTTAAAGTTCAAAACACATGACAGATACTCCCTTGCATAAAGCTGGAATGTAAGCGCTAGCATGGTGGCAGTGATTTTAACTGCCTCGCCACCCAGTGTGGAAACCATTGCATGTCAGTGTTAGTATTTCTTTCAACCCTGATGTTTCTGTCTGGAAATTGTTATTGTCTGTGAATTAATTTCAATTATGGCAGTGGAAGAATTATAATCACATGGAATGCTGGTATTTTGATAGTTTGCTAAAAAAGAAAAAAAAGCCTCCGATTTTTTTCATACTCCTTGGATTACATCATTCTTCATCAGTGTTCACTGAAAGAACTTATTTGAGATAGTTTTGATTGTAAATTCCATATGTCAACTAATAAAGCTTAGTTGCCAAAACATGAAAAATAGAAACAGAAGGGAATGCTTAACCAAGCGTACTGCATACCAGCTAGTCATTGTTGAAAAACCATCGCTGAGTGAAATATATGTGGAATTTTTTTGGTGGTCTGAGAATTTTAGAAAGCAGACCATGGAGAGGGATGTGAATTGGTTTTAGATAAGTATATTTAAGGATGTATGTGCACTTACTGTTGTATGACTTTTCCAATAGCTCCTGCATAATGGTTTAATGATTGACTGCCCATCTAGAATCAGTAAGAAAATGAACTGCTCTACTTATAGAGCTTGTGATTGGCTCCTTATAAGACCCTAGATATTAAGAATTTATATTAGTTTTTCTTTGGAAAATAGAGTAATAATAAAGAAATTATAGGATAGGTATTTTAGTTTTCTTATTTCTATTTTCTAAAGAATCTTGAGAGTAGTGTAGAAATCCATATATTACACAGTTGGAATGTAAAGGGCATCTCTGCATTTTAACAATTGTATAATTCCTTTTAGGAAAATGGATGATTATCATGCCTTTAGACTTCAAGGATGATCATTTTAGTAATTATGACTTTGCAATTGGTAGTCCTGAAAATTCTTTGTAATTTTTTATACAAAAGGATAATCACTGTAAGGTCGAAAAATTCTTAGACTGAATATTTTACATCTTTATAGTAGAAGGAGAATAATTCCTGAATATTTAAATCATTTAACAAATATTTACAACCTCACATGAATGAAAACTGCAGTATGATAAGACAGTTGTCACTGTGAGGAACCAGAATCGTTAGAGCAGAACAACAGACAACTAGACAGGACACTTGGAAAGGGGACTTCATCACACCTGTTGATCACCCCTCATTAATACTGGGAATTGATTACTTGAGTTAATTGAATTATTCTTATATTCTTCGCATATTCTTTGCTTTTATTTTAAATTTTGTGATCTTGGCATATGTATCCTGAGTTTTAGTTTTTCATATGTGAAGTGGAGTTTTCTCATGTAAAACTTCCTTGTGAGTAGTGCAAACGTATGAGATAATCCCAGATGAGCAATTAATATGATGGTCAGCCAGTAGAAAAAACTTAAATGGTAGCTATTACTAGTAGTATTATGAATTAGAGATTGTGTATGACCTAGTCAATTTTCAGAATATACTCAAATAAATGAATATTTCTCCTACTTTCATCCCAAATCCAAAATTAGCAGCTTTCAACCAAGTACCATGTGCCTTTCTCAAAGGGTGTGAATATCAGTTTGAAGAGCATTGAACTCTAATTTTCCAGTCTGTCCAATTGTTGAAGTACTTCTGCTGAATAATTTAAGAAAGAAAGAGTTAATTGCTTAGAACTGTCACTCTCCTCTGCAAAAATATGTTTTCAGAAACATTTGGCTTTTACATATAGAATTACTCCTATACTGCACCACATACAAGAAATTATGTTATTTTTATTAATTCAAAAGGAGTTACTGAGTAACTAAGATACGTATTTTGTATTAAATGTAAAATGCTCAAATAAGTGTATACAGCAATGAAACTTTCTTGAATCTATTATAAAAGCACAGAGTTTAGTAAATTGCAAGAAATTTCCATCAAAATATTTTGTGGGCTATTGGCAGAGACTTTATTACTATTAAATCAGAATAAGACACCTGAGTGTCTGCATAAGGTTACAGTATATATTTAATTTTATCCCTTCCAAATTTCTTCTCTCTGGCAAATATTTTTTGGCACAGTTTTCTGTGAATTTATGAATATAAATATACATACACTAACCCTATACTTTATTTATATGTAATTTAAATGATTTTGATTTTTAAATTTTTAAATTTTTAAATTTTTAATTATGGTTTTAATGTTTGGAAAAACAGAACGGAGCACTTTAGAGTATAGACAGTGATAAAAGTCAAAATAGATGTAAGGAAAGGAAAACTATAGATGAGAGTATGATAATAAGGAAAAATGAGAAGACTGAACAGAAACTGAAAACTAAAAAAAACAAATTCTGGTTTGTATTGGTCCTTACTAGTACTTAATATGCATGTTATGGTTTAAAAGGTAAAGGGCAAGTCAAAACAATTGCTGAGATAGTGTAAGCATTGAGGAAGTTACAGAAAATAACAGCAGAGTGCTTTAGAAGGACACAGTGGCCTGGTTTTAAAGGCTTAGCTGTCTGGAGCTGCTATTGCTAGTGTTTAATTTGTATACATAACACACCACACACTTCCATATTCATGTAAATATACATTACCTGTGTTTGTACATATGTGTGTATGTATATGTGTGTGTAAAATTTTGATAGGAGCTTGATTCCTGCTTTAAAATCTTAGGAAGGGGAAGAAATCCTTTCTAAGATTTTAAAGTTAGAATTAAGTTCTTGCTGAAATTTTACAACTAATTTTTATAGTTCTAAACAACTCTGTGCTACATCACTTTCTTCCTAACAAGGCAACATCCCTGCTAAGTATTCCAGTAAACCTTGCTTGTTTGGAGTAGTGGTCCTGGAAGCAAGTGTCTGTTTATACAGGGGGTAGGTAAGTCATATTATCAGAAAAATTATTTGGAATGAAATCTTTGGTGTACTCACAGTGTAGATGATAAAATAAATTGCTTCGTTGATATTATTTAGAGAATTTAGATAATATCAAAACTGCCAAAGGTAACTATAATAAACATTACGTATTTTTATAGTTGACTTTTCTTTTGTGCCAAAGTTTGGAGCTTTATATAATAAAAATAGTTTCAGTGCACCTCTGAGCATTAGTTTAAAACTGTTAGTGTATGTGTGGTGCTCTTCATTATAGGTCATGAGGGAATGTTTCAAGCATCCCATTGTTTTCTTTTTTGTTTAACCGGAACTATTAATATGTTGTGGGCATAATTTAGAAACTCTATGACACACATGTTAATATTAGTTTGGCAGATGAAAAACATCAATTGAAGTTACTAAATATCAGGTAATTTTGCAAAATATAAAGTCACCGATATCATAGATTATGTCTTTTCCTATTAGAAACATAGGGCAGAACTATTACTGTTGCATTCTACTTTTAATAAAGTGGTATTTACTTTCTTTTTATAATAAACATTTAATATGAATACCACCTTAAACCATGGCACCAAGTAAGCTGTCCTAGAAAAATACTGGCTTTATTTGAAAGATAATGATGGCATGTAGTGGAAAGAACAGAGACTGAATGTCAGTAGAAATGTGTGTAGGGCACAGGCTGCTTGAACTAGCTGAGTAACTACTGATAAGACATTTGGGTTTTGGGGGGCCTCAGTTTCCTCAGCTATAAATGTGAGTAAATCTTTCCATATTCTCTGCTAACACATCTAGGTGGATTACAGAGATGAAGATACACGTTAAGCAAAGAATGAGAAAATGAGAGACATGTCTGTTATGTTATGAGACATAGGTATTAGGTAATGGTTTAACTTATTTTTGATAAGATAGCATTTTAAAAAAATGTACATATTTGGGGAGAAATAAAAGAGTAGAAAGAAGAATGTTTGGAAAAGCAGAATGGAGCATTTTAGAGAATAGATAGTGATAAAAGTCAAAATAGATGTAACGAAAGGAAAACTATAGATGAGAGTATAATAATAAGGAAATATGAGAAGACTGAACAGAAACTAAAAAAAACTTTCAAGCCTGTGTATTTCTGCTTCAGTGAAGAAATACTTCTATTGTCTTAACACCATCATACTACCTCCATCGATCTGCATTTTCTACTTGCTGTTCTTTTTCCCAGTTGTTATTTTAACTTCGTGTCAAATATAAATGTTGATAATGTTCTTCCTGACAAAATTCCAGAGTAAAATTTAAATTGCAGTTGTAAATTGTATGGCTTTAGGTGGCATTAACATGGGGTTCACTAGAAATTTTTTAAGAAACGGCCATTACCAAATGAAGAAAGTTATCTATCTATCAGAGTGCTATAGATTTCATAATCTGTAAAGAAAGGTGAAACAGTATGGATGTAGTTTGAAATTCATTCATTCCAACAAATATTTATTTGACACATGCAGTGTACAAAGTATCACTTGTTAGGGGTAACATGGTAAGCATAGTTCCTGTGCTGAGTGAATTAGTAAGTTCTGTTTCATTAAATAAAAATTTCATCAAACAGAACTACTTTTGAAAAAGAAAATGAAAATAGAAAAAGAAGGAAATTCAGAATAGAGGCATTGCTTCTGTCTCTAGGTAGGCATGTGTGTTTGTGCATGCACGATAGGAGAGAGAGAGAGAGAGAAACTCATCAGACTCTGGGCATTGCAAGTTGTTATTGTGTAAGATGGCATCCTTTGAAGTGCAGAAATGATAATCCTATTTTATTTCCTAGTTGATTGAAGGGCTGTAAGGTGGGAGCAAAATATGTCATAGTTATTGTTTAGTGAAGGGGAAAGGAAGTCCTCAAACAGTAGCTACCTTCTAGGAATTCTAGTCTTGACATGTTTCAGATTTTGGTAAAAATTGGGAAGGAAGAGAAAAGTGAAGTCTGAAGAAGAAGGGTCCGTAATAATGTTAGATCTCAGTATCATTAAAAATACAAATAGTACCTCACACACATTAAAAAATTACGTGGAAGGATAGATACAAGGAATAAGGCCCTGAAGAAGAGGGCCCACAATAACATATTTTGTACTGTTTGTCTAGAGTTTACAAGTCTCTACAACAACAAAAATATCTCTTTCTCTTTCCACATGTGTTTTGGGTTTGAGCAATGGTTTACTTTTTGCTTTCTTCTTATTTATTTTTTTGATAGGCCAGTGTTAGAAGGAGATGTGACCAGAACAAAGAAATAGTTTAGAGCAGTTCCCCTGTGTTAACCTCCCACTCTTGATTAGGGCTAAGTCAACCGTAAAGCATGACCATCTTCTGCTTCAAGTCTTGATCACAGGGGCAGGGTTGGACAGGGTGCTGGCAAAGAGCACCTTGTGGTTGGTACCCAGACATGAAAAATTGATCATTGCCACATTGTTTTTCATAAATTCAAAAGTATTTACATAATGTCTGCCATGTACCAGCCAATCAGTACAGGGTCCTAGGAATGAGGGTGTTACTATGACAAACCCTGTCTTCAAAGAACTCACAATCCACTGAAGACACGCCCTCTCGTAAACAATCCATTATAGTACCAGGTGCTGAGACTACAATAACAGTACTGTGTAAAAGCTTTTGAGGTGGCACAGGGTCTCGGCATGAAATTGGTGAAGAAAGTCTACTTAAAGTGGAATTTGAGCTGGATATTTAAAAAATGAGCAGAAGTTGGCTAAGTGGACAGGGGTTTGCAAAAAGGTACTGGCAGAGGACATTGTATCTGACAAGCCACTGAGGAATAAAAAAATGACAATTTGGGGAAACTGAAAATTTACTTTTTTAGGTTATAGGGCTCAAAGCAGGGAGCACCTGGAGATAAGGCTCAACATGAGTTGTTGGACTGAGGACTTTCATGCCCTTAAAAGGTTTGAACTTTCTCCTATAGGTCATGGAGAGCCGTGGAAACACTTTAAGCAAGTACCTAAGTCAAAGATCAGCCCTGTTCCCTTTTTGGCATCATTAATTTTCCATTTTTGTATTGAGACATTTGGTTCTTTGTAGAAAGAACAAGTTTTCTTCTTTATGAAGTCACATTATTAATTAGAATAGAAAAAATTTTTATTTGCCTAAATAGGAAAGGGGCGGGAAAAGGGAGGAAAGTGAATATTCGAATAACAAACTAACCATGTAATAAAGAATGAGTTGGGCATGTATATGGACTGCCATCAACTGAAGCAGTCATTATCCCTATAATCTTTACTTCAAAATATATCTGCATGGGGACAAAGTTGTGAAACTATTTTATAATCACTTTAGATAATAAAGCAGGCAGCTATCTAAACAACTTAGATTAGAAACTGGTGAACATTTTTGAAGTCATCTTTTTAAAAAGACTAGTAGTACTGCTTTATTTATAATATTTCATGAATGGTGTGTTACTTCAGGGAATTAGCTCAGATTTTTACAAATGTCCTGGCACACAAAGGCTGTGCTTGGGATTTCTGTTTGAATGGAGTTGTGTGTGGTCCTACACACAACCGGGATCATTGGCAGCTAATCCTCATGTCTCACAGAAAACAGAATTCCCATTGTTGTGGTTCTTCCCTGGAAACAGCTGGGCTACCTTTCCTGGGTTAGTTGGCAGGATGGGCAGCTGCATCCCCAAGTCATACACATCACCAGTGAAGCTTATTTTGATTGCTAACTTCTGCTACATCAAGATGCTCTTTTTTTCCCCGTTACTGTTTTTCTGTAGGTAGCAGTAGATTCTTTGTATGCACTGCTTTGCCCTGCAAAATATTTGGGCTGAAGGTCCTCTGTTTGCACTGTAAGCAATCAAGCCTTGCCCAACTCTGGAAAAAATTACTCTCTGAGATTTGTTGCTGCAGTTTTGAATGGGAGAAAATCCTTCATTTCTTCTTTCTCTAGTTGTAATCATAGTTCTCCATAGGATAGTTTCGGCCTTTTCAACATGTATATCAACATACACTGTAAGTATGTATGGAAGTTTAGCATCATTTGGGGATAGGGAAATGTGTATTTCCTTTGCTGTGAAGAAAGAGCCTCCACTGATGAACTTTCTTCTGTGAGATGAGAGAATCGCCTTTTTAGTATCACCGTGAGGCAGGAAGGGATGGAGAAAAAATATGGTGATGACAGGAAGTGATCCAAGTTGCCAGGGCAGTTTATACACAGCAGGGTGCTCTAAATCATTGAACAGATTGACTTCGTAGGGATATAAATAGTGTATGTATTTACATATAGAAAGACCCATATGTTACTAACATATCCATTATAGGAGCTTGAGAGAGTACAATTAGGAAATAATTTTTTGGTCTTTTCCTTTCAGCATTTCCTCATTAAAAAAAGAAACCTCTAGATCTCACAGGTTTTCAGACACTTCCAGGTCTAACAACCTAATTTTTATTTATTAAAAATTCCAGTATCATCAAACTAAGAACTTCCATCTTACATCAAATTCTGAGCGGCTCAGGCCTGACTCCTTTGCAGTTCAACAATGGGAAATGTACGCTTAGAATGTTCCTACACTCTTCTTTCTTGACCCTATTTCCCAAACTCATTCTATTGCTTTTCACTTCCCAAGGTTGGTGAGATGGGCTAGAAAAGAAGGATGAGGGGAAGAGAGAACTTTACCTTCAGTGTTCTTGGACTCTGGCTGTTGGTTCCCTCTTCCTCGTGCAGGGGTTGCGTTCCCTGTGTGACCTCTTAGAGCTTCCCCCTTTCTCCTGCCTTGGTGTCTCTAAGCACATTTTGCACCCACACAGTCCAAGAGGCAGACATTCCTCTCACACTGTGTTCATTCAAGATGGCAATGACCTGTTGTGCCCATTTGGCCCAGAAGAAATACTGTACCTTTTTGCCTGTCCTCTCACATCTAACCTTGTCACACTGAAAAGCTCCAGCTCTCTTCCGTATAAACTCTAAAGAATCTCTGCAATGCCTCCAAGCATCTCTCATGAAGGCTGGCAGTGAGATGTGCTGTTCCCATTATAAGGCTGGTTTCGTTTTCTTGTTTCAAGCCTGGCAGGAGTACTCATTGTTCTCAACATTGTCCTTCAGTCAGTGTTCTGAGAAAACAGGAATTGCCTCATTTAACATCCTGATAAATTAATAAAAATGTAATATATTTTATCTCTGTGTTTGTCTTGCAGTAGGCTGATAGCATATCTTCAAAATATGCCCAATGTCCTAATCCCAGGAACCTGTGAATGTTACCTTACATGGTAAAGTTTATGCAGATATGACCAATTTAAGGATATTGAAATGAGGACAATATGTTGTTGCATTATCTGGTTCTGACCTAAATGCCATCACAAGTGTCTTTGTAAGAAAAGAGGGAGATTAAACTACACACTGAAGAGAAGGCTGTGTTAAAATCGAGGCTGATGTTGGAGTTATAAGGCCACAAGTCAAAGATGGCTACCCTACATACCTTCCAGCACCTCACTGGACGAGAAAGGAGTGGATTCTACCCTAGAACCTCTGGAGGGAGTGCATTCCTGGTGACACCTTGACTTCAGACTTCTGGCTTCCAGAACAGTGACAGAACAAATTTCTGTGTTTAAAACCACTCAGTTTGTAGTAATTTGTTATGCAAGTTATAGGAACCTGATGTATCTATTTCTCTGTATAGTAAATCCAATCATAAATCTCAGACCTTATGTCACCTGACTTATCAGAAACATTTGATATTGATGACCTCATCCTTTTTCCTGATATCCATTCTTTAGTTGGTTTCAAGATGCACCACTGATTTTTCTCTCCTTTTCTAGCCAATTCTTCTCATTCTTCTCTGCAGATTCTTTCTCCCAGAACTTTTAACATGTGAGGGTTGTCTTTTGTCCTGTGTGTAGCTCTGTTCTTCTCTTAATAATCTTTATTCTCATGGTTTTGAACACCACAATGATTCTCAGATTTGTATGTCCAGCTCAGCTCTCTTTATTGCACCCTGATTCCCAATATCCACATGACTGCATTAATTCCATTTGGTTGTTTAATAGCTACCAGTCTATGTCATATGAAAACCATACTCTGACCTCCCATACCCTTCAGATTGGGCCAGTCTACAGTCTTCCTCATTTAATCTGAGGGTAACTCTATTCCTTAGACCAAAAATTTTAGAATCATACTTCATTGTTCTCTTTCTCCCTTATTCTATATCTAAATTATCAGCAAATATTAATGCCTTAGTTTTAACAATATATTTAGACTCTAACCACATTCCATCTTCTTCAGAGTCACTATGCTGATTTAAGTCCCCTAGATCATGGTAATAGCTTCCTACCTACTCTCCCTGTTTCTACACTTGCCTCCTATTTGCAGCACAGCTGTTAGAGTAATGATTAACCTAGGTTAGGATTTCTTCTTCTGAGAGGATGGAGCTTTTCTTATTCTCCCCACTAAGTACAACTAAAATTACTGGGCATTTAAGATGTAAAACATACTTAAGAAGACTATTATAGGTGGAGAGCAGAAGGCAAACAAGGTTGAGATCTCAGGACCCAAGAAACAACATAGTGTTAAATTCTTGGCTTTCTTTTTGATTTATACATGTCAGTCTGGAAAATGGAGAAGTAAGCAACTCACAAACAACAACAGGCACAGAAGAACAAACAAACAGCCCAAGGCAACCCTGCTTTCTCTAGCCAGTGGATGAAGAAAGGCAGAGAGCATTGATTACTTCAGCCAAACATCACAGAAAAATCTGTAGCCTGCCAGCAAAGGTCAAGTGGGGATACCAGAAAAGCTAAGTGGGAAGCCAGGACTTTCATCCCTGCCATGCAGTAATCAGCCTCCCACACTCCATGATATCATAGGAGCCTCTGTAGGGAGCATAGACTTTCACTATAGCTCAGTGGTAATGAGGCATTCTCCTCTCCCCTCCCCTCACTGGAATACTGTCAGAAGAGGCCTAATGGAGAATCAGGACATTCACTACCATTTAGCAATAACTAGATCATTTCTGCCTCCCCAACACATACACAAACACAGTGTCAAAGGAGAACACTTGGGGAGTCAGAACTCCAACCCCTACCCAGCAGTAATGAGGACCCCCTTCCCAACCTCACTGTTAATGGAGGCTGAATCTGGAAACTGGAATTCCATTCCACTGGCAGTAATGAAGCAGCAGCCCTCTTCACACCAGACTGGGTCAGAGAGGGCTAAGACAGAAGATTTAAGTAATATCCAGAGTCTTATAACAAAACACATAAAATATCTGGATTCAGTAGACTAATGTGTTATACTAAGAACCAGGAAGATCTCAAAGCAAATGAGAAAAGACAACCAACAGATGACACCGAGATGAGAAAAGTGTTAGAATTATCTGACAAGGATTTTAAAGCACCAATTGTAAAAATGCTTAAATGAGCAATTGCTAATGTGGTTGAATCAAATGAAAATGAAATTTGAAAGTTCCAGCAAAGAAATAGAAGATATAAAGAGGAACCAAATGTAAATTTTGGAACTGGAAGAGAAAATAACCAATATAAAAAAATCACTGGATAGGCTCAACAACAGAATGGATGGGAAAGAGAAAATCAGTGAATGTGAAGATGGAACAATAGAAATATCCCAATCTGAAAAACAGAAAAAATGCACACAAAAAATAAACAGAGTCTCAGGTATATATAAGATTATGGTCAAAGATATAGCATTTGTGTCACTGGTATCATAGGAAGAAAGGATAAAATAAGTCAGGATGAGAAGCTATTTAAAGAAATAATAGCTGACATTTTCCAGAATTTTGCAAACATGATAAAACTACAGATTGAAAAGCTTATCAAACCCTAAACAAGATTAGCCAAATGAAATGAACATGAAGAAACATCGTAGTAAACCTCTGAAAATTAATAACATAGATCTTGAAAGAAGCCAGAGACAAATGAAACCTTACCTATAGTGGAAAATAATTTAAATGACAGTAGATGATCTCATCAGAAACCACAGAGGACAGAAGGCAGGTACTGTACTTTTTAAGTGGTGAAAGAAAATTATTATCAACCCAGAATTCTATATTCAGTGAAAATATTCTCAGGAATGATGGAGAAGTCAAGGTATTAGTATATGAAATAAAATGAAAACTTATTTCCAGCAGAACTACTCTAAAAGAATGACTAAAGAAAGTTCTCCAAACAGAATTCAAATGATAAGGAATCTGGGAAGATCAGGAAGGGAGGAAAATTACATGAAGAGAAAAATATAAATAAATACATAAAAGCTCTCTGCTTGAGCTTTCCAAATTATGTTTGATAGCAGAAGCAATAGAGAAAATGTGACAAAAATAAATGGGAGGAGAAGAAAGTACATAAGAAAGGCAAGGTTTCTACACTTCACCTGAACTGGTAAAATGAAGTGACCAGCAGACTTTGACAAGTTATGTTTATATAACAGGTACCAAAACTGCTAAAAAAAACAAAAAACTATGAGGAGATACACTCTAAAACACTATATTTATGTCAAAATCGACTTCTAAAATGTGTTAAAGTAACCCACAGTAAAGAAGGAAAAGGAAACAGAAATGAAAAGCAGGACAAATAGGAAACAACAACTTAAAAAATGACAGAAATAAACCTGAACATAACAATATTATTTTGAATTTAAGTGGTCTAAACATACCAATGAAAAGAAAGAGTGGATTAAAACAACCTGATCAAACTATATGCTGTCTACAAGAAATTCACTTCAAGTGTAATTACATACACAGTTTGAAAGTGCAAAAACGGGAAAAGTATGCCATGGAAACATTAATCAAAGAAAGCAGGAATAGCTGTAGTAATATCATATAAAGTTGATGTTAGAGCAATGAAGATTACCAGGGACAAAAAGAAACAGGGCATAATGATAAAAGGATTGGTCTATCAAAATGACATAGCAACCTTAAATGTGTGTGCACCAAACAATAGAGCTAGAAAATAATGTGAAGTACAAGCTGATAGTTTCAGTTCATAACAGGATCCTTGATTTAGTCCTTTGTTTCTTTTCTGTCTTTACTCAAGTGTCTCCTTCTCAGTAAGGACTTCCCAGGCCTTGTCATATAACTTTTAAACATCCACCCATCTCCCAAAACGTTTTTTAATTCCCTCCCATGCTTAACTTTTTCTTTTATATTTGTCACATCTAAGATACCATAGAATTTACTTATTTTTCTTTTGTTTCTGTCCAACTCATTATAACATAAGCTCCAGGAGGTAAGATATTTTTTATGTGTTTTACTTTTTTAACTCTGTATCTTAACTGCCCAGAAGAATGTCTCGCACATAGTAGGTACTCAAGTACATGTTAAGTGAATGAACACCATTAATAATCATATTTTTGGATTCATCACTTAATGAGTTTAATTATCAACTTTTGGATAATAGCATAAAGGTACAAGTAGTTGAATTTAGATTACAATAATTATAAACAGTTGCTGAACTCTTTCCCTGTAAAATTTTTAAATGTATAAAAATTTGTTCTACCATACTCTGTTAAATCTAGTTCTCTTTTTCTCTGTCTCATATTTTTTTCTCTTTAACTTCATCATCTTAGAGTTTCATTTTGGACTTGTAATACATTTGATTTTTCTTCTTATATTTAATTACCATTTTCTACTGTGTTTTAGAGTTCTCATAAACTAATTATCTTAGCATTTAAAATTTTAAATCTTAGGAAAATGAACTAGAAATCCAATTTTAATTAAATATTCAGAAATATAATTTATGAATATATTTATATTCTCATTAAGTTTAAAGTAGACAAATTATATTTAAAGTTTTAAAAATTATATAAAGTTTAATCTTAAAATTATTAAATTTCAAAATACTGATGTATCAAATTCTTATATATATCACCTACCTATTGCTTGACAGATCCAACATATATAACAAAATAACCATAATTTTCATTTCCTTACTGAAAAGCCTATTTTAAGGTGACCACTTGAAATATATACTTAGCCATATTTACATAGGACGATCTCCCTATATAATATATAGTTAAACTTATATAAAAACAATGTTTTTTTCTAGACCTGTATGAAGCCTAGATTAATTAAAATAATTTTATGATATTTTTATGTTGGAAACAGTGGAATCTATCAGTCTGTTGGGCATTTATATCCTGATTATACATTTACATTCTTTTTAAATCATGTTTGTAGGATTTATAACTGACATCAAAATTATCCATCATTTTCTTATTTAGATTCGTGTACTAAAACAATTTGAAAGCTGCCAATTTTGCACACTGTTAAACAGCAAGCATGCCAAACTCTGACTTTTTATTTTCCTGATAACTTCTACTTTGGGAATTCCCTTACAACAGTCAATCAACAGTCATTTGGGGTCTATTTTAAACTGCATATGGTACCAGCTGTAATTAGTATTTGGAAAGGATCAGAAAATCGTTCCAAAGAATATTTTATTGGACTTCATGTTATTCAGTATTTAGTGTTAACAGTTTGATATTGCAGCAATTTATAACCATTACATATTCTAATACTCTTCTGTTTCTTTAGAATGATGTATCTAATATAAATTATATGTCATAATACATAACAGATAAATGCTACCCCCTATTAATCACCAATATGAATATAAAGAATTGACTGATTGATTTCTGTTCTTGGATCATCCTCTATAATCCTATTTCATGGGACCAGAATGCCAAATTTTGTTCATCTGTATTTAAGGGAGGCTATTTTTACTCCCAGTTCTTGGGTAAAACAGAATTTAGGCCTGAATCAAGTAGCGTAATTTCTTGTTCTTGACCACAGTGATTGACTTAGGGAAAAGCATATGTATTAAATGAAGTACAGTATTTTCTTCAATAACTGGGGGTAAAGATGTCCTCTTTCTATTAAATATGAATGAAGAGGGGTGTAGTCCCATTACAGAAGTTGGTTGTAGTCATTTTGTAATCAGGAGGTTACACTGAGAGTGGTAACCACACAGAGCAAAGAGATCAGAGATGGAGTTTCTGCACATCATTTGAGCCCTTGGTCAAGTTGAACCCAAAGTAATCCCTGGACTATTTAGATGCATATGATACTATATTCCCTTTCCCCTTTAATTTGGCAACACTGTTAATGTCATTGTATATTTGTAACCAAAAGATTTACAGTTATACACATTGAATTTGCATTTAAATCAGTTCTCAATCCTGTAGTTCATTAGAATCAGCTACGAGATGAAAAATGAAATAGTGATGCTCAAGTCCCACCTAACCCAATTCAACCAGAATTCCTAGGGTTCTGCTCTGGCCATTCATGTTTTATGTTTGTTTGTTTGTTTTGTTTTGTTTTTTTAAAGCTCCACAGGTGATTCTAATATGTACAGGTTATCAGGACCACTGGTTTAGATAGAATTATGGGTCACTAAAGCTAGGAAAAAAGGAATTGCAAGCAACACATTACCATTTCAAAAACTGAGAAGGGAAAAAAGAAATATGAGTTGTCTTATTTTAATAGAGGGTGGGGTAAGAAACCATAAATTAGAATTTTTACCTAGTCAATTAATAAATGTTTAATTTTTGTAGAGGTAATACTTTTCCAAGATTTACATACAGCTTCTGGAAAGCTATATGTAAAAGATGATTAAAGTGAAAAATACATATTTATTCTTTATATTTTGTAATATTTTAGAATATCAAAATGCTCAAATCTTTCATTTTTACAATGGCTTTACGTTAAAATTTAAGGGAGTTTTTTTTAATACAGAGGACCTGTATGTTTCAATAAATCTGTTCATAATGTCTATCTTTATCATCAAGAAGTGTCTTCAGAATTATAGCTGAATTTAAATATAGGTTGAGACAATACGGTGCTGGTAGATTATTGACCTGATTTTCGTGATGTATCCATGCTCTTTGTCATATAACTTCCCAATCCTCTTATTCTGCCTGTTATCTCTAGACTCAACCATGTGTCTTGTTTTAACCAATAGGATGTGAGTAATCATGATGCAGATAGGTACTTTTTCTTTTTATTTCCACAGTATTCCTTTAATTAAAAACGGATTTTTTTGTTAAGGGGAGACTAACACTTCTGATTTCTGATCAATGTTTTATGTTCCCATTGTGAGTGACTTTTTTTCCTAACCTGTTGTTTGAAGAATTTTATCATAAGAGTTGAAATTATTGACTTAACCACAGAGTAGTCTGGATATTGATGGTTCTTTATCGGTCTTTCCTGGTACCTATGATGCTCCCTTTTAATCTGAGATTCATTCTTCTTTCATGAAAGAAAATTTTTCTGTATGTATCTGTAGATCCTCATTTGCTTTGCCCGTTGCTTCTGGGACTCCAATTACTCTTCAAATATTGAACTTGTTTTTGTCTATCCTCCATACCTGTATTTTCTTCTATGGATACTTGAATGTCTTTATAGTGGTCTTCTTTTTTAAAGCTTTGCCCCCATGTTTTTGATCTATTTCTTGCTGTTTCTAATTCAGATTTTAGATCTGCAGTTGTGTTTTAAAATTTAATGTCATTCCTTGACTTCATTTTCCACTTATTTGACATTTTATTATTATATTTGGTCTAATGATTTACTGAATTAATATTCTCAAATTTGTTAGAGTGGAGCATTCACTGGCAATCAGTTTCTGGAGTGTGTGTGTGTATTGAGGGACAGGTTTTGTTTTCATTTTTATCATATTCTTCAAATGTCTTTTGCATAATTTGTTCCTTTTTTCATTAAATAAAAACAAAACCAAAATATGTTTACTATGGTTACCTGATTGCCATGCTTCCCCCTCTCCCCCATGTTGTTCTTAAGAGCTTTGGTCTGTGGCCTGAGGGAGTAAGGCTAAAGAGGGAGAGAAGTGGTTCAGGGTAGGCCTTGTTGGGTTTGGCCCAAGAGAGTGGACAGTAGCATGTACTATGGCCCACTCCCAGCACTCTAGAATATATCACATTTCCATGAGCTTTGCTTGTTCCCGTAGTATAACACAAGTTCTGGAAGATGGTTAGCACTCCTGACCTTTTCTGCCTTTGCCAAAGGCCCTGGAGCAGAATGTAGGATCTTTTATTCTAGAACAAAAGTTTTTCCTTGACTTCCTCAGAGCTGCCTTCCTTATAACTTGGTCTACTTTGCTACAAATTAGTGAGCATTTGTTCACATTCTCTGATAATTTTATTTTCTCACTTTATTACTTATTTTTTTTGGATCATTAATCTACAGTTACATGTGCAACATTATGGTTACTAAAGTTCCCACTTAATCAGGTCCCCCCCCCCCACTTACCCCATTACAGTCACAGTCCATCAGCGTAGTGAGATGCTATAGAGTCACTACTTGTCTTCTCTGAGTTGTACAGCCCTCCCCGTGCACCCACAACATTATGTCTGCTAATCATAATGCCTCTCTTTCCCTCTTGTCCCTCCCTTCCCACCCATCCTCCCCAGTCCCTTTCCCTTTGGTAGCTATTAGTCCATTCTTGGATTCTGTGAGTCTGCTACTGTTTTGTTCCTTCAGTTTTTTCTCTGTTCTTATACTCCACAGATGAGTGAAATCATCTGATACTTGTCTTTTTCCGCTTGGCTTATTTCACTGAGCATAATACCCTCTAGCTCCATCCATGTTGTTGCAAATGGTAGGATTTATTTTCTTCTTATGGCTGAATAATATTCCATTGTGTATATGTACCACATCTTCTTTATCCATTCATCTACTGATGGACACTTAGGTTGCTTCCATTTCTTGGCTATTGGAAATAGTGCTGCAATAAACATAGGGGTGCATATGTCTTTTTCAAACTGCGCTGCTGCAGTCTTAGGTAAATTCCTAGGAGTGGGATTCCTGGGTCAAATGGTATTTCTATTTTGAGTTTTTTGAGGAACCTCCATACTGCTTTCCACAATGGTTGAACTAATTTGCATTTCCACCAGCAGTGTAGGAGGGTTCCCTTTTCTCCACATTCTCGCCAACATTTGTTGTTGTTTGTGTTTTGGATGTTGGCCATCGTGACTGGTGTGAGGTGATATCTCATTGTGGTTTTAATTTGCATTTCTCTGATGATTAGTGATGTGGAGCATCTTTTTATGTGCCTGTTGGCCATCTGAATTTCTTTGGAGAAGTATCTATTCATGTCCTCTGCCTATTTCTTAATTGGATTACTTACTTTATGTTTGTTGAGGTGCATGAGTTCTTTATATATTTTGGATGTAAACCCCTTATCGGATATGTCATATATGAATATATTCTCCCATACTGTAGGATGTCTTTTTTTTCTACTGATGGTGTCCTTTGCTGTACAGAAGCTTTTCAGCTTCATATAGTACCACTTGTTCATGTTTGCTTTTGTTTCCCTTGCTCGGGGAGATATGTTCATAAATAAGTTGCTCATGTTTATGTCCAAGAGATTTTTGCCTATGTTTTTTTCTAAGAGTTTTATGGTTTCATGACTTACATTCAGGTCTTTGATCCATTTTGAGTTTACTTTTGTGTATGGGGTTAGACAGTAGTCCAGTTTCATTCTCTTACATGTAGCTGTCCAGTTTTTCCAACACCAGCTGCTGAAGAGGCTGTCATCTCCCCATTGTATATCCAAGGCTCCTTTTTCATATATTAATTGACTGTATATGTTTGGGTTAATGTTTGGATTTTCTATTCTGTTCCACTGGTCTGTGGGTCTGTTTTTGTGCCAATACAAAATTGTCTTTATTACTGTGACTTTGTAGTAGAGCTTGAAGTCAGGGAGCATAATTCCCCATTTTATTCCTCCTTCTCAGGATTGCTTTGGCTATTCGGGGTCTTTTGTGGTTCCATATGAATTTTAGAATTATTTGTTCCAGTTCATTGAAGAAAGCTGTTGGTACTTTGATAGGGATTGCATTGAATCTGTATATTGCTTTAGGTAGTATAGCCATTTTGACAATATTTATTCTTCCTAGCCAAGAGCATGGGATGCATTTCCATTTGTTAGTGTCCTCTTTAATTTCTCTTAGGAGTGTCTTGTAGTTTTCAGGGTATAGGTCTTTCACTTCCCTCGTTAGGTTTATTCCTAGGTATTTTATTCTTTTTGATGCAATTGTGAATGGAATTGTTTTCCTGATTTCTGTTTCAGTTAGCTCATCATTAGTGTATAGGAAAGCAACAGATTTCTGTGTGTTAATTTTGTATCTTGTTGCAACTTTGCTGAATTCAGATATTAGTTCTAGTAGTTCTGAATTGGAGTCTTCAGGGTTTTTTATGTACAATATCATGTCATCTGCAAATAGTGACAATTTGACTTCTTCTTTACCAATCTGGATGTCTTGTATGTCTTTGTTTTGTCTGATTGCTGTGGCTAGGACCTCCAGTACTATGTTGAGTAACAGTGGAGAGAGTGGGCATCCCTGTCTTGTTCCCGATCTTAGATGAAAAGCTTTCAGTTTCTTGCTGTTAAGTATGATGTTAGCTGGGAATTGTTTAATCCCTCCCTCAAATTTAAATGGTAATCGTGCTGGTTACAATATTTTTGGTTCAAGGCCCTTCTGTTTCATTACGTTAAATATATCATGCCATTCTCTTCTGGCCTGTAAGGTTTCTGTTGAGAAGTCTGATGATAGTCTGATGGGTTTTCCTTTGTAGGTGATCTTTTTTCTCTCTCTAGCTGCCTTTAATACTCTGTCCTTATCTTTGATCTTTGCCATTTTAAGTATTATGTGTATTGGTGGTGTCTTCCCTGGGTCCCTTGTGTTGGGAGATCTGTGGTCTTCCATGGTCTGAGGGACTATTTCCTTCCCCAACTTGGGGAATTTTTCAGCAATTATTTCTTCGAAGACACTTTCTATCCCTTTTTCTCTCTCTTCTTCTTCTGGTACTACTATAATGCAAATATTGTTCCGTTTGGATTGGTCACACAGTTTTCTTAATATTCTGTCATTTCTAGAGATCCTTTAATCTCTCTCTGCCTCAGCTTCTCTGTATTCTTGTTCTGTGATTTCTATTCCATTAACAGTCTCTTGCATCTTATCCAGTCTGCTGCTAAGCTCGTCGATCGCTTGTCTCATTTCTGCATTGTCTTTCCTCACTTCCTTCACTTCCTCCCTTAGCTCTTGCATATTTCTCTGTAGATCCATCAGCATGATTATGACTTTTATTCTGAATTCTTTTTCAGGAAGATTGTGCATGTCCATCCTATCAGGCCGCCTCCCTGGGGACTGCATAAGCTTTGTCTGGACCATATTCCTCTGTCTTTTCATGGCGATAGAAGTGGTCGCTGGTAGTCGCCACGTGTGTCAGCTGGGAAAACAAAGTCCCTTCCTGCTTGTTGTTCTCCTTGCCCTTCTCCCAGGCCTGAGCTGTTTTCCAGCACACTGGGAGGAAGTCTCTGGGATAATCCCCTAAGCTACCTGTGTGCAGGGTCGCCCTCAGCTTAGCCTATAGCACTGCACGGGTTTGTAGTCTTGTTGGGAGCGTTCTGGTCCCCTTGGTGCCTTCCGAACCTGGTTCTGGGGTCCTTCCTGCTTAGCTGTGCGCCTGCCGTGATGTGATTCTGTGAGGATGCTGTGGGTGGCGCCACTCCTCCGCTGTTCTGCAGTAGCAGTGGCTCTGCAGTACCCTTTGCTGCTCTGGCCGGGCGGGGGGAAACGAATGGCAGGCTGCTGATCTCTGGGAAGCCTTGGCATGGCTGCTTTGCTCGGTCGCCATCCAGGGGGTCTGAAATTCCCCAAGACTCCCAGCCCGCTGGGCTGAGTGCACTAGGACAATTTTCTTCTGTTGTTGGGCTCTTGTCTCTTTAAGACTTTTTAAAACAAAGCACGTGCTTTTCTTTTGTCCCGGGGAGCCAGCTGAGAGGACCCGGTTGCGGTCTCCTCTCAGGTCCTGCACTCTGTTTTCCTAATTTCCAATACATTATGCGATGCGTGTCAGTGCTCCCGGCGCAGATCACCAGGGCTGGTTATTTAGCCAGCCTGTGCTTCCACTCCCTCCCCACTCTGAATCTTTTCCTCCCGCTAGTGTGCTGGGGTGGGAGAGTGCTTGGGTCCCGCCGGGTCATGGCTTTGTATCTTACCCACTTCATGAGGCACTGAGTTCTCGCAGATGTAGCTGTAGCCTGGCTGTTGTACTGTATCTTCTGGTCTCTCTTTTAGGAATAGTTATATTTGTTGTATTTTCACAAATATATATGGTTTTGGGAGGAGATTTCTGCCGCCCTGCTCACACCGCCATCTTCCCAGAAGTCCCGCAAATAGGGACTTTAAAGGCACTTTTTAGTAAGCCATGCTCTCTCTTGCACTTCTGCTATTACCTTGAGGAGAACATACCCTGGGTTAGCCAGCCGGTAGGAGGAAGAGGATGAGAGGTATGTGGAGCAGAGCAAACTCACATGTGCAGTAAGAAGAGCTGCCTCGTTACTATACACGGAAACATAGATCCTCTATTGAGGGCCAGGCAAACGCCAGCCAATAGATTCTCAGACTAGGGAGAATAAGTGATTGATAAATCACTGAGTTTTGCAGGTGGTTTGTTATACAGAATTATTATGGCAATAATGTGCTGGAAAGCAAATCTTTCCAGGATGCACTTTTTATTCTGGTAATAAAAGACGGCAATTTTTAATTACACAATCAAGGTAAATTTTAAAATGACTACAGTGTGGGGAGCATTTGACTTAAATAGTCTGTAAGGATTCCATTAGAGCAAATACTTTATTTGGCGAAGACACAGATCAGCAGTTTCATACTGGTGACTCTATATTGAAAGATAAAGAAAAGGTAGGACAGGGAAATTAAAAACAAAGTCTGATGATGGTATAATTTTACACAGAAAAGTATTCACGATAATTCAAAAGGCTTTTATTCTAAGATTTTTCGCTGATAATTACCAAATATTCCTGAGTGTTTTCAATCTTGACCTAATTGATTTTTGTTTACATGTTTCTAGATGTGAAACCTAACTTGGCACAAGTCAGTGAGATACTTAATAATTTAAATGATCTCATTTTATACTTTTCAGCTTGAATAATAATTATTGAGTTTGAGGGATTTAGAGAAAGCATCATATTTACAATAGCTATTTTAAATAAGTTTCATGAAGTAGTAATTTATGGTTTGGAAGAAAAACCAAAATTCCAGATGTGTTTCATAAGGTGTTGACTTTGTGACGCACCACTGAGAATGTGTCATTTTTTTCTTAGCTTAATATTTTTTATCTCTAAGTGAAAAAAGTTATTGCATACTTCCTACAAAATCACAGAATGACACTTCAGTGGAAAAATAAAAGAGGAAATGAATCTGGGAATTAATATAAAAAGTAGTTTATCACATCAGTGTCCACATTCTGAAAACACATGGAGGCTTGCAGGAGACAATGAAGTGGGTCACCTCCTTTCCAAACATATTGTTTCCATTTGCATAAAGCAGTTCTTCAATCTGAAAAAATGAACAATTTGATAGGAACTGACTCAGAAATAAAGTCATAGTATTTTCATACCAGATACTATTAATTTTTTAAATCAGCTTATAAAAAAGAGATTCTATTGAAACACAAAGGGAGACATATCTTCGTATCATAGTTTGTACATTTAAAAGCATAATTTTTAATATGCTTATTAATCTGAAAAATAAATCTCTATAATAAATGAAGAAGTATTAATACTTAATATAACATACAGCAGTGTTAATTTGTTCCCTATGAAACATAAAAGCACATTTGTTTCTAAATGATGAATCTGTTGCATTTTTGGAAAGATTCTAGGTAATAGTTTTTCATAGAGGATACAGATATTTTGATGACATGCATATAAGCAGGCCCTGGCTGTTAAGCTTAGTAAAAAGAGAAAATTTAAAGATAAAGCCAATATCAATGTTTGCATCTGATATAATTCTTGAAACATGTCTCATTTTCAACTGCTACCCTAATTTATCACTCTCATCCCTGTATTTCTTCATAGACTAAAGATAAATACAATAGGAAGTTTCTGGAAGCCTGCCATTTTAGTAAGTCTGAGATGGCAATATTGAACAGAACAAATTTGTTCTGTTTTAAATAAAGCAAAATTTGAGAGTCTATTATTGGGAGTGTTAGTTTAAGAAAGGCCATACTATACTTAGAGCATTCCTTTCATTGGTGGCTATGTGCTATGTGGAATAATACATAAACATTAAGACCTAATCTTCCATGTTTTTCTGCAAGTAAAACTATGAGTGAGAAGTCCATTACCATAATGTAAATTCTTTATTTTTTTTCAATATGGTAGTTACATATAAAACATGAGTCAGGGCTTACTTCCCCTTCTACTGCCAGCTGAACATGTTTCAGCCACCCCCTGCATCTGAGTGGAGAAAAAGTGACAAAAAGCTTACACCAGAAAATGTACCCTTTTTTAAATCAGATACCTAATTTGTCAACGATTGTCACTTTTTGTGGGTTAAGAAGGTTTTTACCTTGAAAGCAGGATAACTTTTTTCATATAAGTAATTTATAAGTCACTATAAAGTGGAGAAATTATTTTCCCATTCTCCCATGAAAAAATTCATGTAATATTGATAGAAATATTTTAGTGTGCAAATACATTATGCAAGCAACCTCTGAATTTTGGTAGATTTCAATGTTGGAGGAATAAATTTGTTAGACTACCTTCATGTAAATATCTTCTATCAAAATAAATTTTCTTCTAGCAGATTGGAATTAGAATATACAATTCAGTGTCTTTATTGTGGTTGTCTGGCAAGTGAAATTTAATGATGGCTTTTTAATGTTTAAATGTCTGTGCTCCTTTCTTAATATTACTTTTATTTACTGGAAAAGACTTGCCATCTCATTACTAGAAAAGTAAAAAACAGAACAGGTTAAAAAAAATCACCATATAATATAAATTTCTTACTAGTGAATTATATGAATCCTCTGGTACTTCTAAACTTGAATCTTTCATTACTGAAATCTTTCATTATTCTATGCCTGGGAAACATCTTTTAATTTTAAAGATTTTTCTGAAATGTCATCTTCTTTCTGAAGTTTGTACTACTCTGGGTAAAATTAACCAGTACATTCCTTTTGCCTTTGGTGTTTTTCTAGTGTACTTCCATGATAGCAATTCTTGTTCTGTGCTTCACATGTCTTTCTCCCCGAATCTTGAGGGTAGGAAAATATTGAAATATTTCATCATAGATCCTAGCAAACAGAATGGCAGCTTTGTATGCATTTGTTCAAATTAATAAATGACAGCACAAGTAAATGGAAATGATCAGTCAAAGTAGCTTCTTCACCAGACAAGGGCCATTGGTGAGATTCTGTGAGCCTGAAAATGGACTTTGTTTCTCAGTGAGTGTGTTGGGTAAAGTGTACTTGACAATAACAAGTAAGGAGCACAATTCATGTTAACATTTTTAAATGTTTATTTTACCATTTAGGTAGATGCTTTGTGCAAGTACCTGTGGGGACAGATCTTGGCATAGCGGAAGTTAGGGAATAGAGACGCAGGGCTTAAATGCACAACTGCGTATTTTCCCCTTCATCATCTATGCTGCTCTGGCACCTCAAAACTGCTCTAGTTAATCTCTCTGTAAAAGAACAGCTCCTAATTGCACAATATTTTCGTCTCACAGAAGTTCTCTCAGACTGTTTTCCCCTTATTTTAGTAATTCTCTAACTGATCCACAGTGACTACCACCTGGAGTTGTAGTGTTACATTGATTCAGTGAGCTCCAAACACCAAATTGTGGTTACTAGTCATGTTTTAACAAGCAGTAAGGGAATTTCTCCAGTTAAACAACCTGAAGAACAGAGCTAAAATGCTTAGAAAATGTTTCAGAGGTAGGAAATAGCCATTTTTATGTATATAAGTATTTTAATATACATTTACATTTATGTATATGTCAAAATACTTTGTAATAATGTAATTTAATATAACATGCATTTGTATTATTTGTCTATAATTCAAAGTGTCATAAATTGCAAATGTATACCTCCTGGCTTTTTCTTTTTTTTTTTTTTTTCAATTAAGACATAGTCACTCTTTCATACTCCTTCAGAGCATTCTGTAATATGCCCAGATGATGTGATTTAGTTCATATTAATTTTTTTTCTAGATGGATTCCTACTGTGCCTTCTCAGCAGCTTTCTTCTGCTTCACTTCCCAAACAAGTCTGCAGAATTGGTATGTAGGCAATAAAGTCAATTGGTCTTGAAATGGTTCTCCTAGTAGTCTTTTTTACCCCCATCCCTGCGATAGAAGACTGATAATGACTACTATAGCTTGCAGGCAAAAGTAAAGGCAGTCTTTAGGAAAAAATATCCTATTTTAAGCCCAGTCATTCTTAAAATATATGAATGGGTTCTCTGCTTTCATATGATTGCTTTCTTGAAATCTTCCAAAGCATAAGAAATATAACACACCAAAAAACAATAGCTAAGCAATTCTTAACTGGCCTTGTCACATTATGAATGGACTAATATCAACTACATAAAATATATTTATGTATGTATGTATCAATGTGTATATATGTAGCAATATAGTATAATCCACCCCAAATAAAACTTACATTTTAATAATGTATATTTTCAGGGTATGAGGAATGTTTCCAACATAAAAATGGGAGTCATTATGCATGCTTTTTAAAAATAAAACTCTGCATAGGTTTTTGGATATGGATTCATGAACAAGTAACTGCACCCTATGTTACTGAATATTGTCCTCATTCAAGTATATGTAATATTTGCATATATTTTCTTCTGTGGGTGACACGTCATTACTAGAAGTCTGTGTCTTTTTGTTCCTTGCCTCATAATTCAGATTCTTGGCACATGATATTGAATTTTATGACTAAAACTAAAGTAAATCATGTACAGCTGTCTCTGTTTTAGATGTTCTTTATGCTTATTCTAGTAGTGTTAGTATTGTATAACAGTGT
The DNA here is from genome assembly GCA_032199065.1 of Smutsia gigantea. Lineage (NCBI taxonomy): Eukaryota > Metazoa > Chordata > Mammalia > Pholidota > Manidae > Smutsia > Smutsia gigantea. The sequence continues at coordinate 479,224 of JAVSCE010006294.1, read as the reverse complement.
CACTGAATCATTGGGTTTCCACAATCCTGGACTAATTATGTAGGTGTGTAACCATTCTGAATTCTTGGTCGCTTTCATGAAAGTTTTCTAAATGTGGTTGAAAATTTGCAGATGGTATTACTCAAATCTTGATTCAAAACCACAGTGGTATTAATGGTAATATACTCTAAAAGTATTTTTAGGTCAGAGGTCAACCAACTACAGGCCATGAGCCAAAACCAGCTCATACCCTGTTTTGGTATAGTTTCTAAGCCAAGAAAGGTTATATTTATATGGTTGTTGAAGGAGAAGGAGAAGAAATATGAAGGACTGTTAAGTGGCCTACAAAGCCTAAAATATTTAGTGTCTTGCCCTTTATAGTAAAAGTTTGCCAACCTCTGTTTTAAGTTATCTTACTATAATTCTTCACTGCTTTTACAGTACCTTGTTCATAGTAGCAACTGAACAAAATATATGGAATACTGATGTTATTCATTTTAGTGTTCTGTTAATTTTCATTTTATTTTATAAAATCCTAACAAATATATAACATTATTGTAAAAAGACAGCTAATATATATTGTTGGAGCAATAATGTCTTTAATATTTTTCTGAATTGCTTGATTAAAAATAAAAGATATTATTAGCCAATGATTCTGTAATATCTTTCTATGTTGACAGATAGGAACTGCACTAGTTGGGGTGAGGATTTAATAATGTGGGTAACTGATCGACCACTGTGTTGTATGCTTGAAACTAATATAAGATTGTGTATCAACTATACTTCAAAAAAAAAAGAAAAAATATTATCATTACTATTTTTCTATGGGAAAAATTAATTTTAAGAGATGTTTAATACTTGAACATTTTAAAAACACCTTCTCAACTGAGCAAACAGTATGTTTGTTACATAAAACATACTAAAAAGTCTTATAAATAATTATTTAATGATATAGTTCTCTAATGAAATCAATTATTAATCTTTTATTGTGACATAATTATACTGTTTGATTTATAAGAAATGTCCAGTTTATAAGAAATATCCTAATCACTTAATTAGAAACTACAAATATAAATAATAAATATAAATTTGAAAAAAATTAGAGTGAAGAGTCCATCAAAAGCTGCATGTTTGAATTTAGTGATTTTTAGCCCATAGAAACATAAGATACAATTAACATATTAAAAGGTGTTTATTAATAAGAGTCAGGAGTAGATTGAGAACTTAATTTAATAGGATTTCTTACATGTTTTTTAGGCAACTTTCTACTTTATCTCTCTATGACTGAATTTCCCTTAGGAGCTGACTGACTCAAGTCTCAAAATCATCCCCATTTTAACTGCCATATTCATTTAATTTCTATTAAAGAATGTTACATGTGTCTTGTCTGTAATTATTAAAATAAAACTCAACACAGATGCAACAATCAGGAATATTCTAGTCATAAATTTTAGATAAAACAGTTGAAAAGGTTTTTAAAGTAAAATAAATGAGGTACCAATTTGAAAAGAGGAAATATAATAAGCCAGCTTATATTTAAGTCCTTCCTGTATATTAACTACTTCCTGACACTGTTTAATTTAACTTACACAATAATTCTAAGAAGCAGTTACTATTGTTAGGCTATTTTTACAGATTAAAAGTTGGAAGATCTTACTGAAGGTCATACAGTTTACAATGTCAATGTCATACTCAAGGCCCTGTAGCAAACAAATCTGAATCCAAAGTTTGAACTCCTGATATCAAACGCTAGATTCTATGTATTCAACAATTATGCACTGCTTTCTAGCTTATCCATGGTATCGTGCTGGCATATAGAATACAATCCATAGTTCTGGGCTGTATTTAAGACTTAAGCAACATGCGTAAATTGAAAGAGAGGGAGAGATAGAAAGAGGTTAAGAGGGAAATCATAATTATACTAAAAATATCTTTTGTATTATAAAAGTTAAAACAGTTTGGTATCCAATAATTATAAATAACTATACATTTGATAGAAATATTAGTCACAGTATTAGTGACTGACTTAAGACTTAGGTCCTTGAGATCTGTAACAATGCAAGCTGCTGCTTACCGCCACTGGGCATAAACATTGCTAGATTTTTCTCATCTTCAGTTATTCTCAGACTTGGCTGCACACTGGTATCACCTAGGGTGTTTTAGAATTACTTGTGCCTGAGTTCCGCACCCAGAGATTCCAGTTTCATTAGTATTGGGTAGGGCCTAAGCAACAGTATTTTTAGAAACTCTTCATGTGATTAGAATATGGGATTCTTGGGAACAACTTTACTTAAACTACTTGCTGATAGTGATATTCCTCACTTACTCATGGCCTCACAGAGTAGTTGATACTTTGAGACTTGATGTGCACAAGGGGAGTAGGGGAGAAGTCAAGGTATGATTGTACAGCTTTGAGGTACTTAAGAGTATTTCTCCAACTGTGGTCTCTGAACCAACACCATCAGCATTGCCTGGGAATGGGTGAGACATAAAGATTGTCAAAGTTGTGAAACAGAAACTTAAAGGGTAGCATCCTGCAGTCTGTAGTTTAACAGGTACTCCTGGTGATACTGATACTAGACTTTAAGGGATGTTTAAACCTAAAGAACTCAAACAGGGATGTATACCTTTGCCTGTTTTCCAGTTGGGAATTAAACAAACAAACAAAAACCTATATAGCATATTTATTGTATAATTTGTATTTTAAAGGAATAATAATTTATATTTTCACAGTGCATGCCAGTTCCTCCAGACTCAACTGCATGGTAAGGTTTTATCTATTTATTTCATCAGTTATGTTAATATAGGATACACACACATGCATGTATATATGTATATGTACATATATATAATTTGCTTTATATATATTATGACATAATTACTTTCCAGTATATTTTGGGTTTGCCTATGTAAATATTTGAATATAGGTGTTTATTTTACAGCAGTGAGATTGCTTGGATTTATATGGAATGAGGAGGTATCTGGTATAATTTGAGTATCTAAAAATCTATAAATAGATACACAATTTAAAATCAATCTGTAAGCATATCTTTGAATAATGTATCTATAATTTATATATGCCCACTTATATATGTGGATAAATAAGAATGTATGTTATATAAACATTGAATATTATATTGCTTTATTTTTATTGGCATTTAACACCATGTGAAAAACTTTATATAGATATGTATTCTCATTCAGTTGGATTATTGGAGAAAGGGCATTTTAAGAGTGTGGGTCTGGAGTCCTCCAAACCCTATTTAATATCCAGCATTGATCACACTTATTAACTGTGATTTTGAACTATTACTTAAACACTTCAGTTTTGGCAAAATTTTGTTTTATTTATATTTATTTCTTCATGTATGAAAAGATATAATAATATCTATTTAATATAGGGCCATCATGAACTTAATATATGAGGTAGTATATGTAAGATCCTGAACACAGTAGCTGTTAGATGGTACTGAATAAATACTAGCTATTTTTATTTCTATTATTATGTACAAATATTTATACAATAGTAAGCTTTTTCTTTTTAAGAATAAATGCTTTCAACATTTTTTGGAAGTTACATGACAATCTTATTTGCTTTTCTAATATATTATTTTCAACATTTACATTCAAAGTTTTGTGGTAGAAAGTTTCCAGACCTAAAGAACTACTATAAAGGTTAATAAAGGGATTTACATAGTGGGCTATTGTTCATTGTAAATGCACTGAAATCTTGATAAAATATGACCTGCTATAGCATGAAATTTAGCATAATCCTATCAATTGGTGCTTGTTACTGAAAGAACCAGAAGGTTCTTGTTATACTACTTTATATCTCAGTTGCTTGGCAAAGACCCAAGGAGTCATATTGTAATGAAGTCCATCTTTAAGAGAATAATGGAATACAATTCTTCTTCACTTCAACAGAACTCTTAAAGTATTTTTGTTAAATAAATGGAGTTTAAGCATTGGTAGGGAGGTGTCACATGTATGGAAGGCCAAAAAAATTAAATTCAGATTATTATAAGGACAAAAGTTTGGAAGTTTTGGTCTTAAAGGAATTGGGAAGGTAAAATATCTGATAAGAACTGAATTATTGAAGTTGGTTGAATTTAAAGTAGTTTATTGTTTTTCAAGACTCTATTTTGCCTATAAAATGACTTAGATGTCATCTTTATTTCATAATTTAAGTAAAATTAAAAGATTCTAGCAATCTAATGTAAATCTCTTATTTGTGTCGAATATCTCAAATTATTTAAAAAATTCTCCCAATCTGTTGCACATCTATAGAATGTAAACTATTTTGAGATTAGATGCTGTGTTTTATATGCTTTGTATTTCAGATCCTAGTATAGTGGTTGTCAGAAAGCATACAGTAAATGTTGCCTTAATGAGTAGAAAAGTTAGCACTTTTCATGCATCCATGAGCCGTCACTCTGTCCATGGCTAACTACTGTTCACACTGATTTTGTTTGAGGAGTTAATAATTCTTAGTCCTATGTTTCCTTCCACTTGGAGGAATATCAAGGATAACCCTCTTGACCTTTCTCTACTCCCATTTGTGCCTTCCCATGAGCCAAGGAGTGACTTAACTGACAGGTGACTTGCGAGTTGGAACTGGGCTTGCACTGCCAGTCCTTTCTTTACTTACCAGATTTGGGGATGCACATTTTAGTGCTGACACATCTGCTCTTGGCCAAGTGGTAAGTTTGAAGGTAAAAGCCTGCAGGCCAGATCTGTGGTTCTGCAGCTCTGACTGGGACTGTATGGATGAGTCTAAATCTTGGGTGCAGATGAGAAGACTAACGCCTAAGGATTAGGGTGCTGCACATAGAAGCCATGAGCTATATCTGTTCTGTCAGTTATAAAGCTGACAGATTCTTTATAAAGCTGGCAGGATTCTTATTTTCTTTCTTCCTATTTCTCTATCTTCCTTGTTTCAGAATTCAGGCAGGGAAAAGTGGGTATTATGAATTGACCTTGAGCCATAACAGCCTTACACCTATGTAATTTGTGTGTTGGAAACGTCACTGACTCAGGGCTGGGATTGGGGTGGACGGCATGCAGGTAATTACTGTTCACTGGGCTGGAGCTCCTATCAGCACACCTGAAAAGCTTGCCGCTACAAAGACAGGTGAGAACACTGAGAGTCCTTAAAACAAGGGCTGTAGGAGTACACGGAGCCAGCGATTATTTGCAATGCAGTATTCATATTGTGACTGAACATTCCAAAGTAATGTACTCTTCTATGAATATTTACCAGATTCTTCTTAACTGGCAAATAGACAGGAAATATTTCTATCACTAGTTCCATGGCTGGTGTTATAGTTTCGTTTCCTATGTACCATCAAACCATGTAATAGTAACCTATTCTTCTGTCTTTTCCAAAGCAGTGTGTATTTTCAGCCACAGGTAACTTCCTTACTTACTTGTCTATTGGCAGAAGTAGTCTTCTTCCTCAGGCAACTGCCATTTGTATTCTATCACATTAAAATCTGAAAAAAAATCTCATATACAACATTTTCCTTTATATTCCGTTTTTAGTCAGAAATTCAACTCCTTATTTCACAGAAAGTTATTATTTTTTATAACCCTCTATATTAATATGACTGGCATCCTATTCTTTATATCTTCAGAAAACATGAAATGGTGAAAATACATACAGTATCATTATTTCCTGGTGATACTCTAAGAAATGGGTTTATTATTCTAAGCAAGTGGGGCTCAACTGTAGAAATCTATAATATCTGGTATGGTTTTTATTATCAGGAAATGAAAGCATATACATATATAAAATATATATTATATATAATATAAACTATAGCTATGTCATATATATAATACATAAACTTAAAATCATCTGATTCCTTTAAATCAAAACTGAAACATATTAGCTTTTATCCTATTATTCCTCTTCCTTCATCCTATATGCCTCATCTCTTTCTTCTCTATCCCCTGGATCCACTCTCTATTTCTGACTAGAGTAAATACCCTAAAGTACATTTGCTTCTTAAAGTTAAACCTGTCTTAGAAGCCTGAGTGCTACATACTAGGCAATCAAGCAACAATAGTTGAATTGATTAATTAATTGGTTAATTTAAAGTATAATGATTAAGGGTAGAAGAGTTAAGTTGAAATCCTAGCTCTACCTATGTAGAGCTGAATGACTAAGATTATAGTTTTAATCTCTCTAACATAAGTTTCTTTCTCTGTACTTTGGGGATAATATATCTCCTTTCCAAAGTTGTTGTGAGGAGGAGAAGTAAAGCGAGTTAAATGCTTGGTAAATATAAGTGCTGAATAAAAGGTAGCTAATAAAAAGTTTGTACATCATTAATGAGTGTTATAATTAATAAAGAATATTGTTAATTATTGATATATTATTGACAATTTATAATTATTGGTAATTAATAAATTACCAAAGATAAGGCCATTTAGGAAAAAAAACACCTATGAGTCATAAAATACTTCCCTTTGGTTGGGAAGACAAGGGTATGCAGATACCAACGCCATGTGTATGGCTTTTCCAGGCGCATGTCTCCACTCTCCTTAGTTTAAACTTCCTGCATTTTCATGAGAACCATTACCCAGAAAACAGGGCTGTGTGGGAACTGGACCTGACATATTTACCTTCCCAATTCACAAAAGATATTTCTGATATAAAGTCCATCCCGACCCTGGCAGCCAGTTTACAGGGCATGGTATTCTTTTTTTCAGGAGTGATTTTTTTCCACTGTTTCCTGCCATAACAGTATATGAAGCCTCAGAGGGACTGTGTGTTTGCTTAGCAGCAAAGGAAAAGGTAGTAGGTTGTGCCACATTTTAGGTCTATTTGGGACACAGCAGGTTTTTGTGGTTTTGCTCTGAAACCTAACCTACAAGACATCATGAATTATACAGTTTCCATGGGGAAAGATGTTCTGAGTTTTAACAAACAATTTACAAGTAAATTTTAGAAACATACCCCTTTACAATTGCAGATGACCTATACTTAAAGGTTTCAAGTGACTCAGCATACAATTTCCATACACTTTGAAGTTTTCAGTTCATCTTCATTTCATGAAACATAATGATTATTTCTAACTGGATGACTTTGATTTGGAGATTACTGGGCACACTATTACCTGTTTATTTTTTCCCATGTGTTTTTCCCACACATCTTTTCCCTTATTGTGTACCTTATCATTATTATAGTTCTCGTTATCAGTGTTTAAAAGCCCAGTTTTAAAAACATAATGCCTTAGTTAAAGACTGATCTGTATTTGGTTTTATAGAAAAATAAACTTGGGAGAAGCTACTGAAACATGAATCTAACCTACCACAGGTACCGTATTTGAGTGAGTGTAACCTTGCACCACTTCTGAGAAGCTGAGATTGCCGAGTTCTCTAGCCTCTGTGTCAGGCCTTGGGAGAGACACTCTGAAATAGAGTCAGCCCATCTCCACCTCCTTTCTGTTTTCTTTACAGTGGATAATACTACTGTGTCTTTCTTAAAACATTTTGAGTTTCTGAGATGAAAGAAAGTAACATGAAAGAAGAAAGGTATTACTTTGTGATAAAATGAAAACAGATACATTTTTACTGAGTAATGAATCACTTTATCTCCGGCAAGGCTGCAATAGAATGTTGTTTAGAATGTCATGGGTCTTAGTCTGATATAATAATCTCAGAATCTGAATAGGGATCAAGGATTGTCCCAGTTTCAATCCTATTGAAGTTTTCTTCTCAGCACATTCATGGGTATGATAAGGAATTACAGCCACTTAGGCCTGTTTGAAGTTTATGGAGTGTGACCTACTTGTGAGTCACCTTTATATAAACAAGTTATATATCCCCATAGCAAAGAACAATGGTAATTAATATAAGAAAGAATTTGAGTACTATGTACTGGTAAAATAATCAGTCTCTTCACGAATGCAGCATTTAAAAGTCAAACAAAGCGATTTAATACAATTAGCTATATCATTATTTCTTTCTATTAACAATTTTACTTTAATGTTGAAATCTTTCAAATAAATACTGAATAGAATAATTGATACACATCTGTGCCAAGCAACTAGATTGAACACAAGTTAATATTTCCATATTTGCCTCGGAAATTTTCCTAAAAATTTTTATTAAAAAAAATTTAAAGCTACAGAGAAATTTTAAAAAGTATATAATCACTACTCTTAATACCTTCACCTGGATTCACTAATTTTCACATTTTGCCACATTTGTCTTATCTCAATTTACATGCGTGCATACACACTTGTGTGTGTGTGCTTATATTTAGATCTGTATATACTTCAAGTTAATTTTTGTGGTGGCATCGGGAAAGGGACACATTAGTTCTTCCATGTGAATATCCACTTGTTTTAGTACCATTTGTTGGAAAAAAAAATTGTTCACACAATTGATACCTTGGCACCTTTGTAAAAACAAATGGGCCACATATGTGTCAGTTTATTTCTGGACTTTTTTTAAAATTAAGGTATTGTTAATATACAAATTTATATTGGTTTCAAGTATACAACACATGGTTCAATAATTACCCACATTATTAAATCCTCCCCCCAGCTAGTGCAGTTACTATCTGTCAACATAGGAAGGTGTTACAGAGACCTTGGCTGTATTCCTGTGGAGAAAATGGAAATTTCTGACTGGGATTCCTGCCTGGCCTTAATAGCACCCACTATATATCTATAAGAGACCGTTCGCTCATCTATTAGATGTTTAGGGACAGAGCAGTGGTCAGTTGCAGGACTGGCTCAGGAGAGGGGTGGAGAGGAAACACCCATTCTCTCCTCTTGCTTCCTGATACGTAATTGGTCAACTCCATCAGTCAACCCCGTCATTCACCAGAGACCCGCCCACAGACTTCCTCTCCAGTGTTGGGTGGGGAGGTAGAGAAGTGAGAGTGGGAACGGTGCCAACCCGAGAGCACAGACCTTGGAGAGTGGAGAAGGGAAGCCTGGAACGAGAACTAGGAGAAAATGGTGGCTGGTGGAGGAAAGCTGAGCAGCCCAGTGCTAGGAGAGGATTAAGCCCGTGCTGGGGAATAGGAGGGAGCAGCGCTGGACCCAGCCACTTTTACTTAGCCTGGTGACTAATATGGGAATAAAGGTGGTATGAACTGTTGTGCCCAAGTTGCGAGACCCTGAAAGACCACCAAGGAGCCGATTCCGATGCAAACACACAAGGGTCGTTTATTTCAAGCTCGAGCTTGGGCTCCCACTCGTCACCGACACTGCAGTTCCAAAGTGAGAGCCCCGAGCCCTGGGTAGGCAAGGTTTTTATGCATTACAAGGTTCAGGAACAGGGGAACTCCCACCTGGCATATACTGGTTGGATGATTTAAAAACAAGTATGTCTTGTACAGTTTTCATTGGTCGAGCCCGGCTGGCCTGACCATAAGCTGATGTAACATGCAAGGTATGCAAGATATGTTATCTTTAAGGAGCTTCTGGATCTTTGAGTCCCATTCTGTGGTCAGGTGACTGGTTGTGGCTAGGGGAACTATTTGGGGTGGGGGTTACTGGGACATTGTGTGGTTTTTACAGTAACTTGGGTTTGGGCTCAGGCCACGAAGTTACAACATGGGGTAGATTTTTCAAAATGGCTTCTATAGGGTATCACATTTCCCCCTTTTCTTGTACATTGGGTCCAATCATGGGCCCAAAGTTTTTTAAGAACATCAGGATTCAGTTGTTGGTATTGTGCATGTAATACCATCAGCTGCACTGTGTTTATTCGCTCTTTGATGAAGGTAACTAACTTACTAAGAATGCAGGGTCCAAATGTGAGCAGGAGTAATAAAATTATTAGGGGACCAAGCAAGGTACAGATTAGGGTAGTCAGCCAGGGGGAGCTATTGAACCAAGATTCGAACCATCCTTGAGATTGTTCTCTCATGTTTTCTTTTGGCTAGCCCCTCTCTAACTTTAGCCATGGATTATTTGATCACTCCAGAATGATCTATATAAAAACAACATTCTTCACCTAGAGCTGCACATAGGCCCCCTTGCTGCATAAATAATAAGTCTAATCCTCTTCTATTCTGGAGTACCACTTCTGATAAGGAAGTAAGGGACTCCTGTAAATGAGAAATGGATTTTTCTATTCTTTCTATACCTGGGGAATATTAACTGATCTTACTGAAGAATGACCCTAGAGCTTAATGTTTAACAGAGTTTTGGTAGGGGGTTTCCTTGCATGTAGTTTCATTGCTCTGACTGCAAATATTCTGCCTTGCTTCTTCTGGAGGCCCTCCCCCTACTCTGACTACACCCACAGTCCCTGTCTCATTCCCCCCTCTACAGATGGAAACCCTAGCTGCTGTTAGGGAAAGAGGGTGATGACCGCTCTGGCTGCTTCATGCTGAGAGGGGATGCAGTAAGGGGCGCAGCTAGGTCTCCATCAATGGTCGGTCAAGAGGGCCTCGGAAGATGGGCACTTCCATTCTGAGTTCTATTGCTATCACAATTTGCAGTTTCGTGGCTTCTAGGCGAGATAGAATAAATCATGTTACTAGGTTAAGTAGTAATATATGGAGTTGGATTTTCCATTCTGGAAGAACAGACTTGACAAGGAGATTGACGAATGCATGGCTGGATATGAGGATTACAAATAGTAAAACTCTAATTGAGAATCATAGCCAGATATCTTGGGGAAACTAGAATTTTGGATCTAGTCTATGTCCCAATGACTAGTATTAGGACTCAGTATAGATAAGGCTGCATTATTGAAAAAATACTTTTCTCTAAAATCACCCTCTTTTATTAGAAGTAACCAGATTAAGAAAATAATTAACACTTGGCTTGACTATTTGCATAAGTGCAGCAAGAAGAGCAAGAGATTACATAGGCTCTTTTAAATGTGCTTTGCTGGAACTTTTTATAAGGAACTTCAGATTGGACTTTTAAAGACCTCTCAAGGCCAGAAAGCGAAGCCAGACTTGCCATTAGGTTTTGCCTGCAGTACCTGTAGATTTGGGTGAATTACCTCTCTTCTTGAGGTCCCCGAGACATTTTGAGGTTCCTGCACCTGCCAGGAAGTGACCTTCTTTACTCACCTAGTAAGGCTGCTTGGAATCCTGCAAGCAAGGTACCAGGCCAGTTCTTCCAAGGGGCTTTGTTGGCTTTATAAAGTCAACCTTAGTTCCTTAAAGCTGTCTGTTCATATAAGTTTCCACACGTGTCTCTCAGGAATATATTCCAGTCAAAGCCTTGGTACTATAACCAGTGTTTTTAATTGGTCCTCTTACAAGGAAAGCAGATTCTTATTGAACTTATGCAAATACGCATACTGCCATGAAATATAAAAGTAGTCACTGACTTTTTAAATTCTGGAGGGATCAGGTAGAGAGAAAGATAAATGTTTCAATTCTGCTCACAAAGGTACTGTCATTTACTAAATTGTTGTCAGCTTAAGAGAAAAAGCTTAAAATACTTTATCAGTAACACTTGAAACAAAAAGGCACAAAACCGTCTTCCTTAGTTTACTTAATCCTATGTAATACCTGTTCTGTTGAAATCTAGTTCTTTACTAGTTTAGGAGTAATAAAACAGTGACTATAAATGACAAAAGACTTACAAATGACAATGGCTAAAGGTCTGATGATAGCTTACTGTAAGACAGTTGACATAAGAAAATTTGGATATTTCTGCAACGCAAAACATTTGGTAACAAAGTTTAGCATCATTCCCTTTGACAGTGTTTTCTAGGTAATTAAGCAGGTAATTATATATCAGATAAATAAGCTGAATTAGCCACATATTTCTCCAATGAGAAAAAATTCCTCTGACATGTTCTATGGGCCCTCTGGAAAATATCAGAGTTAACTAGAGGTAAATACACTGTTTTGAATTTGATTTTGGGAAGTTTTAAGAAGAAAGTTTCTTTGGCACTTGCTTAAATAGGATTATAGGTTGCCATGAAGCAATACTTATCCATTTAACTAGAATGACAACAAAGTACCTCAAAGGCAAATACAGAAGGTTACAGTTGTTAGCAAAGTTTAGCTTTTAGTCTTTTTAATACTAAGATCTCATTTTCTTAAATACTCAGACAACTCATTGAGATTTTAAGCATGAGAAACTTTGATAAAACAATTAGAGGGCCTTTTGCAACTTTTCAACATTAAGAGCAGACTAATCAGTTTAAGAAAACTTTGCCTTTAACTGAAAAAAAAAATTCTAATTTTGCTGTGTACTTGATATCAAGACTCATTTGCTTTAATTTTACGTAGTACGACCTTGTCAATTTTTCCACAAACTTTCTACAACTTTCTTTTTACATTCACTGTTCTCCCTCTTTAGATAAACAGCTGTACTTTAGAACAGTTACCTTCTTTTACCCTAAATAAAATGAATCTCCATTCCTTATACCTTCTCTTGTTAAAACACACATCTTTTCTAGCAAGCAGAGGTGTTTTCTTTATTACTTTAAGTAGTTTTAATTAACTTAAAACCATTATGAATTTTAATTTTCAGTGAACACTGAGAAGTAGGCTATTGTAAACTGTTACATTAGCATTCTTTAGATTGACAAATTTATGAACACATTTTATAATTTCTGTAACCATGAGCTTTATAGCACAATCTCTCACTAAGCACAAAGTATGTCTAATTAACTTAGCAAAACTTTAACGTTTTAGGTTACTACAAAAATTCTCAGGCTGTTTGTAAGTATACACACTGTAACACACTATTATTAAAATGTTGACTTGCTACACTTAGTTTACTCATTCTTAACAACTATGCTAGATTACTTACAAAACATTTACTGAACATTAGACAAAGTCAAGCCTTTAAGCATTGTATTCTTGAAAGATTTAACAGATAACATCAACTTTAAATGACTTTAGGTAAACTTAGGCAGCTGATAACCATAAGGACATGTCCATTTCAGTTCAACTTAAATTAGCATTAATGCTTATTAATACCATCTAGAGGTAGAAAAAAAATATATATTTTTTACACACTTAGACACACAAACATACAGATTGAGATGTAATGACTACAGTTAGCAACACTTTTCATAAAAGAACATATACACAGATAAACTGATACAAATATTTGAGTTACTGATATCCAATTGTAGAGGTCAGTAGTGGCAAAAGCCCAGTAGTGATGGGGCTGATTTCCCCCCGTGTCTGGGGGGACCGGTGGCTCACAGGGGCAGAATAGTGGAGTCACCAGTGGAGGCAGACTGCTCCCTCTGAGCCCTTTGTCTGGTATAGGGCGGGCTTCCTACTGGAGTGCCTCCACCCTCCGCTCTCGGAACAGCTTCTGCTTTCCCTGGTGGGGGATGGTTGTATCCTTCCGGACTTCCACACTGAGGTCATTTGCCCTTCCCTTAACTTCTTTAAAATGGTCTGTCATAAGGGATAAAGAAGTAGAAGTCTGACCCATTTTCTCTAGGTAGAAAGCTATGGATAGGCAACCAAGTATTACAGACAAAGAGCAGAACAAAAAATGCCCACTGGTGTTCAGAAACAAAATCGGAAGTGGGACGATGGCAATCTGCCGTTCGGCGGGAGCAACCTGCCTCATTCCCTCAGAGGTTCTAAACAGATTAGGGGCACTCCGTCCCCTTCAGACGGGCCTAGAACGTCTTCCAGGACCCTCAATAGGTGACCCTCCAGCACGTCTGCTCAGGTCTTATACCGATCACTTCAGATTGGGCACTTCTCAGAAAGCGAAAGTACGTAACATGAACAATAGACACAAGGTTCTTACCACACAAAGTTCTTACCGGCTGGTTCAGACCCTTTGGGTCAGGGGTCCTGGGGGTCTTGGGGATCCCGGATGAGCCCCCAAATGTTGTGCCCAAGGCACGAGACCCCGAAAGACCACCAAGGAGGCGATTCCGATGCAAACACACCAGGGTCATTTATTTCAAGCTCGAGCTTGGGCTCCCACTCATCACCGACACTGTGGTTCCAAAGTGAGAGCCCTGAGCCCCAGGTAGGCAAGGTTTTTATGCATTACAAGGTTCAGGAACAGGGGAACTCCCACCTGGCATATACTGGTTGGATGATTTAAAAACAAGTATGTCTTGTACAGTTTTCATTGGTCAAGCCCAGCTGGCCTGACCACAAGCTGATGTAACATGCAAGGTATGCAAGATATGTTATCTTTAAGGAGCTTCTGGACCTTTGAGTCCCATTCTGTGGTCAGGTGACTGGTTGTTGCTAGGGGAACTATCTGGGGTGGGGGTTACTGGGACATTGTGTGGTTTTTCCAGTAACTTGGGTTTGGGCTCAGGCCACGAAGTTACAACCTGGGGTAGATTTTTCAAAATGGCTTCTATAGGGTATCACAGAACCTCTCAGTTAAAATGTATATTTAACCATCCAACATTTTTTTAATCTTGAAAACTGGAATAATCTATCAACAGTATTTTAAGAATAGTTAAATACTAGGAACCTAGACTTTCTCATCATCAAAGTTTGTTACACACCTGTTAAGAGATTTTCTCATCATAATCATTCAGTGATATATTGATTAACAAATCTTTGAGAATGAAACTCGTATAGAAATCATGTGAAATCAAGTTACACGTCTTCTAATCATGTAATGCTAATATCTTAGTGCATAACTTAGTACAGAGTTTCTCTGTTTCCCAACAGTTGAAAAGCTATCTCAAATATATGTCTTAAATGTATGGATATAGGCTCTTTTCTTACAGGTAACAAAGCAGAACAGTAACAGTTATTTTATCTGATACTTTATCCCATTTTGCCTGTAAAAGCCTTGGTTTATGTATGTTTTCCTGCCCTGGTTATTAGTGTCTCCTTTTTTTGCCCAAAAGTATCCCTACTTGAAAGACATCATTACTATTTTTACTTAACAATTAAATGTTTGGTCCTTTATAGTTAATGTGAATTTGTTTCAATGGAAGACATCAATCAGATTTTTCTTCTAAGCTTATCTCAGTGAAATACAAGACTTAAGCTCCATGATAAAGGAATTCTAGTCATCAATAAGGGGATGGGGGAAATAGGGGCTCATTAAGCTATGACCTCTTTAGTTTTCCAGGGGCATGTTTCCTGGAACTGTTAGGGTAAAAGAGAAGTCCATGCTCCTTCCTCAGTTTCTTTGTATTACTCTGGCACTATTCCAAAGCTAAATCATCTCTTTAGTCATTTGTCTTTATTCTCTCCATAACTTTCCTGGCCAGGCATAGATTGCACTTGTTATGTGTGGCTCTTGAGCTCTAAGTTTTTGATAGAATACATTGCTTGAATTGATTTTCTCTCTCCTTGTCTCTAGAATACAAGTTCAAGAGGATAGAATTTTTGTTTTTTTTCACTGAAATATCCATAGTATTTAGAGCAATGCTGGCTTAACATATTTACTGCTGAGTGAAGAGGAATTTCTTAATTTTTAATAATGTGTTCAGTCCTATGCTAGTAAGTGTAAGGGACACAGAAAACAAAAGATCTGGTCACATCATCAGAGGTCTTGGAGAGGACAAAGGAGGTAGTAATATAAAGACAGTTGTATTAAGACTTAGGTTAGATGGCATATAGTCTATTAGTGCCATAGAAGTTCAAGGAAAAGAAATGTCATTAAGGGCTATAATCAGGAAAGGCATGGAGGGGGTTGGGCTTGACCTTGACTATTGGATAGATAGATTTGCCTTTTGGGAGTAAAGAAAAAGAACATACACCATCTGAAAGGAAAAGCAACAAATTCCATCAGGCAAGAAAGCACTGGGTATGTTTCTGATACAAGAAGTGAGTAAAACAAAACGCAATGTGAAAAATAAGTCATTTTGGCAATTTTCCTCAATTTGATGGAAAATTGGATCTACCCAAGCATAAGGGCAAACAAAATTTATAGTATATTTTGTAATAATAAATAAATAGGTACTATTATGCCTAGATAGTACTATAAGTAGAGGCTTTTATTTCACAGTCTGAAATCTCATACTTTATTGTTTTTCTTTAACCCTTTACTTATACATTATCCTGTCCCCTAATTTCCTGTTGACACGTGATATTTCAGCAACCATTTCTGTTCCTTTCACTGTGTGGAACTTGTATGAATTTTCTGAGATATATATACTTAGGAGTAAGATCACTGGGTCACAGGTCATACCCCATATTTAATTTCAGCCAGGGCTTCTGGAAATAGAGTGCTTTCAAGATTGATTCTAAGGTTTAGACTCCTACCCGTTGGGCACTGTATTCTTCATCTCTTGTCATTCCTGTTCACAGTTGTGCTATCCATATTTTAGATTTTGGCTTTCTAATAGGTATAAGTTCCTATCTCCTTGATGATTGAAGTGAAAATTAAAGAGATAGATACATTTTTTTATTACAGAAATTTTTATCACATTAAATTGCTAATTTTATTTTTGCTCTTGCTTGGCAGTATACCTACATTACTTTTCCTTAATCATTTTGGTTGTTTCAATAAAAGATGTAATGTAAATATTTTAGTTATGAAGGCATTGTAGTAGAATTGGAAATGTTTCATATCAATAAAGACAAACCACTTCAACTGACCTAAGAAAAAGAAGCAATGTGATATATGACTTTTTGTATAAACAGTGACATCTAGAGCTGCCATTAGAATTCTCTAATATGTGATAAGTTAAAGGTTGTCATCTGCTGAAGATTTAATGGATTGCAACAGAGTTATAGCAAGTGACCCTTGCAGATCCTTTAAACTTGATCAATCACAATGTAATTTTCAATGCAGAGTAGCAATTAATTTTAATTAAGGTAGGAGGTAATTAATAATTAAGGGAAATGGCTAATAAGTTGTGATTTAAGAGATTTGATACTTTTTTACAATTAAAAACCTTTGCTTAATTCACTGATCTCATATGGACAAGGGAGCTATTGTAAAGCTCTCAGTCTCTCTGTATGTAAAATTCATATAATGACATACAACTAAGAGTAAAAATAATTGTGTGTGTGTGATAAGTAGGTGAAATATAGCCACTACAAAAAACTATTTTAAGGTTTAAAAGGAGAATGAGTTGATACAAATATTTGTTAGACTGGTTTCATTTGGAGGTTGACATACTTGTATATATTTTATAACTTTTTTCAACTCAGGTTTCACTTTGAAATATATTAGTACATCTCTGAACTTACTAGGAATAGAAAAATTAAAGAAGAAAACATTACCTGAACTACAAACAGAAAGTTTGTTAAGATGAAATTTGCTGGGCTTTAGCCCTAAGATAATTATTTAGCATGTATGGGTAGGGCTCAGGACTACATTATAAATTAGAATAGCAGGTAATTGTATGGATGTGTTTCTCAATGCATCATTACTCAAGGCTTAGTCATGTATGCTTTTTGTGTAAATAAACAAAAATCACTATCTTGTTGGTGGGAATATAAATTGGTATAGCCATTATGGTAAACAGTATGGAGGTTCCTCAAAAAATTAAAAATATAGAGCTACAATATGATCCTGCATTCCCACTATTGGGTATATATCCAAAGAAAATAAAATCAGCACCTTAAAAAGATACATGCATCTCATGTTCATTCACAGTGTTATTCAAAGTAGTCAAGATATGGAAGATATGGAAGATATGGAAACAGCCTAAGTGTGCATTGACAGATGAATGGATAAAGACGTGGTGATATATGTAGTGGATATAAATAAATAAATAAATAAATAAATAAATAAATAAATAAATAAATAAATAAATAAAAATA
The DNA here is from genome assembly GCA_032199065.1 of Smutsia gigantea. Classification (NCBI taxonomy): domain Eukaryota; kingdom Metazoa; phylum Chordata; class Mammalia; order Pholidota; family Manidae; genus Smutsia; species Smutsia gigantea. The sequence goes on along the minus strand of JAVSCE010006294.1, from coordinate 461,577 downwards.
TATATATCATATATAATGGAATATTGTTAAGCCTTAAAAAGGAAGGAAATCTTCCTATTTGTGACAGCATGGGTAAACCTGGAGGACATTATGGTGGAGAAATAAGATAGAGAAAGACAAATGCTGTATAACATCACTTTTATGTGGGATCCAAAAATAAAAGGTCAGAATATGTAGAAACAATAGAATGGTGGTTGGCAGGGACTGCAGGTGGGGAAGATGTGGAAAGGATAGTAAAGGTATACACACTGTCAGTTATTAGATGAATAAGTTAAAGATCCAATAGATAGTATGGTAACCACAGTGGATTATACTGTTATTATATAAATTGAAATTTTCTAATAGAGCAGAACTTAATGTTCTCTCCAAAAAAGAAAAGGGGTGGGAGGTGTTCCTAAAGTTTGTTCCAATATTTTTCTTTTGTTGTTCAATGCTAATTAACCATATGAATTTAGAAAATGTATAATGATTACAATGATATGTGAATCTGGATCTGTGATAACAAGATATCTGTGGTAAATGGACATTTATGAAGCTAGTGTACAAAGTACTTTTAACTGGAAATTTTCCTTCCTGAATAAAAACTATAAAACAAGGTTGAAAAGTACCATTGTGAGCTAATACCAAAAGATTAATCAAGTGATTATAATGGGAAATTTATATAACATTTAAAGTCAACATTATGTATTTTAGAAATCCATTTATTTTTGCTCTTTATAATAAAGAAATGATGTGTTTTACCATACATGTAATAAGGCTATATATTTTATATAAAAATGTATTTGGAGAGGAACTTAAAACCTTCCTGTTGCTGAGGCTAATAAATATCCTGTCTTTGGTTTACAATTAAATTCTATCCCCTGATAACTGATCTATGCAGAGCATACATTTCTCATTGCTAATGAAAGAAAGCATTTTGTCATTCATTTAATCAACTTAATGTATTAAATTATTAATTTAATGAAATTCATTTAGCAAATGAAGTGTTATTAAAGGGAGATTGTGTAACATATCTATTTGTTTACATACCTTCTCTTTTCTCACCCTGTGTCCCCAATTCTCAGGCTGTAAATCTATTGAGGTAAAGAATTAGCTTTATTTATCTATTTTGTATCTCTGATGCCTAAGTAATATCTGTTCTATGCTAGGCATCCAGTAATTGTTAGTTCAAATAATTTTAAGAATGCTTTTAACAAAACATTGCTTTTGTGACTTTTCTATATTGACTTTCAATAAAGCCTGAGAACTAAAATACAGATTGCTGAAGGTGTTTTATGTTGCAAAGGGAGTTAATGATTTCCAGGTACACAGCTTTGTGGTCATATAACATGCTTGAGAAATAGACCTTAGAATACTTAGACAAATGAGATGATAGAAAGTTTTTAGATAATATTCTTTAAGATATTCTCTAAATTGAAGTTTTATTTATTTATTTATTTAGGTATCATTAATATACAATTACATGAGCAACATTGTCGTTACCAGATTCCGCCCATTATCAAGTCCCCACCAACCCCATTACAGTCACTGTCCATCAGTGTAGTAAGTTGCTGTAGAATCACTACTTTTCTTCTCTGTGCTATACTGCCTTCCCCATGCCCCCTGCTACATTATGTGTGCTAATAATAATGCCCCTTATTCCCCTTATCCCTTCCTTCTCACCCACTCCCCCCAGTCCCTTTCCCTTTGAAAACTGTTCATCCCTTCTTGGGTTCTGTGAGTCTGCTGCTGTTTTGTTTAATTAAAGTTTAATAGCAAGCTGTGCAAGGCTAAACTTGGTGATGAAAACATGAAGTGCATATTATTGGCCAGAATGCTTGAAGATAATCCATATGCTTTGAATATGAGAAGGTAAAACAAAGCTAATTGTTTGTAAAGTAAAGAAGGTGGTGAAAATGATTACAAGGTTTTTTGAGTAGAATCAAATTATGTTTATTAAAGGACTTAAGATTCACCTCTAGTATTAAAGGAATTATGACTAAAGCCATAGACAGCAACAAAATGAGCCTTGTAGAAATTGTCAAATCTTAAAACATGATGGAGCTTCAGGAACTTAGATTCGTTGGTTGGAGGGTAGGTAAAAGTAATATGCAGAATGCTGGCAGGATGCTACTTGCCTAGGAGCCATTTCTATTTCCAGAAAAGTTACTGGCCAAAGTCAAGCAGGGCACCAATAATTCATACACTGGTGGGATGTCGGGGAAGGAATCTAGGTCTATAGGAAAAGGGCATCAATATAATACTTTGGAAAGAAAATGTAAGCAGAAACTCAATCCTAGGGATTGGACAAAATGTATAGTATTCTAAGTTCTATTTATGGACTATGCATTCATCTAGGGCTCACTGAATTCCAAGGAGAAACAGGGCAAAGACATAGAAATTGTGATAGTACAGATAGATTACAAGAAATTGGAGGCAATTGTCATATGCTTGCATCTCTCAGAGACTATAGGAGAAATTGAGAGGGCCGAGGAGTATAGTTGTGAGCACCAAAGGATATAGGTATAAAAAGCCAGAGCAAAGGATATAAGAAAAAAATACATTGTTAATTTTGTATTGAAAAATTCAATAAAGATTTCCCTGTTGTCCTATTTGACTATAGACATCTTTGTATAGATTGTCCTAAGTTGAGCTACGTTCTTCCTTACAGGCCTGTCAGTATGATGTACCAGAAATGTACCCCAGGTAACTAGGTGAGTTGACTTACCACATGCTAATTTAGTATTGAAATTTTGAACTACGATTTTTATTATGGAACTGCTGATATTGTCACTGGAATATTATTTGCTGATTCATAGTAGTACAGTTATGTCTGTTATTTAAGGAAGGCACTTGACTTCCTGAAATAATATAATGAATTGAAAATGAAGCAATGGTGGGACTACATCAAACTAAAAAGCTTTTGTACAGCAAAGGACACCATCAGCAGAACAAAAAAGGCAATCTACAGTATGGGAGAATATATTCATAAATGATTTATCTGATAAGAGGTTAATATCCAAAATATATACAGAACTCATATGCCTCAACACCAAAAAACCAAATAACACAATTAAAAAATGGGTGGAGGACTGACATTTTTCCAAAGAATAAATACAGATGGCCAACAGGCACATGAAAAGATGCTACACATCACTGATCACCAGAGAAATGCAAATCAAAACCACAGTGAGCGATCGCCTCACAGCTGTCCGAATGACCACTATCCAAAAGATATACAAGAAATAACAAATATTGGTGAGATATGGAGAAAAGGGAATCTTCTACACTGTCAGTGGGAATGTAAATTGGTGGGAAGCAGTATGGAGATTCTTCAAAAAACTAAAAATAGAAATACGACATGACCCAGTAATACCACTTCTAGGGATTTACCTGAAGAAAACAGAATCCCTGATTCAAAAAGATACATGCACCACTGTGTTTATTGCTGAGTTATTTACAGTAGCCAAGATATGGAAGCAACCTAAGTGTCCATCAGAAGATGAATGGATAAAGAAGATGTGGTGCATATACACAATATTATTCACCCATAAAAAGAAAAGAAATTCTGCCATTTGCAACAACATGGATGGACCTAGAGAGTATTATGCTCAGTGAAATAAGCCAGGTGGAGAAAGACATATACCATATGATTTCACTTACTTGTGGAATCTAAAAACAAAACAAAACAAAACAAAATGTACGAAACAGCAGTAGACTCAGATACTGAGAATTTGGTTACCATGTGGGAGGAGGTTGGGGTGAGTGGGTAAGGAAGGGGAGGGGAATAAAGGGGCATAAAAATTGCCAATCATAATATGTTTGTCACAGGATGGTAGTACAGCATGGAGAATATAGCCAGTGATTCTGTAATATCTATGTTGACAGATAGTAACTGCACTAGTTGGGGTGAGGATTTAATAATGTGTGTTGACTATTGAAGTATTGAGTTGTATACTTGAAACAAATATAAGATTGTGTATTAACTGTACTTCAAAAAAAGCTGAAAAGCCAATCCATGGAAAGAAACTCTGGTCTTCCTAATTTAAGTTGCATTGATTCCAAGTAATTGTTTCATATTGGGAAATTTGGCTTCATTTAGAAAAAAATGTAAAATATTTTTAGGAATGGCTGGAATTTGAAGAGTTATCCTCAGTTGGTCAACTTTAACCTCTATTACTCTGTTTTTGTACAAAGATTAAGTATATCTGGAAAAGAATGAAGTAATGGTTTTGGGAAAAAACTTCATTAGTATGCTATGGAGACAAAAATATATAGTGTATCAATCTTCCCTCTGTTTCTTGCTATACCAATAGTTGGAGGAAACAAATGGGAAATTAAAATTATTTTTTATAGGAAAAAAATACTGGATAGCATTGAAGTGTAAAAGACACACAAGTCAAAAGAAGGGATGAAGAGGGAAAAAAGAGAATTTGCTATAGGAAAGTGTGGAGTTCTTTTAAGCTAAAAGAAATCTATGGGTTAGATTTAATAAATGCAGAAGAATAAGAAAGAGATGGATAGAAACAGTATTATATATACTTTTAATGTAAGTTATTTCTTTTATCTCTTGATGTTCATCAAGAAACTAATAGATATGAAACTTAAAATACTATTAATTTGCTTCTGGCTGCTAGAAGAAAATAAATTCAGAGACTTAAACTTTGGGCGGGGCACACTTTATCAAACTGTTAACATTTTTTTCTCTGTAATGATTTTTTTATTAAGGTACTGTTGATATACACTCTTGTGAATGTTTCAGATGAAAAAACACTGTGGTTACCGCTTTGACCCATATTATCAAGTCCCCGCCCACACCCCAATGCAGTCACTGTCCATCAGTGTGGTAAGATGCCACAGATTCACTATTTGCCTTCTCTGTGCTACATTGTTTTCCCTGTGATCCCCCACACCATTTGTACTAAACATAATATCACTCAATCCCCTACTCCCTCCCTCCCCATCCACCCTCCCACATCCTCCCCTTTGGTAACAACCAGTTCCTTCTTGGAGTCTCTGAGTCTGCTGCTGTTTTGTTCCTTTTGTTTTGCTTCATTGTTATACTCTACAAATGAGGGAAATCATTTGGCACTTGTCTTTCTCCGCCTGGCTTATTTCACTGAGCATAATACACTCCAGCTCCATCCATGTTGTTGCAAATGGTAGGATTTGTTTCTTTCTTATGGCTGAATAATATTCCATTGTGTATACATACCACATCTTCTTTATCCATTCATCTACTGACGGACACTTAGGCTGTTTCCATTTCTTGGCTATTGTAAATAGTGCTGTGATAAACATAGGGGTGCATATGTCTTTTTGAATCTGAGAAGTTGTATTCTTTGGGTAAATTCCAAGGAGTGGGATTCCCAGGTGAAATGGTATTTCTATCTTTAGTTTTTTGAGGAACCTCCATATTGCTTTCCACAATGGTTGAACTAGCTTACAGTCCCACCAGCAGTGTAGGAGGATTCCCCTTTCTCCACATCCTCGCCAGCATTTCTTGTTCTTAGTCTTTTGGATGGTGGCCATCCTTACTGGTGAGAGATGATATCTCATTGTGGTTTTAATTTGCATTTCCCTGATGATTAGTGATGTGGAGCATCTTTCATGTGTCTATTGGACATCTGAATTTCTTCTTGGAGAACTGTCTCTTCATATCCTCTGCCCATTTTTTAATCAGGTTATTTGCTTTTGGGTGTAGAGGCATGTAAGTTCTTTATATATTTTGGATGTTAACCCCTTGTCGGATATGTCATTTACAAATATATTCTCCCATTCTGTAGGATGCCTTTTTGTTCTGTTGATGGTGCCTTTGCCATACAGAAACTTTTTAGTTTGATGTACTCCCATGAGTTCATGTTTGCTTCTGTTTCTCTTGCTCAAGGAGATATGTTCAGGAAGAAGTTGCTTATGCTTATATTCAGGAGATTTTTGCCTCTGTTGTCTTCTAAGAGTTTTATGGTTTCATGACTTGCATTTAGGTCCTTGATCCATTTTGAGTTTACTTTTGTGTATGGGATTAAACAGTAATCCAGTTTCATTCTCTTGCATGTAGCTGTTCAGTTTTGCCAACACCAGCTGTTGAAGAGGTGTCATTTCCCCATTGTATGTCCATGGCTCCTTTATCATGTATTACTTGACCATATCTGGTTGGGTTTACATCAGGGCTCTCTATTCTGTTCCATTAGTCTATGGGTCTGTTCTTGTGCCAGTACCAAATTGTCTTGATTACTGTGGCTTTGTAGTAGAGCTTGAAGTTGGGGAGCATAATCCCCCCAGCTTTATTCTTCCTTCTCAGGATAGCTTTGCTATTTGGGGTCTTTTTTGGTTCCATATAAATTTTAGAATGATTTTCTATAGTTCATTGAAGAATGCTGTTGGTATTTTGATAGGAATTGCATTGAATCTGTAGATTGTTTTAGGCAGGATGGCCATTTTGACAATATTAATTCTTCTTACCCATGAGCATGGGATGTGTTTCCATTTATTGCTATCTTCTTTAATTTCTGTCATGAGTGTCTTGTAGTTTTCAGAGTATAGGTCTTTCACTTCCTTAGGTTTATTCCTAGGTGTTTTATTTTATTTTTTTGATGCAACTGTGAATGGAATTGTTTTCCTAATTTCTCTCTCTGCTAGTTCATTGTTAGTGAGTAAGAATGCCACAGATTTCTGCATATTAATTTTGTATCCTACAACTATGCTGAATTCAGATATTAGATCCAGTAGTTTTGGAGTGGATTCTTTAGGGTTTTTTATGTACAATATCATGTCATCTGCAAACAAGGTCAGTTTAACTTCTTCCTTGCCAATCTGGATGCTTTTTATTTCTTTGTGTTGTCTGATTGCCATGTCTAAGACCCCCAGTACTATGTTCAATAGAAGTGGGGAGTGTAGGCATCCTTGTCTTTGTCCCAGTCTTAAAGGAAAAGCTTTCAGCTTCTTGCTGTTAAGTATAATGTTGTCTGTGGATTTGTCATACATGGCCTTTATTATGTTGAGGTACTTGTCCTCTATACCCATTTAGTTGAGAGTTTTTATCATGAATGGATGTTGAGTTTTGTCAAATGCTTTTTCAGCATCTATGGAGATGATCATGTGGTTTTTGTCCTTCTTATTAGTGATGTAGTGGATGATGTTAATGGATTTTCAAATGTTGTACCATACTTGAATCCCTGGAATAAATCCTACTTGATCATGATGGATGATCTTTTTGATGTATTTTTGAATTTGGTTTGCTAATATTTTGTAGAGTATTTTTGAAATGTATGTTCATCAGGGATATTGGTCTGTAATTTTCTTTTTTTGTGGTGTCTTTGCTTGGTTTTGGTATTAGAGTGATGCTGGCCTTATTGAATGAATTTGGAAGTATTCCCTCTTCTTATTCTCTTTGGAAAACTTTAAGGAGGATGGGTATTAGGTCTTCACTAAATGTTTGATAAAATTCAGCAGTAAAGTCATCTGGTCCAGAAGTTTTGTTCTTAGGTAGGTTTATGATTACCAGTGCAATTTCGTTGTTGGTAATTGGTCTGTTCAGATTTTCTGTTTCTTTCTGGGTCAGCCTTGGAAGGTTGTATATTCCCCAAAAGTTGTCTATTTCTTCTAGGTTATCCAGTTTGATAGCATATAATTTTTCATAGTATTCTCTAATAATTCTTTGTATTTCTGTGGTGTCCGTAGTGATTTTTCTGTTCTCATTTCAGATTCTGTTTATGTGAACAGACTCTCTTTTTTTCTTTATAAGTCTGGCTAGGGGTTTATCTATTTTGTTTATTTTCTCAAAGAATGAGCTTTTGCTTTCATTGATTCCTTCTATTGTTTTATTCTTAATTTTATTTATTCCTGCTCTAATCTTTATTGTGTCTCTCCTTCTGCTGACTTTGGGCCTCATTTGTTCTTATTTTTTTAGTTTCATTAATTGTGAGTTTAAACTGTTCATATGGGATTGTTCTTCTTTCCTGAGGTGGGCCTTTACTGCAATATACTTTCCTCTTAGCGTGACCTTCACTGCGTCCACAGATATTGCGGTGTTCAGTTATTGTTTTCATTTGTCTCCATATATTGCTTGATCTCTGTTTTTATTGGGTCATTGATCCATTGGTTATTTAGGAACGTGTTGTTAAGCTTCCATGTGTTTGTGGGATTTTTCATTTTCTTTGCGTAATTTATTTCTAGCTTCATACCTTTGTGGTCTGAGAAATTGGCTGGTATAATTTCAATCTTTTTTAATTTACTAAGGCTCTTTTTATGGCCTAGTATCTGATCTATTCTTGAAAATGTTCCATGTGCATTTGAAAAGAATGTGTATCCTGTTGCTTTTGGTTGTAGAGTTCTGTAGATGTCTGTTAGGTCCATCTGTTCTATTTTATTGTTCAGTGCCTCTGTCTCCTTACTTATTTTCTGTCTGGTTGATCTGTCCTTCAGAGTGAGTGGACTGTTGAAGTGTCCTAGCATGAATGCATTCTATTTCCCCTTTTAATTCTATTAGTATTTTTTTCACATATGTAGGTGCTCCTGTCTTGGGCACATAGATATTTATAATGGTTATATCTTCTTGTTGGATTGACTCTTTTATCATTATGTAAAGTCCTTCTTTGTCTCTTTTGACTTTCTTTGTTTTGAAGTCTGTTTCGTCTGATACAAGTACTGCAGCTCCTGCTTTTTTTCCATTAGTTGCATGAAATATCTTTTTCCATCCCTTCACTTTTAGTCTGTGTATGTCTTTGGGTTTAAAGTGAGTCTCTTGTAGGCAGCATATAGATGGGTCTTGTTTTTTTATCCATTCAGTGACTCTATGTCTTTTGATTGGTGCATTCAGACCATTTACATTTAGGATGATTTTTGATAGGTATATATTTATTGCCATTGCATGCTTTAGATACGTGGTTACCAAAGGTTCAAGGCTAACTTCCTTACTATCTAAAAGTCTAACTTAACTCACTTCATATGCTATTACATACACATCATAAAGGTTCTTTTTTTTCCCCCTCCTTTTTCTTCCTCCTCCATTCTTTAGGTATCATATTCTGTACTCTTTGCCTGTCCCTTGATTGACTTTGGGGATAGTTAATCTAATTTTGCATTTGCTTAGTAATTAGCTGTTCTACTTTCTTTACTGAGGTTTTATTACCTCTGGTGACAGCTATTAAACCTTAGGAACACTTCCATCTATAGGTGTCCCTCCAAAATACACTGTAGAGATGGTTTGTGGGAGGTAAATTCTCTCAGCTTTGCGTATCTGGAAATTGTTTAATCCATCTTTCAAATTTCAATGATAATCTTGCTGGATAAAGTAATCTTGGTTCAAGGCCCATCTGCTTCATTGCATTAAATACATCATGCCACTCCCTTCTGGCCTGTAATGTTTCTGTTGAGAAGTCTGGTGATAGCCTTTGTATGTGATCTTATTTCTCTCTCTGACTGCTTTTAATAGTCTGTCCTTATCCTTGATCTTTGCCATTATAATTACTATATGTCTTGGTGTTGTCTTCCTTTGGTCCCTTGTGTTGGGAGATCTGTGCACCTCCATTGCCTTGGAGACTTATCTCCTTCCCCAGACTGGGGAAGTTTTCAGGAATTATCTCCTCAAAGACACTTTCTATCCCTTTTTATCTCTCTCTTCTTCTTCTGGTACCCCTGTAATGTGAATATTGTTCCGTTTGGATTGGTCACACAGTTCTCTCAATATTCTTTCATTCTTAGAGATCCTTTTTTTCTCTCTGTGCCTCTGCTTCTTTGTATTCCTCTTCTCTAGTTTCCATTTCATTTGTCGTCTCCTCCACTGTATCTAGTCTGCTTTTAATACCCTGCATTGTGCTCTTCAAAGATTGGATCACCAACTGGAATTCATTCCTGAGTTCTTGAATATCTTTCTGTACCCCCATGAGCATGTTAATGATTTTTATTTTGAACTCCCTTTCAGGAAAAGCCAAGAGATTGATATTATTTAAATCTTTCTCACGAGTTGTATTAATAATTTTCATCTGAACCGGGTTCCTTTGGTGTTTCATATTTGTATATGGCGCCCTCTAGTGCCCAGATCTCTACTCCCTGGAGCTGCGCAGCCCCTGAAGCAATGTTGTGGGTCACAGGGGAGTGGTATTAGTGCATAGGGGGAAGAAAGAGTTGTTTGCTGCTTCCCAGCTGCTATTCCTGTCTCCACTGCCTGAACTAGTAGGCCAAGCACACAGGTATAAGCCTCTATGCTTTGCATTTGTAGTTGCTGTAGACAGATCTTCCCTCTGGCTGACCTAATGCCTGGGTAAGGTTTGCCGGTTTGCGAGTCAAGTGTGGTTGGCTGGGAGAAAGGTGCAGTAGGCTGCGTGTCACGGAGGGGGTCCTTGGAACTCTGTAGCCAGCCAGGAAACTGGAGCACCAGAAGACCATGAAAGCTCCCAACCTGCTGGGCAGGGTGATCCTGGACCATTTTGTCTACCTGTCCTTTCTCCTGAGCAGTAAGCTCTGTGCAATCTTTGCCCCTTTAGCAGCCCTCTTGATAAGGGGTTCCTTGTTAGGAAGTCTCTCAGACTGCCCGCCTTTGTTTTGTCCAAGAACCGCCAGATATGGATCCCTGCTTTGCACAAGCAGCTGCAATCTCAGTCTCTCCAGGAATTCTGCCTGTCTTAGCTTTCCAATCCCCTAATCATGAGAGCATCATGCAAACACCATGACATGTAGGTTTGTGCTCCCAGAGCAGACCTCTTGAGTTAGGTATTCAGCCGTCCCAGGCCTCTACTCCCTCCCTGCTCCATTTCTCTTCCTCCTGTCTGTGAGCCGGGGTGGGCGAAGGGCTTGGGTCCTGTTTGACCACAGCTTTAGTACGTTACCCTGTTCTGTGAGGTGTGCTCTTTTCTCCAGGTGTATGCAGTTTGGCACAGTCCTCTTTCCTGTTGCTCTTTCAGGTTTAGTTGTATTAATTTTATTTTTGCATTATATGCGGTTTTAGGAGGAAGCCTCTGTCTCACCTCTCACACCGCCATCTTTAATCCAATCAAACTGTTAACATTTTTAAGGCTTTCTATTTACAAAGGCCATAGGTCATCTATCCAGATTGCATAAACATTTATGCAAATGTAAATAAATATATTTTTATATATAAATATTTATTTAGTTTCAAATATATAACAGTATATTTGAAAGGCTATAGCAAGACTTACTCCTGTTTTACAACTCTTGAATTTAAATAAGCAGCAGTTAGGAGATGACTGTTGCCCTCTCTGATTTTCATATTCTTAAGGATGCTTAGATTTTGAAGAAGAACAAAGAATTTCATGAATCTAAGACTCAGTAAATTAGGTCAATTATGGGAACTTGATCAGTTTACCTGTTATTAAAAATAGATTCATTCAGGTTTCAGCTACAAAATTTAAAAGTTTATAACTGGTCAGTCCCATCCTGAGAACAAGAAAAAGATGAACAAACTGAACATCAGTAACTCTTCTTGAGCCTGCCATAGACGGCCACCCCAAATTCTGAAGAGGCAATCAAATATGGAGAGTCACAACTGGAATCTGTTCTTTTGGAGTTAAAGCTGCTCAAGCTACTAGCTGGTAGGAACATTTAAATTTAAATTTTGATGATTTTCTGCAACATGAGAATAGATGATTTTGACACTGAGAAACTCCAGGGCCTATAGGCTGAGGCCTGGTTGGTATTGGAATATTTTTGTGAATTTATGTCCAGGAATCCCACTATTTTCTCACAGTGAAAGATCCCCTCTTAGCTCTGTCAAGATAAGGAGAAGAATAATCATTGTGAAATAATGTCCAGAGTATTCTCTATTAAAAAAGTCTACTGTGCAGAAGACTTTGCCAGTGCTTTATCTTGTACTACTGGGGGAAGAACATTTATCTAATTCCATGACCCTTTAACTTTCCTGTCTCACCTGAGAGGAACGGGAAAGCTAGGAAACCCTGTGACTGTCACAGTCCAGGGACACAGGCCCACTTAAAGACTGAGATTTTATCGTGAGCTTATAGAACACTTACCTCTCACATGCCTTACCATCACACCAATAGGGACCTAGTATAATGAACAGAAGGTTATAGCTGAAAAAGCTGCAATATCTAGACATCATACAAGGGGGAGTACTTAGGAAAGCCAAAGGCAACCAAGAAGACAAAACAAGGCCACTAGAGAAATTTGAAGCCTCTGTCACGAACAGCTACAACAAACATTAAACACAGCCTACATCTTAGCCAGATTAGCATAAAACCTTACACTAAAGGCCTGTTTGTTTCCTATTTCCCAATACATCCTATAGGGTTTTCAACAACAAATTATAAGATATGGGGGAAAAAAATCTGAAGCAAAAATGCAAGCATCAGAATCAGGCTTAGGTGTGGAAGAGATATTGGAATTATCAGACAGATTTTTTAAAAACTTTACACTAATATAAATGAAGGATGCTTTTGAGCAACACACTGAGTAAAGAATCAGTGAACTTGAATTAGGATAATAGGAACTTCCCAAAATGAGATACAAAGAAAGAAAATAATAAAAAACAAAAATAGGACAGAATATCAAAGAAATTTTTGCCAATTTCAAAAGATGTGTCATATATATAATTAGAATATCAGAAGAGAGAAAGAAGCAAGAGAAATATTTGAAGAAATAATAGCAGAAAATTTCCAAATTTAATGACAGATACCAAACATCAGATCCTGGAACCTCAGAGAACACAAAGTATGATAAACACCAAAATAATATCTCCACCTAGGCATATCATAATCAATGGTTTAGAGAACCAAAAACAAAGAGAAAAATCTTGAAAGAAGTCTGAGGAATAAAGTACCTTACCTATAGTAGAAAAAAATAATTACAGTGAACTTCTCTTCAGAAATCATGCAAGCAAGAAAAGAGTGAGTGAACCCTTAATGGTGTTCAAATAGAAAACTATCCTTTTAATATGAAGAAAAATTAGAGACTTTCTCAGACAAAACCTAAGGGAATTCAACCCCAGCAGATCTCCCATGAAAGAAAAAAGTTCTACAGAGAGAGGGAAAATGTTATAGGTCAGATGTAATGAAAGGAACGATGTCAAAGAAGGAATCTACATTATAAAAGGAGGAATGTTAAAGAAGGAATAAGTAAAGATGAAAGAAAATCTTTTATTTTTTATTACTATTTAATCTCAAAGGTGGCAGTTTAAAATAATTAAAACATGTATTAGATAATTGTAAAATATGGATAGGTGAGAATGGTAGCAATGTCATCAAAAACACAGATGAAGAAAGAATTAGGAATACTCAAAGATTCTTGTACTACATGTGAATTGGCATAGTGTTTATTGAAAGGAGACTTAAATTAGTTAAAAATATACATTACCTTCACTAGGGAAACCACTTTATTTTTTTTAAAGAAGTATAATTGTCATGTTAAAAGAAGAGATAAAAAGAAATCACATAAATTGATCAATTAAAATCAAAGAACCAGTAAAATAAAACAATCAAGAAAAAATACAATGAATAGAAGCTAGTTGCAAACATGGCAGATATTAATTTAACTGTATAAATAATACTGTAAATATGAATGGTTAATACATCAATTAATTGGCAGATTTGTCAGAGTGTAAATTAAAAAAGAGTAAACAAGGTCCAACTACGTATTTTCTACAAGAAACCCACTTTAAAGACTTCAGATAAAATTAAAAATAAAAGATGGAGAAAGATACACCATAACACCAGCCAAAAGAATATGGGACTAGTTATATTAATTTCAGACTAACAGACATATCAAATTAAAACAACCAGAAGAATACCACTATACAGTTATTAGAATGACTAAAATCCAAAAAATTGGCAACACAAATGCTGTAGAAGATGAAGAGCAATAGGAACCCTCATTATTAGTGGAAATGCAAAACGACACAGTCACTTTGGAAGACAGTTTGACAATTTCTTACAAGCTAAACACTTTTAGCACAGAGGCCAGCAATGGTAATTCTTGGTATTAACTCAGATGACTTGAAAACGTATGTATACAAAAACCTGTTGATGAATGTACAGCAGCGTTTTTCTTAATCACCAAATCATGGAACTGAAATATTTTTCAATAGGTCAATGGATTAAAAGGTTGTTGTAAATCCTTTCAATGAAATATTATTCAGATGTGATGTTAAATCCTTTATATAGATAAGAGTAATTTATTCTTTGTCTTTATCTATTACTTTATTTGCTGCTATATTAAACACATTTTCCTCACTGCATGTTTTTGCTGACTTCAAAATGTTTTCATTAACTATTATACCTTCAGTGCATCCGTATTAAGAATTAATACCAAGATTTAAAATGACAGAATGAGTTGCTTTTGTGAGCACAGTGATCATGTGACTTTTTTTTAGGACGGAGATGGTAAAAAACATCGTGGGAAAGAAATGAATTTTACATGCCAATTGTGTTTGTGTTTAGATCACAATTGGTTTAACAAAGTACCAAGCCAAGAGCCCCCTAGCTGATGAGAGGTAGATTCTAGGTGGTTTACCTGATGTTTGATTTCGATTTAAATTCACTGTAACCATAACCCTTTGTCAAAATAATGGCAGCACTGTGTTAGCAGTAGGCTGACACTAGTTTCTATTCTAATTCATTTTTTTCTTGTTTCTTGCTCTGAACATTTAATGAAATATTTGTTTTTACTTCATGCATGACCATGTCAATTTGAAAATGTTTAGATTTATTATTTTCTGTGGTTTGTGCTTCCTTTACTGACATACTTGTCTATATATGATTTTTATGTTATGTAATGAAATCCACTGAAGTATAGTTTATTTTGTTGCTTTTGAGCACATTTCTTTTTTGGTATCATTAATATACAGTTACATGAGCAACATTGTGGTTACTAGATTCCCTCCATTATCAAGTCCCCACCACGTACCCCATTATAATCACTGTCCATCAGTGTAGTAAGATGCTATAGAATCACTACTTGTCTTCTCTGTGCCATACTGCCTTCCCCGTGCCCCCCCCCACATTATGTGTGCTAATCATAATACCCCTTTTTCCCCTTATCCCTCCCTTCCCACCCATCCTCTCCAGTGAGCACTTTTACCGATAAATTTAGTGTTCCTGTCTATACTACTACTTTAGTTTTAATATTTATTTGCTTTGTAATTTGGTTTTCATTTTTGTTGGTTGAATTTACTGTAAATACCAGTAATTGTTTACAGTATTACAGATAAGAAAAATCAGTTGTCAGCATACTTTTTTGTTATTTTTTATGTACCATATTCATTATTAGTATTTCCTTTTTATGTATGTGATGTTATACTTTTGTTCAGAATTGTTAGGTGATATCACATATCTAGAAGTAATCATTTCTACAAGTATAGCCTATAATGTTTCATTATTTATTTAAAAGAAAAAAAACTTCAAAATTGTTTTCAATAATTGCATGACAAAATAATCTTCCCCTATGCCAAATTAGCCTAAAAATGGGATTTAGTTAACTGTGTCATGCTTTATGTGTAAGCAGATAATGGTAAATTATGAAATATACTCATTTGTGCTAACAATGTATATTTAATTAATTGTAATAGTTCTAGATTTCTCTCTGCATAGGTCTGTTTTATGGATGTGCTACAGCAATCTACCTTGATCACATTTTTAATTGAATATAATCATGGTCCTGTTTGCCTGAGTTCAGTTCATTAAAATGTTCATATGCCTTTTATAAAAGGGTAAAATAATCATTAGCCTCCTATTGAAACAGATTAAGTCTGATAAACATTGGCATCTGATTAGTGTGTAGGTGACAGTATACACATATTTCCTCTCTTTATGAATTCCTGTGTTAGACACACAGGTATTCCTAAGAAATAAAGTTAAGCTACTCCATTGTATTATGATTCCATTAGTTCAGTAAGTTTGCTTTATCCCAGACTTTTAGACAAATCACAACAGAAGACTGTATATCAGCTCATACATTTTGACTCTAAGTGTTTGTGGTTTGTAATAAAAGTTAGAGGATAAAAGTTGACAGTTTCATGCCAAGTATTATATGGTATCCATTGTTCATAAGGTAGTATATCATTATAATCAAAAGGAGCTGTGGAAGTTTGTGTGCATACGGTTTTGACCAAAAAAATTGTCTATTAAATTATTTTTATTTTTGCAAGATGACCTAATGCGTAACTCATATTTTACACAATAAAAAAGCAACATAAGGCTGTAGTGTTTGTTTTCTAACTGGAATATTTGCTAACTAATGCACTTTTATATTTTTCTGATTAATTTCATACATTTGATTTCTTAGTTATAACTTTATCTGCAAAACCTAAATGATATTGGACATTTTAAGTCTTAATAATGACAACTTCCTTCTTCTGCAGCTCCTTTATTATGGATGCAAGGCATTCTTCCTAGAGAATATTTAAGGTACTTTATTTTTTGCTTCTCCAAATTAATAGGGTTTTTTGGGTGAAGCTATCCACTCTAACAATGATGTCACAATGTAACATTTGGGAATCAAAATTATGATAGTAAGCCAGTCTATGTACAGTACCACATATTAAGTGATGTGTTGCTTTAGAGACCTATATTACCATTTTCTTCCATTCTTTGAAACTTCATTGTTGCCATATAAAATAGGAAAATAATTTACAGTATTTAAACTATGATTCTCAGCTATTATTTAATCATATTACCTATCAGGGATCAGCAAACTTTTCTTCAAACAGACAAATAGTAAGTATTTTAAATTTTGCATGCCATATAGTTCTGTTGCAATTACTTCACTCTACCATTGTAGCTCAGAAGCAGCCATGGACAGCAAACGAATGTGGCTATGATCTAATAAAATATTATTTTTAGACACTGAAATTTAAATTTCATACAATTTTCACATCATGATATTATTCTTTTATTTTTTGTTATTTTAAAATATAAGAACCATTCTTAGCTCACAGCCTGTACAAAAGCAAGAGGAAGGCTGGATTTGACCCATAAGCTGTAGTTTTATTGTTATATATTAATAATAAATAAATGGAACTAGACCTTTAAAGAAAATATCAAAATTTTGATTCAATATTTACAAAGATTTTTGTGTCACTGAATTTTAGCCATGAATAACTTTTTAAAATATGCAGTGGTTCCTGCAAAAGAAAGGTTCAGAGCATATTACAGTCGAAGGAACTCAGTCATTAGAACAAGTCAAACTTAGTTTTAAAGGTAAACCTGATTTCTTACTAGCTTTGAAAGTTATGCTACCTCTCTGATCCTCTGTTTCCTTATCTAAAATATAAAGATAGTATATTTCTAAAATATAAGATAATCAAGAGTATTAAAAATACGTGTGTAAAGTCATTCAGTAATTCCTAGCTATCATAACAATCATTTTTAAATTATTTTATAGTAGAAATCTTTTGGAGGGTAAATATTTTATGGAAAAGTACTGATTCATAGTTAGCTGAGGAGATAATTTTCTATTACTAACTTCTCTTTCATTTTTTGAGTTTTCTTGCTGTGTAGATAAAAATAATCTGGAACAATATAATGTTTAACAATCTGAATATGAAAATATTAATAGTCCACTAGTCATACACCTGTACCATGGTGATCATCTAAATATTACAAATTATTCCAACTTACATATAATTGATAAATGAATTGATTGAACTTATATATAAAAGTTTATAGTGATACAGATTTAAGATTAAATATTAAAACAATTCATTGTAATCTGAGTCTTCTAAGAAATACTGTAGTGATGACAGAGTACATCTCTTTTTGATAATTCACATAGTAGTAAAGCTTAAATGAAGCCTATTTGGTTAGAATACATCAAACGTCAGAAATGTATTAAAATCATAATGAATTCTGGATGTATACTTTAATATAATAGTTTTGATTATCTTCCAAAGTTTCTAAAATATATTTCTGATTCAAGGACATTGATATTCCCAACTTACGAGTTATACAAGAGACTTAAATGAAGTCCTTATGGAATACTCTACTCACTAGTAAACTTGAATTCAGTCTAAAGTACAAACTTTGTGAAATTTTGGACTAAATTACTATATTTTCATCTCTAATTTCTATAGAATGTAGTAGCACTGATGTTTTTATTCCTATAAAATTTTGAAACATGGCTTAGCAATGTATCTAATTGATCCCAGGCCTGGTTCTAGTGATCTTTAGAATGCTGCATTTTAATTGGGCCAAGTTTTCAGCATGGAGTTATTACATCAGAGTTATACAGGACAGCATCCTCACATTTTTCTAGAGAGCAATGCACATGTATAAATATTTTAGTGATTGTTTGATCAAAAACGGCTAAGCAGATGCTGGATTATAGAACACTGAAGCTTAGAACAACAGAATTCAGACATCAACTGTCCAGTTTGGGTTTTGTTTATTTTGGATACCATATCCTGTTTTTAAAATAGAAAGATTAAAACAGTTTACTGAGCAATCATGTATTTTTTTCCCCAGACAGCTTTTTGATGAGTTAAGTGTAAATGAATCAAAACCACATGGAAAGTTTTTCTTACAACACACACGCCTTGAATGGGAAAAGTGTTTATGAAAATGCATTTTGGTTTTTAAAAATTTGAAAAATATTTTGAGAAATAGTTAAACAACTCCTAATGTGGTTTGTTCATCTGTTCCTGGTACAATACACATCAAAAGAAAGTCTTGGAAACAATAACAACTCTAGGGCCTGTTTAATCAGTGCGATATCCCTAAATCTGATGTTTATCAAGACCTCTTCAACCAGAACAGATCAGTGTCTCAGCAAAGTGAGTGTCTCAGCAACGTAGTGAAAGAATTGGTTCTGGCAGTTTGAAAAAAAATGAAAAGAATTTGTGATCATCACACAAACTTTCATTGTCAGCAAGGCAGAGTTCAGTCTCTTTTCCATCAATCCAATCCACAATTGTTGTTTCTTGGAGCTCTTGAGGGGGTCAAAAAATAGCACTTCCCTTTCCTACCTCATCTCTGAAGCAATTGAGAAAATAACAAAAGGCGTAGAGGTGGAGAACTAAAATGGCACTTATATTCTGGGAAAATACATCTGAGCATTAGTGAAAAATGGGTTTTCTCCACTCTACCTTCCAGTGGAGGCCACAGAACAGCTCACTCAAGGGAATCTTTGAGTCACCTGCGAGGGAAAATTCATATTTGCTCTCACTGATCAGGTAAAAAGAGAGCAAATACACTGCACAGAATTTTTGATGGATTTGTTCCACTACAATGAAACTAGATCAACGGCCGTGTATTAGTTTGTTAAGAGTGCCGTAAGGAAGTACCAGAGAATGGGTGGCTTAAACAACAGAAATCGATTTTATCATAGTTCTGGGGGTTGGAAGTCCACAGTCAAGGTGTTGGTAGATTTGATTCCTTCTGAGGGTTGTGAAGGAATGATCTCTTCCAGGTCTGTATGTTTTGCTTTGTAGATGGCAGTTTTCTGCTTGTGTCTTCACATCGTCTTCCCTCTGTACATGTCTGTGTCCAAATTTCTTCTTTTTATAAGGATGCCATTTATTAGATTAATCCCACCTAATGACCTTATTTTAACTTAATCACCTCTGTAAAGCCTTGTATAGTCACATTCTGAGGTACTGGGGGTTAGGACGTCAATGTATGAATTTGGTGGGGAGCAATTCAGCCCCTAACAGGGTGTAGCCCACTCATGAGGATTTCATGTTGCCTACACTGGAATTCCTTTGGCAGCAACCTGGACTGTCTGTCATTCAAGCAAGTGTAGGTCCTTTAGGAACTCAGAGATTTTGTTTGTTCAACTTTAAGCTCTTTTGAGCCTTGTTTTTAAAGAGTGGTAGGTTTGACAGGACATGCAAGATCACTGCAGTACTGGTCTGAACCCCACCAAGTTCAGAAAACAAGCCAAGTTGCTCTGAATAGCAGGAACACCGGGACAGATTATATTCCGTTCCCAGAAGGTTACCAAAGACCGTAGGAAGAGTTACATGTTCTCTGAATGAGGAAATGCCGAGGTAGATTATATTCTTGTGTTTAGACTCACCAGGATATTTGGTTGTTTATGACAGTTGTCCAAAATCGACTGAGAACCAAGGTTGAGTTGAGAAAACCTTGGCACTATTCATTTACTGGATCTGGGGAAAATATCCATTTATGTGTAATAAATCTTCAGCTCTCAGAGAATGGCATTTGTTGTTTTCTTAGTTTAGCTTTGCAAGAGTGGGACCACAGTCAGAGGGTCTTATTTGTGGTATTTTTCTCTATCTCTAAAATTTCCAAAATATCTTAATTACCGTTTCCACTTTGTAAAGAAGAATTTAAATATAGACCCACCTTGTTCTCTGAATGGATACTGAATTCAGTTACTTTGCAAGTTTGTAACAGCAAAGAATGCTTTGCTTGCTAACACCTAAAAGGCCTTTACAGACAGGTGCTCTTTTCCCTCTCATTGAATCTTTGCATCAGCCGCATCTGCTTGTGGGTCTCAGGATGCACTGTGGCCTATTGTGGGCACACACATGCCAAGTATTGTTCAAGGTCAAGGTGTGGTAGTCGATACTCAACTTGCCTGCCCCTGCTACAATCATATAGCAGGGTTAAACAGTGATTTCTTTGATTTATTCATGCCCCTGGCCCCTTTAGGAATGGTTTTACTTGGAAATAATACCCGAATAAAACCTTGCTTTTTATTTTTAAAAAAAGTGCTTTCTTTCAATCAGTAGTATTTTTCATTTAGAAATTTTAAACTGCTTTATAATAATTGCTCTAAGCTCATCTTTTGGATAGCCTGCTATCTTAACTAAAAACCAGGAAATCTATTTCAAGAGCTTTTTGATAATTGTGATTGATGGCCTAATACTGGTTTATAATAAGTCTGTAAGTATTATGGACCAAAGATTACAGATTTATTTTACATCAATTATTTTAGAAAAACTGTTTGGGGAGCCTTCTGAGATACCTGCTGCTCTCCTGGTAGCCCTACCACCAGCCTGTCTGCTCCTCTAGAGCCAACCTGATGCTAGAGCTGGCAGGCAGGAGTGGGAATGAAGCCTTTGGCTTTCTTGGGGTTCTCATGGGCTGGTCAGGACTTTAAGCACCACACTGCACAGCACAGCCCAGAAGTGAAATCAGAATGTGGTGGGTTCTTGGAAGCTCATGAAAGGTCCACATAAGTCTCTTGTGAGTAAGAGTGGTCTCCCTGGTACCCAAGAAGCTAGAAGACCTTAATGGAGGGCTGAGTCTTCTGTACTCCAGAGGTAGGGGTAATGAGAGAGGAGCCCAATACCTTCTTAGTGTCCCTGCAGGAGCCTGATGGCCTCCCTGCTAATACTCCATTATCCTTTGGAACAAGGACTATTTTATTTTCCAGCATTTGAGGTAATGAACTCCAAAACCAGAGTAAGACTCAACAAGCAGAAAATAAAACACTCTAAGGAGCTCAGCAGCCATAAGAAGTGACTAACAATCAGATAACCCAGACCACCTTGCAAGGTCAGTGAATTCCATCAGAGTTAGGGCTGTGGCAGAGCACTGGCATTGGTTTGTCCTCAGATCAATACCTTGTTCTCTTCATTCTCTTCTCTCTATTTCTGGGACTGATCAATACAGGTTTCAGGGCTTTACACTCAAGTACTCACATTGCCATTTGCAGGCCACACAATTTGTAAAGTATTTATGATGTGTATTACACTCTAGAAAAATGTGAAGATGTAGTTTTTGTCCCATATAACACTCTAGTATAATAGTTCTATGCTGAAAATACGAGCTCAATTAAATGCAGCATATTAAGATTATGTAGATAATAAATCTACAATCTTTGGTCTGTAATACAGACTTATTACAAACCAGGTCCTGGATCAGATGTACTTTGTGAAAACTTGTGTTTCAATGAATATTGGATAAAAACATCAGTATAATTAGGTTATATAGAGATTTGAAGATGGTGTACTTATTTTATTTTTAATTCAGACTGAGCTCAGGTTTACTAGTGAATGGAACATGTCCTTAAGGACTTTATTTAGCTCCTTTGAATAATTCATATCTTGGGAATGTAAATGTATTGAATAAAAAATGTGGGCCTTTAAGGCAACATGATATATTTGTTATATTGTGTACTGGCTCACATTTTTAGAACTTCTGACTCCCAAATGTTATTTTGTGACAAAAACTTAATAATCAACAAACTAAATTAATAGAAGTATACAAAAAGATGTTTTCATCTGTCACCTATAGAATTTAGGTCTGTATATTTTACAAGAAGTAATAATGTACCCAATTGTAAATAAAACTAATTTTGTAAAATGTAAATTAAATTTTAAAAGTTAGAGGCCACATCCTCTACTGAAATTCAAGTACTAGAAGTAATTGACCAAAAATATTAATTATGTAGAAATTATAAATATGTTCCTATATGACTCTTGGATTTAAGAGGAAATTTTATCAAAATAGATTAAGGGCAATTCATGGTGGTGACGTACTTTATTTCTGCATTTTCTTGTACCTGAGGTTATTCATAAAACATCAGTAAATTTAAAATATTTTAAACTATTAATGGTTTGGGGCTGATTTGTGGATTTTTTTTCATGGGGGCTGATCAACTGAAACGTGTCCCAATGAGACTAAGTCATTTCTTCTAGACAGGTGAATAGAAAAGGAGGACAAAAGGGGGCAGGGACAGGATGAGAAAAATTAGGATAAGGACATCAATGCCATTTATGGAAACAGTTTAAATTTCTGGCCTCCTCTTTAATCAGACCATCAAATAGGGAGTTGATTTCTCAAAGGAAAGCTTATTGACTACTCAGACAGATAGGTAAGTTACTTCTTTCAAACCCATTCATAGTTTGCCTTTGTGTTACTCTGCATTTGTCTGAGATGGCATGTATTTCTTGTGAGTTGGCTTCGTTGAAGTGTGATGGATTTCACCCTGACATAGCTCCCTTTTGTGAGTGATCAATAGATAAGATGTTGTGAAACCATTGCTATATCATAAGAATCAATAAAAGAGATTAAGAACATTACAATTTTGACTTTGCACCTGAAGTTTTACTTAAAATATTTTTTGAGAGTTTAAACTTGAATAACTAAAGACAAATAATATTAAAGGAAAATATGTAGTTCATTTCTCTAAATTTAAAGGTAAAAGCCCTAACACTTTGATTCACTCTGTTCTAATTGATTTGACTTGCTTTAAAAATTGTCTGCTGAGCAGGTATTCCAGCTCATTTTTCAGCAGTGACATTTCACAGCTATTAAAGTATTATGACTTTGTAGAAAATGCTAAATCTGGAAAAACTGCTCATTATTGGAGCAGACACCTTAGCTTTTATTGTCATCATTGCTTGCCAAACTGATTAGATAATTTTTACTCATAACAAAGAAGACAGAAAAGGAAAGCCAGGTGTCTATCTTATTTGTGTTTATATTTGTTCTCTAGAAAATGCTCAGCAGTGTTTTTATTGATTTACCATTTTAGTTTTCATACAGAGTTTCATTATCTTAAAATATATACATTTCATGTTTTAAAATTCTTGTCATAATATTATTTAATCTTTAACCACTTCATATCCATTTTATTTCTTGATGAAATTGTGAAACAATTGAAAATAAATTGAATACTTTCAACATTTCTAGAGGTCCTCCTAATCATAAAGGGTTATAAGGTATAAAATGATTATGCTGAGCTCAAGGACAGCTTTCAAATTTGGTTGCATGTTTCTTTGCAGTTAAGTTACATTTAAAAATCTCGAGTCCAAATTCCTAAAAATGTGCTTGTCTGTAATATATATTGCTCTCTCAATCACAGGGGTTAGATAAAGTTGGGTTATTTTGGGTTTGTTTATTTTTTTGCTAAGAATTTCTATTTAATTTAGAACAGTGCAAGTTAGACATCAGTAAATTTTTATTTAGAGTTCACTTAAGCTCTTAAGGCTATAATTGGAGATGGAAAGTGTATTTATTTTGCTTGGGCATAATTTTGTTAAGATCTGTTAACAAGTCTGGAAATCCATTAAAAACAGAACTAAAAATGATGTAGACATGGACCATGGTGCTATTTAGATGAATTCTATAGACTTATTAAATACATATGGATAAAACCTAAAGATGCTGAAAAGCTTTCTTTTAATAATGATTGAAATCCTTGAGTGATGGAAAGCTTTTCATTATTAAACACATAAGCTTGTCATAAATGCAATACATTTGGTATATTTACTAAGAGAAAGCATAAATAAATATATAGAATAAACATATTTGCATAATCTTTTAGATAAGAAAAAGTGCAATTCTGAAAATTCTCTAATGTGTGTCATGTGGCTATTTAGCATGTTTTAATAGCAATAACTTGGAGGTAAATACCCCATCTTCAGGGCACAAGCACCTGAGTGCCTATGTTAAACTGAAATATAATATGCAGATGTGTGCCTGTGAAGTTCAGCCTGTCTCCCCGTGGTGTCACCTCTACTCAGCAGCTGTTGTGGCCAGCAAGCAGCGCCCTGTCTCTCACCTCCCACTCTGGCTTTGTGTGACTGTCACTGGTAAAACAATTGCGGTTTCAGGGCTGTTGCATCCTAGTGTCTCCCCAGGGCCTTAGTAGTCAAAAAGTATTTGGAATTGAGAAGAAACTGAACGACAGCCAAGCAGCCACAGCAATAATACATGAAAAGATGTTACAGGATGGGCATTTCTGAGCAATATATAAAATACAAGTCATGCAAATCACTCCCAGTGCTCTCCACCCTCATCACTGGTCCTCCCATTTTCATTTCCTATATAGTATATAAGTCTTAAGAAGTGAAATATGATAAGTGGAAAAAGTAAACTGGAAGTAAGACTCATCTTGTTTATGTTTTGTTAACTATTCACTGAAGTCTAATATTCAGAAAAGTACATGTAAATATACAGCTTTCTGACTTTTCACTTACTGAACACATCTATGTAACCAGCATCCAAATGAAGAAATGGCATTGTCAGCAGTTCGTAAGCCCCTTTGTAATCTCTTTCAGTGACAACCCCTTAAAAATAATCACTGTCTAGATGACCTGTAACAGCAGAGGTTTGTTTCACCTGTTTTTGTACTTTTTCAAATTCAGTAATGCTTTTGTGAGATTCATTCATATCATCACATGTAGATACAGATAATTCATACTTATTTCTATAAGTATTCTTTGTGCATTTATCAAACTTGATAGAGCCAATATCTATACAAAAGAGAAAATGAAATGAATAAACAATACAATTCACAATAACATCAAAAACAATTCATTTTAAGAATAAAACTAATAAAATGTGTGAGAAACCTTTACACTGGAAACTATGAACTATTATTGAGAATTTAAAGAAGACCTAAATGAAAGGGTAAAAATCTATGTTAATAGATTGGAAGATTCAATATGACATACATGTCAATCTATCCCAAATTAATCTATAGATGCAATGCAGTTGTAATAAAAAGGTTATCAGGATATCTTTGCATACAATAAGCTGATTCTAAAATAAGTACAGAAATTTTAAAGCTACTGAGTTAAAAAGGAATTTTTGAAGAAATGTGGGCAAGGAAATACTTGCAATATGTAGTGGAGAGATGGTGAAGGTATAAATTTAAGATGGTGGCCTTAAGGGGAAAGGAACGTCCAGATGGCAAAGAGGAGGAATTGACCAGACCTGGAAAATTACTGAACATAAGAGATAAAGGAAAGAAAGGCACTGTGGATGACTTCAGTGTTTCTGATTAAGGAAGCTGAGTCAATGGTAGGTGGCTTTAGTCGTAATAGGAAATACTAGCCTAAGAACTTGTGCTCATGATGTAATGAATAAATTTAGGGATGACAAAGTTAATGGCTGTAAGAAGGCTGTAAGAGCAAATTTAGAGGAGATAATGAAAAATTTGTTGAATTTGAGATGCTTTTAGGATCCTGAGTTGGAAATTATATTTGGTAGCTAAATATAGCAGTCTAATTGTCTGTAGTCAGTGCTTCGCTACTGATTTGGATTTCAGTGTCACCAGGGTCTCTCATTCTGTTCTTGTTCTGTTCATACTGTTCCTACCCTAGCTCAGCTCACACACATGACTATAGTCCATTTTCACTCTCTATTTGCTCTAAACGTCAGTCAATCATTTGTGCTGCCATCAAGTAGATTTTCCTTTTCTTCAGAACAAATGGTGTAACTACTTTATAAAACTATGTGACTGTTACCTATCTTATTTAACATTGCATGCACATTATTTAAGTTCCTGGCATCAAGATTTACCCTATCTTTTCAACCTGATTTCCCACTAATCCTGTATTTGTGGTCCACCCTCTGTAGCCAAATACAATCACACCATGTTTGTCAAACAAAACCTGTGTTTAACAATCTCCATGTCTTTTCCCATGCTGTTTTCTTCTCTGCAAAGGCCTCCTTTCTTGTCTTCTGCAGGTATAATCCATTCAGCCTCCAACACTACTTCCTGATGTATACCTGTGAAGATAAACTATACTCCTGAACATAACAATGAAGTCATCCCACGCATCATTTGAAACCTTATCAACTTTCATTTTTGCAGCATATTTCAATTTATGTTGAGCAGTATAAAAAGAATTCCCTTGATTCCACATAAAAAGTCCCATTTTACAAATGAGTAAACTGAAATTTAAAGACTGGGTGATTGCATGATTATAAAACTACTGATTGGTAGGGCTTGGACTTCATGGTGGTCTGGCACTAAGTCCTGAGGTTTTTCTCCAAATCCTTCTCTTACCACATCTGCATTCACTCTTGTGATTGGGTTATTTGCATTATCCAATCCATTTAGTCTAGAATCTTCTTATGAGTAATCCTGATGCCTCATTTATCTCTGTGCTCTTGCAATGCTTATGTATTAATTTTTTTGTATATTTTTGTTGCAAGAACATAAAAGAGATTTTGCAAATAAAAACTAAGTATTTTAAGAGATCCACTGTTAAATTTGCCAATAAAAATGATACTGCAACCACAGAAAAAATCAGTTTTCATATTTAATTAATGGGAAGAAAAATGAATTGTCTTCTTTCATAAAACAGTTCCAGTGACTTTCTCTAGTGTTGAATATTAATGTTGTCCTTTTGATATAATGAAAAATAATAGTAGAACAGGGACATTAGAATAGGTATTTATATGACTGAAAAACTTCGATTAAACTGAAATTCACATGCCTAGGAATATATAACTAATGTGAGATTCAAATGTGATACAGTGAAGAAAATAAGATTTCAGTGAGCCATAAGGACTGTATGAACTTCAGACTGCATCAACACATCTGTTTCTATCTAGACAGACTATGATCTACTCTGGGTAAATGGAGTTTTCATTCTCCAGTTTTTGCTTTTTTGCCCCTTTAAATAATATTTTCCTGAAGGATAAAGTTTTGCCTTAGTACAGATACTTATCCAGGGAAGTCTATTATACATCTGAGTCATAATTTGACATTAATTTGATTTCAGAGGCATTCTTTAAACATACAAAAGTTTATATTATCTGGACAGTACATTCAGTGTTGTACCACAGGTGATCCAGGTCTGCTCTGGATCATGTCACTGGATAATTGGGACCTAGGCATGAGTCATCACTAAAGGCTGGTGATTTGGAGTTTGGGTGGTCCTGTTCATAGAACAAAATATTTTAGTGACCTAGTGTACTTGTAGCACTGATTAGGCTGTGATTTTTCCACATGGAGCGTAAGAATGCGCTATGCTAATACTGCATTTATCAATGCCCTAGACTTCCAATTTAAAAGCTAGAGGGGCAAACCTCTTCAGTTTACTTGCACACAACCATTTTCTCCGAAGCATCCCTGCTCCTTCCTTCCCTATTGCCTTGAGCTAGTACCTCTCTTCCCCCAGCTAGTCTAGGCCAATCTTGATATTTTCCCGTCTCAGATTCATACTGTTCCAGAATTAACCACCTCTTTTGTCTTCCTGGGTCAACTGAGAGCAGAGGAAGTTTTTGCATCTTACTCATACCCAAAGAGTGTTACGTTTCCAGTCTAGATACATGACTTTCACTTTCCCACCCTGCCCCAGAGAACTCACCTTTGAAATGATAACTAATGCTACTTAAATGTCTAAGGAAATTTGTAACTCTGAGCTTTGCTTCTTTCATATGAAAAAAAAAGGCCTGTATAAAATTTTTAAGTAACCTCATAGACTTTAGGATCAAATAATGAAAGTAATAATAGAAAAGGTCTAAGCAAAATATAAATATTTGAGTGTTTTAATGTCTGCCCAAGTAAACAATAACAAAATTAGGGCCGGGGTAAGTAGATACGTCATTTTGTCAGGAGACTTTCTACTTCAGTGGAAATCTCACTTTATATCAACTCCAGGCAAGATTATCTCAGCACATCATTTGTAGTTCTCTGTGAAAGGGGAAGTGTATTATTATAGGCAAAAGAAGAGGTTAGCAAAGGTAAAGTGGACAAACAGGATGTCATTGAAGTAGGCTTTGTTGAAAAGAATCACTTAATGTCTGTATATAATCTTTTACTGTCTTCTCACTGTTTAGAAGCAAATAAAATGTTTTCTCAAAGCAATTCAGTTTCTCTGTAGTGATGATGATGTGTGGTGTAAATGATAATGATGGTGATCTTGGTGGCAATTTATCTCTCTAAAAAAACATAGACATGGAAATAGCAACTTGAAATTATGAAATATTTACAGCATAACCTAAAATGATTTGTAGTTCCTAAGTGGTTACCAGATTATTAAAAATTCTGAACTATTTTCAATTTAGGATCATCAGGCAACATTCTTTAAATTATTTTTTTGCTTTTCCTCACATAAATCAGAAAGTTCCATTCAGGAGTTTCATTACTAAAATGACAAGAAACTAAGAAAAAAGCCATGATTAAAGATTAAAATGGTCATTAAAGTATGTTACTTTGCATAGATGTGATTTCAGAAAATGTTCTCTACCTTTACCTTGTGAATATAAAATATGTTTAATGTAACAGAGACTATCATTTAAGCTTCGTGATGTTTGAAAATGACTGAATCACTTTTAAACCGGGGGTGAACTAGAATATTTTCTTTCAGTATAAGCAAAAGAAAAGTACATAATGTGTGGTTTACTCAAGATTTCATTCTATTTGTTTAAATTTCCCAGCCCAAAACAAATCCACACCTACTGCTAATCTTGGTTTCTAATAACACACCCAAATAGCTGAATGTCTGATTTTAGGGGAAGGAAATATACAAGATGAGCCTAAAGGAGCATCTTGGAATGCCAGGAAGTAAGAAACTGAAAAAATATATAGTAGGAATATGTATGTGTGTACATGTATACACACATATATACACAATGTATGACAAAGGGACATAGATACTATCTTAAAGAATTCCAGATGCTGGAAGGACAGCAACAAAATCAGTAAAGTAGTATCAGATTGTA
Source organism: Smutsia gigantea (assembly GCA_032199065.1). Classification (NCBI taxonomy): domain Eukaryota; kingdom Metazoa; phylum Chordata; class Mammalia; order Pholidota; family Manidae; genus Smutsia; species Smutsia gigantea. The sequence goes on along the minus strand of JAVSCE010006294.1, from coordinate 432,256 downwards.
ATCCAAAGTATAAAGTTGATATCCACATGTCCATAATTATATAAATAAATTATTGAATAAATAAATAAATGAGGGAGGATACAAAAATCCCCCATGCAGAAGAATCCAAATAATTTATGTAGATACTCTGTCCTCACAGAGCTGGGGCATAACGCCCTACTCTGTAGGTGTGGGCTGTGCATAGTGAATTCCTTCCCAAGTGTACAATATGGAAAGAGGGGGAAAAGAGTAAGTTTATAGAACAGAACCTTGACAAATACCACTTCAGCTGGGTAGTCAAGATCAAGGTCAGTGATAAATCATGTTGATAGTGTGTATGCTTACTGTGATCTGATGAGGCTGTCAGTTAACCCCTGTGGGCTTTTCTAAACCCAAAACTGCAGTCTAATCCTGAGAAGAACACTAGACAAACCCCAGTTAAGGTACATTCTACAAAATACCTACCCAGTACCCCTCAAAAAAATCAGAATTATACAAAACAAGGAAAGTCTGAGAAAGCGTTACAGCCAAGGAGACATTGTGGTACTGTATAGATGTAACACAATACTCAGTATGAGGTCCTGAAACAGACAGGGCAGTAGGTTACAAACTAAGAAATCTGAATAGAGTATGAACTTTGGTATTAATGATGTATCAATATTGGCTCATTAATTGCAACCAATACTTTTGCCAATTTAAGATGTGAATAATAAAAAAACAAAAAAACTTGGTGGAACACAAAGAAATTATCTATGTTATCTTTGTTATTTTTTTAAAATCTAAAACTATTCTAAAATAAAAAAAATATTAAAGGTGAAAGAAAGAAAAATAGAAGGGAAAAAATCCAGTAAAGTAAATCAAATTCTACTTACAAATATTTGACTATTTTTGTGTTTATCTTTCTAAGCCTGAGATGGAAACTTGTTTAGCCATTGCCGGGAGAGAATAAGAGCTTCTCTTTTAGTACCTTATTTTGTTGGGAGCCAACTACGATATAGTGCAGAATTTATTTGAGAAGGAATCACTGCCTTATGCTTTTAAACTTTAGATAGTTAAGGACAAAGGATGAGTTGGTGTATTTAAATGTCAATACAGTGTGCTTTGTGCTTAGCGGAGAGAAGAGTATGATCTGGATGGGCTAGAATGCTGTCTGGATGCTCAGTTTCATTTTCACCTGTATCATAAAAAAAAATCACCACATCATATACAAGGAAGTGGAAAGGCTAACTATGTAGGTCAAAGTGTTATTATTACTTTACCTAGAGGTAATCTTCAGTGATTAGTGCCTCCTGGATTTTACTGTGTAATGAAAGCAGCTGTTAGACAAACACTCAAGTCACTAAGCAGTACGTGCAGTTTCTAGAGTTGTGTAGTTCGTGCACTACCTATTTCTAAAGCGTATGTACACACATGCATGTGTATATATGCATACATATGCTATAAACAGAGTGAATTTGCACATGTCCATTCATTTATCTTTATTTTCTTTAATATTTTAGAGACAGAATTACGAAGAATTGTACTACCATTTTAATGATTGGAAAAATTTGCCGCATTTTACGTCTCTTTTAAAAGACTTCATTGGAGCCAGCCGTTTGTCAATTATTTTGCCATTTAAAAAATTCATGATGCTAAAACAGAAGTTTCTCTTAAATCAATTCCTCTAGTAGCCTCAACCCCAGTGAAAACATCAAAGTCCCTAAATGAGGCGAGAGGCCTGGCTTTCCAGTGATGTGGAGGGAGAAAATAGCCTTTCCACCTTTAAGCATAACATATGCTGTAACTTGAAGAAGAAAGGTCTCAGGAGGTATCCCAATACAGTGCCCTCTAATTAAACTCAGATGTAGGTTTGACCCCTGAACTCTTCCTTCCCTCAGGATACTTGAAAGCAGAGTGGATTGAAGACATTTAAAGTTTAACCTGTGTTGGCCGCCGTGCAGGATGAGCTGTTTTTACCTAGAGGTACTTGAGTCAGTCATTGCAGAGGAAATCATTTTCTTAGACACTCTAGGCCCAGTGGAGCATTCTGCATGTTGGTAACTTCAGTGAATATGGGAAAATGGCTGAAGTGATACTAACAAGAATATGATGCAGAAATTGGAAAGGAGAAACTGGGTTAAATGGTATATAAGGTGTTTAGATTATATATTCTGATTGCTGATCAGTGTTTCTGTCAGATCTGAATAATAAACTCAAAGGAAGATTTAACAGAAGGCTTAAAATGTGTACGGTCAACAGCCAGTCTTCGTTCATGCAGGATACCACTTGGTAGCAACATTACATAGATTATGTACTGTTCTGAATTCCCATTTGTGTTTGTGCCTGTGAAAAAGCTTTGTATATAGGCATAGGCAAACACTTCTGAGGTTTTTGAATCAAAAGAAGTAGATGTTTTTTTGCAAAATTCTGATTTTTACATTATGGGTCACTAGGATTGAGACTACCAGGAGTCATGTGTCTAATTCTTTGCATCACCGTGAGGGAAAAGTATATTCAACAATAATAAATTATTTCAACCTCTCTCTGGAAGTCTGAACAGCTTCACAGTGAGAGAGTGGTCGTCTGAGTCAAAAGCATAAAAATGCCAGCCATAAATAAAGGTGAAAAAACCCTCATCCCCACTGGGAAAAAATAACATTACATTCCTGAGACACTGACTAGGGACAATTTCTTTGGAGATTTGTTTGGTTCAGGAGCAGAGAGAAAATTAATTTATATCACATTGCCCCCCAAATCACAGCCTTTAACATAAAGGGAGAAAATCTACTTTCAAATCAATTTTGCATTGACAAGTAGTGAACTTTGATGGGAAAAGTTTTCTTGGGCAAGATTTCTATCTCTGAAGACAAATACATATTATATTTTAGAGGTGATATTTTTATCATGTGCATATGTATTTGCTCATAATTTTACAATTAAAAAGAAGAAATCAGAAGTCTTAGAAAGATTGTTCTTCAACCCAGTACAAATGATGAGCACCACAAAATGGAGGTGTAGATCTCATTTTATTTATCTAGGTACTATTACTTTTCCAGTGGTATTTAAAGAATTTTAATGCCTCATTATTGATCAGTTTTTCCACATTTTAAGCAAAAAAGAATAGCACTTTTTCTCAATAATTATCACAGAAAATTTAAAGTGTTATAGTCATATATTTGAACTAGAGATCATGTACATAAGATTTGCTGCTGACTCTGCTTGACTATGGAAATGGAAAATAATCGAAAATGGAAATAAGTAAGGGTAGGTCCATTGTTTGGTTGTTTTTATAGCAGGAAAATTACAATTCTAGCACTCAAATTCCAGACACCACTGGCTCTGAAAAAAAGCACTTTTGCAATACTGCTGTTCTCTTATCTGTCAAATGCATTTAATCACACTCACCTTGTTCTACTGTATGTTGTTTGGCTTAACAAATTAATGGCTCTAAAGTGCTTTGAAAATATAAATCTCTGTATAAATAATAAAACATTATTATAGTTTTGGGGTAAGTCTGAAGAGAGGGGGGTTAAAGAGTAATGACTTGTTCTCTAGGATTGTAAAGGTTTCAAAGAGTGGAGTTTTTTAATTGGCTATTTCTTCCACTAATATAAAATCATCTCAGGACAGCCTAAAAACAATTGTATGTGGTAATTTAAAACTCATACAAGATGGTTCTGGGAAGATGGCGTGAGCAGGGTGGCGGAAATCTCCTCCCTAAATATATATATTTATGAAAACCTCCCTAAATATATATATTTATGAAAATACAACAAATACAACTATTCCTAAAAGAGAGACCAGAAGATACAGGACAGCACCCAGCCTGCATCTACACCTGAGAGGACTTGGTACCTAGCGAAGAGGGTAAGATACGGAGCTGCGACCTGGCAGGACCCAAGCACTCCCCCACCCCAGCGCACCGGTGGGAGGAGAGGATTCAGAGCTGGGAGGGAGTGGAAGTACAGGCCCGCGAAATAACCAGCCCTGGTGATCTGCGCTGGGAACACTGATACACATCGCATGGTGTATTGGAGATTGGAGAGACAGGGTGCAGGATCTCAGTCAAGGAACAAACCCGGGTCCTCTCAGCCGGCTCCCTGGGACAAAACAAAAGTGTGTGCTTTTTTAGCGGTCTTAAAGAGACAGGGACAGAACGGAGGAGCAGGATCATCCCAGCAAACTCAGCCCAGCAGGCTGGGAGTCCTGGGGAATTACAGACCCTTGGCTGATGACTGGGAAAAAGCAGCCACACTAAGACTTCCCACAGAGATCATCAGCCTCCCATTCATTCCTGCCCCAGCCACAGCTACAAAGGGACCTGCGGCATGGTGCTGTTGCAGCTGTAGAATAGTAGAGCAACAGTGCCACCTACAGCATCCTCACAGAATCCACTCCCAGCAGGCGTTTTTTTCTTTTCTTTTCTTCTTTGTTTTTTTTCTGTTTTCTTTCTTTACTTGCTTTTTTTCTTTTTAAAAGTCTTAAAGAGCCCAGCTGACATACATGGCACCTACCAGCGACCATTTCTATCACCATGAAAAGACAGAGGAATATGGCATAAACAACACTTATCCAGACCCAGACAACACCAGACAGGGAGATTGAAGGGATGGAAATGCACAATCTTCCTGAAAAAGAATCCAGAATAAAAGTCATAACCATACAGATGGATCTACAGAGAAATATGCAAGAGCTGAGAGAGGAAGTGAGGGAAGTGAGGAAAGAATATGCAGAACTGAGACAAGCGATCGACGGCCTTAGCAGCAGACTGGACGAGATGCAAGAGATTGTTAATGGAATAGAAATCAGAGAAGAGGAATACAGAGAAGCTGAGCCAGAGAGAGATAAAAGGATCTCTAGGAATGAAAGAATATTAAGAGAACTGTATGACCAATCCAAATGGAACAATATTTGCATTATAGGAGTACCAGAGGAAGAAGAGAGAGAAAAAGGGATAGAAAGCGTCTTTGAAGAAATAATTGCTGAAAACTTCCCCATGCTGGGGAAGAAAATAGTCTTGCAATCCACAGAAGCCCACAGATCTCCTAACACAAGGGACCCAAGGAAGACAACACCAAGACACATAATAATTAAAATGGCAAAGATCAAAGATAAGAACAGAGTATTAAAGGCAGCTAGAGAGAGAAAAAAGATCACCTACAAAGGAAAACCCATCCGACTATCATCAGACTTCTCAACAGAAACCTTACAGGCCAGAAGAGAATGGCATGATATATTTAATGTAATGAAACAGAAGGGCCTTGAACCAAGAATATTGTATCCAGCACGATTATCATTTCAATATGACTGAGGGATTAAACAATTTCCAGACAAGCAAAAGCTGAGAGAATTTGCCTCCCATAAACCACCTCTACAGGACATCTTAAAGGAAGTGCTCTAGATGGAAGCACTCCTAAGGCTAAAAAGATGTCACCAGAGAAAATAAAATCATAGCAAAGAAATCAGACCATCCAAATACTAACTAAAGGCAAAGAATAAAACACCTAGTATATAAAGAATAGAGGGGGAAGAATAAGAAGGGAGAGAAATAAAGAAACATCAGACGGTGTTTACAATAACTCAGCAAGAAAGTTAAGTTAGATTGTTAGATAGTAAAGAAGCAACCCTTGAACTTTTGGTAATCACAAATCTAAAGCCAGTAGTGGCAACAACTACATATCTATCAATAATCACCCTAAATGTAAATGGACTGAATGCACCAATCAAAAGACACAGAGTAATAGAATGGCTAAAAAATCAAGACCCATCTATATGCTGCTTACAGGTGACTCACCTCAAACCCAAAGATATACACAGACTAAAAGTGAAGGGATGGAAAAGATATTTCATGCATACAACAAGGGGAAAAAAGCAAATGTTGCAGTACTTGTATCAGACAAAATAGACTTCAAAATGAAGAAAGTAGCAAGAGATGAAGAAGGACATTATATAATGATAAAGGGGTCAGTCCAACAAGAGAATACAACCATTTAAAATATATATGCACCCAACACAGGAGCGCCGGCATATGTGAAACAAACACTAACAGAATTAAAGTAGGAAATAGAAAGCAATACATTCATTTTAGGACACTTCAACACACCACTCACTCCAAAGGACAGATCAATCAGACAGAAAATAAGTAAAGACACAGAGGCACTGAACAACACACTAGAACCCATGGACCTAACAGACATCTACAGAACTCTACACCCAAAAGCAACAGGATACACATTCTTCTCAAGTGCACATGGAACATTTTCCAGAATAGACCACATACTAGACCACAAAAAGAACCTCAATAAATTAAAAAATATTGAAATTCTACCAACCAACTACTCAGATCACAAAGGTATAAAACTAGAAATAAATTTTAGAAAGAAAACAAAAGGGCTCATAAATACATGGAGACTTAACAACATTCTGCTAGAAAATCAATGGGTCAACGCCCAAATTAAAACAGAGATCAAAGAATATTTGGAGACCAATGATGACAATAACACAAAGCCACAAATTCTGTGGGATGCAGAAAAGGCAGTTCTAAGAGGAAAGTATATTGCAACCCAGGCCTATTTAAAGAAGGAAGAACAATCCCAAGTGAATAGTCAAAAGACACAATTACTGACATTGGAAAAAGAAGAACAAATGAGGCCCAAAGTCACCAGAAGTAGGAACATAATAAAGATCAGAGAAGCAATAAATAAAATTGAGAAGAATAAAACAATAGAAAAAATCAATGAAACCAAGAGTTGGTTCTTTGAAAAAATGAACAAAATAGATAAACCCCTAGCCAGACTTATTAAGAGAAAAAGAGAATCTACACACATAAACAGAATCAGAACTGAGAAAGGAAAAATCACGACAGACCCCAGAGAAATACAAAGAATTATAAGATAATATTATGAGAGTATATATGCTAACAAGCTGGAAAACCTGGAAGAAATGGACAGCTTCTTAGAAAAATACAACCTTTCAATACTGGCCAAGCAAGAAACAGAAAAACTAAACAGACCAATCACCAGCAATGAAATAGAATCGGTAATAAAAAAATTACCCAGGAACAAACCCCCGGGCCAGATGGATTCACCTCTGAATTCTACCAGACATATACAGAAGAAATAACACCCATTATCCTTAAAGTTTTCCAAAAAATAGAAGAGGAGGGAATACTTCCAAACTCATTCTATGAAGCCAGCATCACTCTAATACCAAAACCGGGCAAGGACCTCACCATAATAGAAAATTAAAAACCAATATCCCTGATGAACATAGGTGCAAAAATACTCAACAAAATATTATCAAACCGAATTCAAAAATACATCAAGAGGATCATATACCATAATCAAGTGGAATTCATCTCAGGGATGCAAGGATGGTACAACATTCAAAAATCCATCAACATCATCCACCACATCAATAGAAAGAAGAACAAAAAGCACATAATCATCTCCATAGATGCTGAAAAAGCATTTGACAAAATTCAACATCCATTCATGATAAAAACTCTCAACAAAATGGGTGTAGAGGGCAGTACCTCAACATCATAAAGGCCATATATGACAAACCCACAGCTAACATCGTACTTAACAGCGAGACGCTGAAAGCTTTTCATCTAAGATCGGGAACAAGACAGGGATGTCCACTCTCTCCACTGTTATTCAACATAGTACTGGAAGTCCTAGCCGTGGCAATCAGACAAAACAAAGACATACAAGGCATCCAGAGTGGTAAAGAAGAAGTCAAATTGTCACTATTTGCAGATGACATGATACTGTACATAAAAAACCCTAAAGATTCCACTCCCAAACTACTAGAACTAATATCTGAATTCAGCAAAGTTGCAGGATACAAAATTAACACACAGAAATCTGTTGCTTTCCTATACACTAACGATGAGCTGACAGAAAGAGAAATCAGGAAAACAATTTCATTCACAATTGCATCAAAAAGAATAAAATAGCTAGGAATAAACGTAATGGAAGAAGTGAAAGACCTATACCCTGAAAACTCAAAACACTAACAAATGGAAATTCATCCCATGCTCTTGGCTAAGAAGAATAAATATTGTCAAAATGGCTATACTACCTAAAGCAATCTACAGATTCAATGCAATCACTATCAAAATACCAACAGCTTTATTCAATGAACTGGAACAGATAATTCTAAAATTCATATGGAAGCACAGAAGACCCCGAATAGCCAAAGCAATCCTGAGAAGGAGGAATAAAACAGGGGGAATTACGCTCCCTGACTTCAAGCTCTACTACAAAGCCACAGTAATCAAGACAATTTAGTGTTGGCACAAAAAAAGACCCACAGACCAGTGGAATAGAATAGAAAATCCAAACATTAACTCAAACATATATAGTCTATTAATATTTGATAAAGGAGCCTTGGATATACAATGGGGAGATGACAGCCTCTTCAGCAGCTGGTGTTGGCAAAAATGGACAGCTACATGTAAGAGAATGAAACTGGACTACTGTCTAACCCCATACACAAAAGTAAACTCAATATGGATCAAAGACCTGAATGTAGGTCATGAAACCATAAAACTCTTAGAAAAAACATAGGCAAAAATCTCTTGTCCATAAACATGAGTGACTTCTTTATTAACATATCTCCCTGGGCAAGGGAAACAAAAGCAAAAATGAACAAGTGGGACCTGAAAAGCTTCTATACAGCAAAGGACACCATCAGTAGAACAAAAAGACATCCTACAGTATGGGAGAATATATTCATAAATGACGTATCTGATAAAGGGTTGACATCCAAAATATATAAAGAACTCATGCACCTCAACAAACAAAAAGCAAATAAACCAATTAAGAAATGGGCAGAGGACATGAATAGACACTTCTCCAAAGAAATTCAGGTGGCCAACAGGCACATAAAAAGATGCTCCACATCACTAATCATCAGAGAAATGCAAATTAAAACCACAATGTGATATCATCTCACACCAGTGAGGATGGCCATCATCCAAAACACAAACAACAACAAATGTTGGCGTGGATGTGGAGAAAAGGGAACCCTCCTACACTGCTGGTGGAAATGCAAATTAGTTCAACCACTGTGGAAAGCCATATGGATGTTCCTCAGAAAACTCAAAATAGAAATACCATTTGACCCAGGAATCCCACTCCTAGAAATTTACTCTAAGAATGCAGCAGGCCAATTTGAAAAAGACATATACACCCCTATGTTTATCACAGCACAATTTACAATAGCCAAGAAATGGAAGCAACCTCAGTGTCCATCAGTAGGTGAATGGATAAAGAAGAAGTGGTACATATACACAATGGAATATTATTCAGCCATAAGAAGAAAACAAATCCTACCATTTGCAACAACATGGATGGAGCTAGAGGGTATTGTGCTCAGTGAAATAAGCCAAGCCGAAAAGGACAAGTACCAAATGATTTCACTCATATGTAGAGTATAAGAACAAAGAAAAAAACTGAAGGAACAAACAGCAGCAGACTCACAGAACCCAAGAACCGACTAATAGTTACCACAAGGGAAGGTACTGAGGAGGATGGGTGGGAAGTGAGGGACAAGGGGGATAAAGCGGAATTACGACTAGCAGGCGTAATGTTGGGAGGGCACGGGGAGGGCTGTACAACTTAGAGCAGACAAGTAGTGATTCTATAGCATCTCACTACACTGGTGGACAGTGACTGTAATGGGTTGGTGGGGGAGACCTGATGAAGGGAGTAGTTTAATAACCATAATATTGCACATGTAATTATAGATTAAGGATACCAAAAAAAAAACTGCATACAAATTATGATTGAACCATGATGTTAACAAACTGTGCATTTTAGCCAATATCAATTTATAATTAAAACAACAAGACACCCTCCATTCCCTTTTATTGGTTTTTTCTTATTCATGTATTATCTTGTATTTGTGCACAATCTCAGATTAAGATATGTTTGATGGTGTGGGTAAAGAACAGCCAAAAAAGATGGTTTCTGGCCTCAAGAAGCTTTCAATCTCAAAGGAATTTAATGTATACAAGTTTCTTTATATATATTTGGGTGTGCTAAATAATCTTAGAGTACAAAAAAGAGATTATTTTTGAATTGCCAAAGAAAATGAGATAATTTCTGACACTGATGTAGCAAAGGAAAATGGGGATGTAGGAGAGCCCAAGATCTAGGATGGTTTTATTAATGACTGAGCACTGGATCAGAGCCTTGAAGTTGGTTAGACTTTGGAAATACAAAGACAATTGGAAGATATTCAAGGCAGGAGGAAGAGCTGGAGCAAAGATTGGTAAGCAGTAAAGCACAAAACATGTTTAGGAAAGTAAATGGCTTAGGAATGTGGGATATGTCAAACTGGGTAGTTGCAGATAATGCTCTAAAGATAGGTTGGCGCCAAGTTGTGTAGGCTCTTGAATGACAGGTTAAAATGTGTGGGCTTTATTTAGTAGAGGATTGTAAACTACTTCTTCAAGTCATATAAACATTTTGTAAGAGTTGTTTTAAGTAGTCAGAAAAAAAGATATTTTACTCAAGATGAGGTTATATATAATTGATTCAGAAGCATCCTTCTTGTCTATGGTTAGAAAAATAAATAATATGGCAGTCAATTTGACACTAGATTTCTGACAACACAATGATGATGGAAAATTCTTTTTAACTGAACAGTTTCTCATTACTGTATTCATAAGACAATGGATTTGTGGGCAACTTTTGGTCTAAATTATGGTCACCACAGGTGTCTGTATGGATCTTAAATTTTAAGTTATTTCTGAACTTGAAAAATGTTAACATTTATCCTCATTAAAGATGTAGTAGAATTTGAAAAGCCAAGGATCTCATTTCCATGATTCATTATTTATCCTTAAACTGGTCATTATACCAATAAATTCCTCTTTGTGAAATTCCTTTGGAAGCAATATTGAAATGAGTTGGGAAAAACCTTAAAGCAATTTGGTCCAGACTTCTTTTATTGTAGATGAAAAAAAATTAAGTTCTAGACCTTTAAAATGACTAGCCCTAAGCCACCCAGAAAGAAAAACCCTGATTTTCAAACCCAGATCTTTTTTCCCCCCTCAATTCAATGTTTTTTCAATTATACATAATGTTTTCAAAGAATATTTTAGGCAATATTTTAAAGTCTCAGTTTATATTAGGTTAAATCAAACACAGCATTTTCCTTTAATTCTTCATTAATTTGAAAACTGAGTTGATTATTGTCAACAAAGTTGATTACAAATATTGGCAACTTTTGTGATTTCTATTTTATACCTTCTGTTCTAAAATAAAGAAGCAATTATGTGATTTCCAAAAGTTATTCAAAAAATTTTTTTCTGTATTAAATTTACACTTATGAATCACTCACTTTTAAAATATACAACAAATAATGCTGAATGGATATGCACGTAACATTTTGAATATATATATACAAATTGATAAATCATATTTAAAACCTTTTCTTGACCATTCCTTTTTAATTACAATTGAATTACAGATTCTATCAAAGGAAGGCTGTTGAGGAATAGTGTTTCATTGTTAATAGGAAGGATTTCAGTCTGGCTTAGGATTTTAGAAGTCTGGATTGTTTCATAAAATAACAGAGTGGAGCTGGCTGTGGTTGTTTGATGATGACATGTGGTTCTGTAATGTGTTGTTATCTCTCAAATACCAGGTTTAATTTTCCCTACTGGTTTTATTTAGTTGTCATTGATTAATTTTTATAGATTTTTTACTGATTAGAATTTTTCTAATTAGTTTCCTAGGATGCATTTTGTAGCCTTAAATGTACAATTCTACTTGCTACCCAGTAGTTCTCCAGGTTTTTTGGAGCATTTTATTATATTACATACTTTTGTAGTCCAGTAAACATATATTGAATTAAATGTAGAGGAAACATTTCACTTTCTTAACTTCACTAGATAGAAAGTGACCGTTACTGAGCTATCATGATATATATCTATACACCTTTACCTTTATATGATATATATCTATATGTGATATAAGATACATATATATATTTATATGAAATAAAGATCTGGGACAGAATGGGGAGATCACATAAGCAGAAAATTTTCTGGAAACATTACATAGCTTTACTTTTCTTCTCCCTGACATCTCTACTTCCCTCTCCCCCTCCTCTTCCTCTTCCTCTTCCTTGTGTTTGTCCTTGCCACATGTTAGTGATCTTGTATTTCTGAGTGAGTAATTAAAATAGCTGTAAACAGTAAGGTACAGCCAGTATTGACTATATAACATGTCGGGCTCAGTGAAAAATTAAAATGCAGGATGACTTATTTAGAAAGTGTTAAGGATTTAAGATGTGGCAGTAGAGCATTAAAATAAGCATGGAGCCTTTCTAAGCATAGGGCCCTGTATGACTCCACAGGTCATGTTCTTAATGAAGCCAGATCTTGCTGTATCTTGCACAGGGAGAATCACAAATCTTCTGCTTCATCTTTTGAATGGCTGGTAATTTCTTCAATGGCAAATCTCATCACAGAAACAATGTAGGCTGCTCCATTTCTATACCCAGCCTATCTGTTGGAGCTAATGATCAGAAAAAAAACACCAGTTAATGTATGTATTAGCTTCCTATTGCTTCACTAATAAGTTACCACAAACTCAGCAACTTAAGAAACAAATCTGTTACCTTACTATTCTAGAGGTCAGACATTTGAAAATGGGTTTCACTGTGTCAATATGACTTTAGGGAAGAATCTGTTCCTTTGCTTTTTTAGCTTATAGAGGCTGCCTGCCTTCATTGCCTCATGACCCCTTTGTCCAACTACAAAGCCAGCAGCATAGCATGTTCAAATCTGTATCATGTCACTCTGGCACTCTGCTTTTATCCACATGTATCCTCCAACTCTTAATGACGCTGTGATTTCATTGAGCCACCTGGATAATGCAGGCTCATACATCCATCTCAAGGTCCTTACTTAGTTTACCTACAAAGTCCCTTTTGTCATATAAAGTCACATATGCACAGCTCCAAAAGATTAAGTTGTGGACATCTTTTGGGGGCTGTTAGTCTGCTTACCACAGTATTTCTTTTTGTACATATACTTTTTGATAACTATAGTAATTCTGTGGGCAATGTGTGTTCATTTCAAAATTTTCTGACTTAAAGATCATCTGCATAATTGATTTTCCTGAACTTATAGTCATCTAGATGCTAACAGTTATCCCAGAATTTAGTTTTAAATAAGAAAAATATCTAATTCTTTTCTTTAGGCAGTAGTATCATTTTACCATCAAACACCATCTACAATGTGTGAAATAACATTTGTTTTTTATCTGAAAGAGATCTAAAAGTGAATGATTATGAAGCATATATATTGTTTCTGTTATAGGAACACTTTCTTTACAGATATATACAGACATATGTACATTTGTAAGTTCATATTTTGTTACATTCCCAAACATCAAAATGTCCCTATCAACTTCCTTTATAATTCATAATTGCTTTGCTTTTATAGATTCAAATTTTCTAATCCTTTAGTGAATTGTAAAACTTGGTACCTCTCACAAGTAAAAGGTTAGTTAATATTTAAGACTTGGGCTCAGCTATGTGTTTGGTATTTATTGCACATGTACCCCAATAATAGGAATTATAGGGGATTTAGATTATACATTTGAAGTTTCAGGGGAAAACTGTGCAGGTACTCAAGCAGCAGACAATAAATTCAATAAAACAAGGTATGCATCAACTCATGAGCAGGGTGGTCTGTCAGTTTAGTGTACATCTGGAAAGACTCCTTGGAAAACCTGTATTTTGAAGGAAGTATTACTGTACTACTGGAGTAAGAGGCTTTGCTAGGTGAATGAGAGAAGGTAGTCCTCATAGTAACTGAATGGTGTAGGCAAAAACTTCAGGACTGCAAGCGGAGGCCTAATGGTGGGAAAGCAAACATGTTACTCAGTGAAAAGGGAAAAAGCAGCTAGTGTGGCTGCCAAATAGACATTTCTTGTTAAGGGTCAACATGAGAAGGATCCACAAGTCTGTGTTTAGGCAATTGGGTTTAGTCTAGGTAACACAATCATCTTATATAAATTTAGTGATTTTTCCATTCAAAGTATGAATCAGCAACGAAGATTTGAAAAGGAAATTGCATTGTGGAGCCCAATATGCAATTTGGATGAAAAGTTTCTAAACAAGCTGGAGGTTGGGGGGAGAAAAGGAAATAGTCTAGGAGGTTTACAGTATTGCCAGCTTAGCATAACCAGAGCTTGGATTTAATGGTGCAGGTAAGAGGAAGACAGGCAGATCCAACTCATATTATCCACACACAAAACAGCTTAATGAGTTACATTTCATGTGTAGCAGCACACTGGAAGTCATATCAAATATCTAAACATGTTAGATAGTAATGATGTTAGTTAGCTTGTATTGAATATTTGTAATATGCCAGACACTCTCCGGGTTTTCCATTAATTTAGTTTCCATAGTTAACATTTTGATATCACATTGTCTTCATTTAGATATAAGAAACTTAAAATGGCATTTAAGTAATTTGCCTAAGTGACCGGTAAATAGATAATAGGATTTAACTCCAGGTTTTGAAAAAAACCTACAGTTTCCAGTTTACTAAACCAAAGACCCTGGCATTTGGCCTAAAATACATTCCCTTGTATACCTAAACCTCATTTGATGTCAGAATCATTAAATCTTAGCAACAAAAAGATTGTAAATCTCATTTATTCCAAAATTCCATTAAAAGAATTGCCACTACAACCACTATTGAAAATGATCACTTAACTTCTGCTTGAGTGCTTTCAGTAATGGAGACTTTCTCAACTCTAACTTCAATTTTTGTACGGTCCAGTGGCTGGGAAGTTCATCCTTATTTTAAATTGAAACCTGCTGGCCTATACCCTTCACTATCTAGCTATCACTACCCTCTGAATTACACACAGAAAAAATTGTATCCCTTTTCCACAGACCTTCAAAGTGTTTGTAAATAGCCATCATAAATTTATTCCCAGGGAAGCATCCTCAGCTGTCTAAGTCATCAAAGTGTTCACATCCTTCAGCATACAGCACCATTGCTCAGCATGCTGTAGATAAATTAGTGTTACTCATCTGTTTAAGACAATATGCCATCATTTTTTTTACTTTTCACCTGGGTCCAGAAGATAATCTATAAAACAATTTGACCAGCCTACCAGTTTCCTTTACGTGACCACTAATCAACAAAAACAGTGCACTTCCATCCATACCTTACACTTCCCACCATTAAAATAGATACCTAACTTCTGATAAAATGAGACCTTCGTTCCAGCCAGCTGCAGCATGAACACCTGTGAGTCTGGAGCTCTGGAAATCTGAGAATTGTGCAGGCACTTAATCATCGTTTACACTTCACATCTTTAGCGCTCAGCTGTGAAGGCCCAGCCAGTGACCCGCTGACGGCTTTTCCAGTAAAACAGAGGAGACAAAAGCCAGGGCAAATCAGCTATGCTTAACAAGAGCCTTCTCACCAGCTGTCACTGAGACACCCGGCACTGATGGGTCCAGTAGGAGGCTCTCCTGTTGCTGACTTTTGACTAGTTAAGAGTGTTTGCTTTAAAATTTCAAAAAGTGATAGGTGAATGGGGTCTTCATTTGAAGTTATGGGTCAAATTCCAGGCTTGCCATAGCACATAGTGGAAATAAATTACAGGGCTTTCAAGCATACAGAGACATAAAATGCCTCATGATATGATTGAAATCTAAATTTCATAAGTTAACAGAAATAAATATTGTTAAAGGAAAGTTAAAATTCCTACAGTTAATTGCCAATAAAATAATGGCAAAAGAAAGTAATGGAGAGATGTATCAAAGGCATATCAAAGATAAAGCAGGGTGTGAGCCTAAGAGTAGGTGGAAACACATTTGCCCCCTTACTTTAATTCCCTGGGGGATTATGACTTGACTTTGCCATCCTCTCCTCTCATTCATGATATGTCAAAATTATCAAAAAAGAAAATAAAATATTTAAGAGAAATTCCCTAGGAAGAAATACATTTGAAACTCATTTTCAAGATAAAATTTTGTAGGAAAGATCTGCTTATCATATACATACATTTCTCATAAAAAAGTAATTTTTTTGTCATATAGATGTGACTTTTTGATCCTACCTGTGTCTCCTAATTTAAAGTGAACACATGGAAATGTGGCTACTTATAGATATCTGTGTATGTGTGTGTGTGTGTGTGTGTGTGTGTATGTCTGTGTATGTGTGTGTGTATGTGTGTCTGTGTGTGTGTGTATGTGTGTGTATGTGTGTGTCTGTGTGTGTGTGTATGTGTGTGTATGTGTGTGTGTACGTGTGTGTGTACGTGTGTGTGTATGTATGTGTGTGTACGTGTGTGTGTATGTGTGTGTATGTATGTGTGTATATGTGTGTGTGTATGTATGTGTGTGTGTGTATGTGTGTGTGTATGTGTGTGTGTATATGTGTGTGTATGTATGTGTGTGTATGTGTGTGTATGTATGTGTGTGTATGTGTGTGTGTATGTATGTGTGTGTATGTGTGTGTGTATGTATGTGTGTGTGTATGTGTGTGTGTATGTATGTGTGTGTGTGTATGTATGTGTGTGTGTGTGTCTGTGTGTATGTGTGTGTGTGTGTGTGTGTGTGTGTGAATCTATGTATCTGGAGTGGAGTGATAGTCATTCATGAATGTTATTATTTATGTAATGTATATATTTTAATGTACTGACTATATAATCTAGGTATTAATTTATTGTGTATTTGTTTAAATTGATTATGATTAATAATTAATGCATCATATATTATTAGTGTATTCATCACACACTTAAGGTATTATTAAATACAAGAAATATTGCATTAGTTTAACTAACAATCTGTATTTTCATAGAAATCCAAAATGGTATTTAACTTTGCTCTATGTCATCCATAATGAAATAAATCCATGAACAAAATGTCACATTAATACAATCTATTTAACTGTTTTCACAAATATTCCCTCATTTGATTCTCTCAATAGTATTTAATCTTTGATGGCTTGTGATTATCATTTTCCCTAAGTTAGAGTTGAAGGTAATGAATTCTGTGGTGGTTCAAAGGATTAATAAGTGGTAGAGAAAGTATCAAAATTCTGTTTTTCCTGATTCCCTAGCTTGATCTTTTTCTACCTTATAATGTGCACTTATTTGCCAAAAAAACCTTCAACTTTTACATGATCAGTTATATATAGATTGTGGTCTCAGATTTGTATTCACGATGTCTTGATCAATAAAACTTAAGAATTCACTCATACTTTTACAAATATCTAATAATCAGTGCCTTAGCATGTTTTCTCTGACATTTTTATTCAAATATACTTTGTGTAGTATTGTGAGGAACCAAGAGAGTAGAGAGCAAGAGCTCTTCCTCAAGAAGACTCTTTATTTTGAAACAAAAGAAAGTGATTTTGTATTTTTACAAAAAACATAATTTTTTCTTTCTAGAGTGCCCACAGACTGATAGGGAAAATAGCCCTGTTTTTTTTGGCTAATCTTATGACTCAAGTGAAACCATTTGGAAACTATAACACATTCCATATGCGTGGCTTTTTGAAGTGTGCTTAGTACTCCGTTTTGGGATTCTCCATTGGTACTTCTCAATCCGATTTGGATGACATGCAGGTTCCCTTTAGTGAACTGACCTGGCGCAAACACACAGTGGATTAATTCCATAATAAATTATGGGGTCAGTAAAGCTTTCTGGCCCAGTTTGCCTCTTAAGTAACAATCTTTTATGTTACCTTATAAAAGTGAACTTACATTTTATTTGTAAGTCATTCTGGGCATAATAAACTGTTAGAATTTGGGGCACTTAGTTTTGACACAGAGCGCATTCTTTCTTGATGCATTTTTTTATGATGGTTCTGGAGCTACTTATTAGCCAAAGCACCTGAAATTTCCTACAGGACACTAACATGTAGTCTAAATAACATCACACCTAAAGGTGCATGGAAATATAGACTTCATATAACTCAAAACTCCAGCTGTTTTTCATCTATTTCTACATCTATTTTATGTTTAGAAACAGCCCACCATTTGCCATTCAGTGTTGTAATAAGATAACTTTGCTCCAGTTTTGTGTGAAGTTATATTGCATTGAATATGCACTTAGACCCCTATTAAGATCACCATTAGGATAGGAAATCTCTCTTATGCAAATAAACAAATATATGGATTATTTGATCATCGTGATGAACACTAGGTGATAGAGATGCTCAGAATAATAATTCTTGCTCTTCTTGGATAAATTGTTTGTTGTACTTTTATAAACCCTCTTATCACAGAAATACCGCTGCCTGGTATTGTCTTAACCATTCAAGGAAATTTTATTTTTCTTAGTTTTTTATGTACTTAGGTCCCAACACCAGAATTAGTAAATCCCTATTCTAGAAATTTACAAAAGCAAATCAAAATGAAAATTTATTTCTCCACCTCACATGTGGGTGGATTATTATAAGACAGCTGCATATATGCTTAAATAGCTTTCTTAATTTATCCAAATTGGTGAACCTTTTCACTTTACATTCAGTAAGTAAATTTAAAAGATATTTAAAAGATTACTACCTTTACTCCTGAATGCAGTGTGCGATAATGAAAATAAAAGGAAAAATGAATTTAGAGTCATGTAGGGAGAGTTCAAAATTCAAATCTACCACTACAGATTTATCTTTTCTATGTCTATTTCTCTATTTAGGAAATGGACATTCAATTTAAGCAAAAGAAAACAATTTCTTAGTGCATAGTAATGTTTTGCATTGAAAATAGTGAGACATAAAACAGCACTCCTGTCCTTGAGGAATGCACAGTCTCCTTTTTTTATGAGTTCTGTCTAGCCAGCCTCATCTAATTTTTGTGAAGATATAATGAAAATACATATCAAAATACCTCAAAACCTGTGAAGCACTATAGAAATGGGAAGAATAAAGATATTAAGATGATATGAAATTCAGGTCAGTATTAAAAATCACTTATATATACATATTTTTTATTAAAGTATTATTGATATACACTCTTATGAAGGTTTCACATGAGAAAACAATGGGGTTACTACATTTACCCATATTATCAAGTCCCTACCCCTACCCCAATGCGATCACTGTCCATCAGTGTAGTAAGATGCCACAGATTCACTATTTGCCTTCTCTGTGCTACACTGTTTTCCCCTTGATCCTCCACACCATGTGTACTAAACATAATACCCCTCAAGCCCCTTCTCGCTCCCTCCCCGCCCACCCTCCCACACCCCTCTGCCTTGGTAACCACTAGTTCCTTCTTGGAGTCTCTGAGTCTGCTGCTGTTTTGTTCCTTCAGTTTTGCTTCCTTGTTATACTCCACAAATGAGGGAAATCATTTGGTACTTGTCTTTCTCTGCCTGGCTTATTTCACTGAGCATAATATCCTCCAGCTCCACCCATGTTGCAAATGGTAGGATTTGTTTCTTTCTTATGGCTGAATAGTATTCCATTGTGTATATGTACCACCTCTTTGTTACCGATTCATCTACTGATGGACACTTAGGTTGCTTCCATATCTTTGCTATGGTAAATAGTGCTGCAATAAACATAGCGGTGCATATATCTTTTTGAATCTGAGAAGTTGTATTCTTTGGGTAAATTCCAAGGAGTGGGATTCCTGGGTAAAATGGTATTTCTATTTTTAGTTTTTTGAGGAAACTCCATATTGCTTTCTACAATGGTTGAACTAGCTTACATTCCCACCAGCAGCGTAGGAGATTTCCCCTTTCTCTGCATCCTCACCAGCATTTGTTGCTCTTAGTCTTCTAGATAGTGGCCATCCTTACAGGTGTGAGGTGATATCTCATTGAGGTTTTAATTTGCATTTCCCTGATAATTAGGGATGTGGAGCATTTTTTCATGTGTCTGTTGGCTATCTGAATTTCTTCTTTGGAGAACTGTCTTGTCATATCCTCTGCCTATTTTTTAATCAGGTTATTTACTTTTTGGGTGTTGAGGCATGTAAGTTCTTTATATATTTTGGATGTTAACCCCTTGTCAGATATGTCATTTACAAATATATTCTCCCATTCTGTAGGATGCCTTTTTGTTCTGTTGATGGTGTCCTTTGCCATACAGAAGCTCTTTAGTTTGATGTAGTCCCATGAGTTCATTTTTGTTTTTGTTTCCCTTCCTTGAGGAGATGTGTTCAGAAAGACGTTGCTCATGCTTATATTCAGGAGATTTTTGCCTGTGTTTTTTTCTAAGAGTTTTATGGTTTCATGACTTACATTCAGGTCCTTGATCCATTTTGAGTTTACTTTTGTGTATGGGATTAAACAATAATCCAGTTTAATTCTTTTGCCTGTAGCTGTCCAGTTTTGCCAACACCAGCTGTTGAAGAGGTCATTTCCCCATTGTATGTCCATGGCTCCTTTATCATGTATTAATTGACCATATCTGGTTGGGTTTACATCAGGGCTCTCTATTCTGCTCCATTGGTCTATGGTTCTGTTCTTGTGCCAGTACCAAATTGTCTTGATTCCTGTGGCTTTGTTGTAGAATTGATGTTGGGAAGCATAATCCCCCCTGCTTTATTCTTCCTTCTCAGGATTGCTTTGGCTATTTTGGGTCTTTTTTGGTTCCATATAAATTTTAGAACGATTTTCTCTAGTTCATTGAAGAATGCTGTTGGTATTTTGATAGGAATTGCATTGAATCTGTAAATTGCTTTAGGCAGGATGGCTATTTTGACAATATTAATTCTTCCTATCCATGAGCATGGGATGTGTTTCCATTTATTGCCATCTTCTTTAATTTCTGTCATGAGTGTCTTGAAGTTTTCAGAGTATAGGTCTTTCACTTCCTTGGTTAGGTTTATTCCTAGGTATTTTATTCTTTTTGATGCAATTTTGAATGGAATTGTTTTCCTGATTTCTCTCTCTGCTAGGTCATTGTTAGTGTATAGGAATGCCACAGATTTCGGCAAATTAATTTTGTATCCTGCAACTTTGCTGAATTCAGATAATAGGTCTAGTAGTTTGTAGTGGATTCTTTAGGGCTTTTTATGTACAATATCATGTCATCTGCAAACAGGGACAGTTTAACTTCTTCCTTGCCAATCTGGATGCCTTTTATTTCTTTGTGTTGTCTGATTGCTGTGGCTGGGACCTCCAGTACTATGCTGAATAGAAGTGGGGAGAGTGGGAATCCTTGTCTTCTTCCCTATCTTAAAGGAAAAGCTTTCAGCTTCTTGCTGTTAAGTATAATGTTGTCTGTGGGTTTGTCCTATATGGCCTTTATTATGTTGAGGTACTTGCCCTCTATACCCATTTTGTTGAGAGTTTTTATCATGAATGGATGTTGAGTTTTGTCGATGCTTTTTCAGTATCTATGGAGATGATCATGTGGTTTTTGTCCTTGTTTTTGTTGATGTGTTGGATGATGTTTTTGGATTTTTGAATGTTGTACCATCCTTGCATCCCTAGAATAAATCCTACTTAATCATATGGATGATCTTTTTGATGAATTTTTAAATTTGGTTTGCTAATATTTTGTTGAGTATTTTTGCATGTATGTTCTTCAGGGATATTGGTCTGTAATTTTCTTTTTTTGTGGTGTCTTTGCCTGGTTTTGGTATTAGAGAGATGCTGGCCTCATTGAATGAGTTTGAAAGTATTCCCTCAGCTTCTACTCTTTGAAAAACCTTAAGGAGGATGGGTATTAGGTCTTCACTAAATGTTTGGTAAAATTCAGCGGTGAAGCCATTCTGGTACAGGCATTTTGTTCTTAGGTAGGTTTTTGATTACCAGTTCAGTTTCATTGCTGGTAATTGGTCTGTTCAGATTTTCTGTTTCTTTCTGGGTCAGCCTTGGAAGGTTGTATTTTTCTAGAAAGTTGTCCATTCCTTCTTGGTTATCCAGTTTGTTACCATATAATTTTTCATAGTATTCTCTACTAATTCTTTGCATTTCTGTGGTGTCTATAGTGATTTTTCCTTTCTCATTTCTGATTCTGTTTATTTGAGTAGACTCTCTTTTCTTCTTTGTAAGTCTGTCTAAGGGTTTATCTATTTTGCTTATTTTCTCGAAGAACGAGCTCTTGCTTTCATTGATTCTTTCTATTGTTTTATTCTTCTCGATTTTATTTATTCCTGCTCTAATCTTTATTATGTCCCTCCTTCTACTGACTTTGGGCCTCATTTGTTATTCTTTATCTAGTTTCATTAATTGTGAGTTTAGACTGCTCATATGGGATTGTTTTTTCTTTCCTGAGGTAGCCATGTATTGCAATATACTTTCCTCTTAGCACAGCCTTCACTGCATCCCACAGATTTTGTGGTGTTGTTATTGTTTTCATTTGTCTTCATATATTGCTTGATCACTGTTTTTATTTGGTCATTGATCCATTGTTTATTTAGGAGCATGTTGTGAAGCCTCCATGTGTTTGTGGGATTTTTCATTTTCTTCGCTTAATTTATTTCTAGTTTCATACCTTGTCATCTGAGAAACTGGTTGGTACAATTTCAATCTTTTTAAATTTAATGAGGCTCTTTTTGTGGCCTAGTATATGACCTATTCTTGAAAATGTTCCATGTGCACTTGTGAATAATGTGTATTCTGCTGCTTTTGGGTGTAGAGTTCTGTAGATGTCTGTTAGGTCCATCTGTTCTAATGTGTTGTTCAGTACCTCTGTCTCCTTACTTATTTTCTGTCTGGTTGATCTGTCCTTTAGAGTGAGTGGACTGTTGAAGTGTCCTAGCATGAATGCATTGCTTTCAATTTCTCCTTTTAATTCTGTTAGTATTTGTTTCACATATGTAGGTGCTCCTATGTTGGGTGCATAGATATTTATAATGGTCATATCTTCTTGTTGAATTGACTCTTTTATCATTATGTAATGTCCTTCTTTGTCTCTTGTGACTTTCTTTGTTTTGAAGTCTACCTTGTCTGATACAAGTACTGCAACTCCTGTTTTTTTCTCCCTATTAGTTGCATGAAATATCTTTTTCCATCCCTTCACTTTTAGTCTGTGTATGTCTTTGAGTTTAAAGTGAGTCTCTTGTAGGCAGCATATAGATGGATCTTGTTTTTTTATCCATTCAGTGACTCTATGTCTTTTGATTGGTGCATTCAGTCCATTTACATTTAGGGTGATTATCGATAGGTATGCATTTATTGCCATTGCAGGCTTTAGATTCCTGGTTACCAAAGGTTCAAGGCTACCTTCCTTACTATCTAAGAATTTAACTTAACTCACTTAATATATTACAAACACAACCTAAAATTTCTTTTTTTTCCCCTTCCTTTTTCTTTCTCCTCCATTCTTTATATATTTGTTATCATATTCTGTACTCTTTGTCTATCCCTTGATTGGCTTTGGGGATAGTTAATCTAATTTTGCATTTGCTTAGTAATTACCTGTTCTACTTTTTTACTTTGGTTTTATTACTTCTGGTGACAGCTATTAAACCTTAGGAACACTTCCATCTATAGGTGTCCCTCCAAAATACACTGTAGAGATGGTTTGTGGGAGGTAAATTCATCTTTTGCTTATCTAGAAATTGTTTAATCCCTCTTCCAAATTTTAATGATAATCTTTCCAGGTAAGTAATCTTGGTTCAAAGCCCTTCTGCTTCATTGCATTAAATACATCATGCCACTTCATTCTGGCCCAAGGTTTCTGTTGAGAAGTCTGATGATAGCCTGATGGGCTTTCCTTTGTATGTGATCTTATTTCTCTCTCTGGCTGCTTTTAATAGTCTGTCCTTATCCTTGATCTTTGCCATTTTAATTATTATATCTCTTGGTGTTGTCTTCCTTGCGTCCCTTGTGTTGGGAGATCTGTGCATCTCCATAGCCTGAGAGACTATCTCCTTCTCCAGATTGGGGAAGTTTTCCTCAATTATGTCTTCAAAGACACTTTCTATCCCTTTTTCTCTCTCTTCTTCCTCTGGCACCCCTATAATGCGAATATTGTTCCTTTTGGATTGGTCACACAGTTCTCTCAATATTGTTTCATCTTAGAGATCCTTTTTTCTCTCTGTACCTCAGCTTCTTTGTATTCCTCTTCTCTAGTTTCTATTTCATTTATCGTCTCCTCCACCATATCCAATCTGCTTTTAATACCCTCTATTGGGCTCTTCAACGATTGGATCTCTGACTGGAATTCATTCCTGAGTTCTTGAATATCTTTCCGTACCCCCATGCACATGTTAATGATTTTTATTTTGAACTCCCTTTCAGGAAGAGTCATGGGGTCAATGTCATTTAAATCTTTCTCAGGAGTTGTATTAATCAGTTTACTCTGAACCAGGTTGTTTGGTGTTTCATATTTGCATATGGCAACCTCTAGTGCCCAGAAGCTGTACTTCCTGGAGCTGCTCAGCCCCTGAAGCAATGTTCTGGGTCGCAGGGGAGTTGTATTGGTGCCTGGAAGGAGGAAAGAGCTGTTTCCTGCTTCCCGCTGCTATGCCTGTCTCCAGTGCCTGAACCAGTGGGCCAAGCACACAAGTATAAGTCTCTACACCTTCATTTGTAGTTGCCGTAGACAGATCTTCCCTCTGGCTGGCCTAACGTCATTGTAAGGTTTGCTGGTTTGCAAGCCAGGTGGGGCTGGCCAGTAGAAAGGCACAGTAGGCTGTGTTTCACGGAGGGGGTTCTTGGAGCTGTGTAGCCAGCCAGGGAGCTGGAGCACCTGAAGATCATCTAGGGAGGATTTCTTTTTCCTCCTTAAATATTAGAATCTATATGGCAAAGCTCCCAACCTTCTAGGCAGAGTGCACCTGGACAATTTTGTCTACCTGTCCTCTCTCCTGAGCAGTAAGCTCTGTGCAATCCTTGCCCCTTTAGCAGCCCTCTTGCTAAGGGCTTCCTTGTTAGGATGTCTTTCAGACTGTCTGCCTTTCTTTTGTCCCAGATCAGCTGGATATGGATCCCTGCTTTCCACAAGTGGCTGCAATCTCAGTCTCTCCAGGAATTCTGCCTGTCTTAGCTTTCCAACCCCATAATCATGAGAGTATCTTGCAAGAACCATGAAATGTAGGTTTGTGCTCCCAGAGCAAATCTCTGGAGTTAGGTATTTAGCAGTCCCAGGCCTCCACTCCCTCCCTGCTGCATTTCTCTTAGTCCCGCTGGTGAGCTGGGGTGGGGGAAGGGCTTGGGTCCTGCCAGGCCACAGCTTTGGTACATTACCCTGTTCTGTGAGGTGTGCTCTTTTCTCCAGGTGTATGCAGTCTGGAGCAGTCCTTTTTCCTGTTACTCTTTCAGGATTAGTTGTATTAATTATGTTTTTATATTATATGTGGTTTTAGGAGGAAGCCTGTGTCTCACCTCTCATGCCACCATCTTTTGAAAATCACTTATATTTTTAATATTCAATTTATTACACTCCAGTAGCATACTAGGGATGAGCACAAGGAGAAAGAAGCTGATACTCTATCCACCTTACGTCACCTCTAAGGACAAGGAGGGCTGCTAGTTCTGGCCAAAGAAATACTACCGGTTAGGCATGTTCCATACTTAATGGGGCAGACCTTGTTGCTTTTAGAACTTGATTCTCAATAGATTAATCTTTATAAACTCTCAGAGTATGTACTAGTTTCCTAGAGCTGCCATTACAAATTACTGTGGATGCTTGCCTTACAGCAAAAGATGCCTATTGTCTCACAGTTTTCCGCAGGCTAGAAGTGTGAAACCAAGGTATTCGCAGGCTCTGCACCTGTTGAAGGCTCTAAGGAAGAATCTTTCCTTGATACTTCTAGACTCTGCTGGTACCAGAAAGTCTTCACATTCCTTGGGTTCTATAAACCATTCCTTGGCAGCATAACTCAAGTCTTTGCCTTCTCCCATAGTCATCTTCCCTCTATTTCTGGTTGTCTTGTGTTGAAAGTACCCCTTGTTTATAACAATACCAGGTGTTAGATTTAGGGCCCAGCCTAATCCAATATAACCTCATCTTGATTACATCTGCAAAGACCCAACTTCCAAATAAGGTCACATTCATAGGTACTGAGGGTTAGCTCTTTAACATATCTTTTTGGGGGACACACTTTCAACTGGTAAGGGAGTCATAAGATCCAAAATTTGAATGTGTTTTTAGATGGAAGCAGCAATGTATTTTTTGAAGACTCTCATCTTAGCAATGCACTTGAAATGTACCTACTCTGAATGAGAAATTCAATATATTTAATTTTATTTAAATAGCCACATATGGCTTGTGTTTACCATACTGGACATAGTTTTATTAGCTGTGCATAAAGTTGCAGGGACATGACCATGCTGTAAAGTATTCTATTCTTTCGTTCTCCAGATGGGTTCACTGCAGAAATATTCTCAAATTGCAGAAAAAAGAAAGAAAATTAGAAAAAAAATGATCTTCATTCATCTCCATTTTAAATTTCTTTCTTGAACTAATAAAATCTTAAATTGGGTGGGATAAGAGGAGAAATGATGAATAATTTTGCAATATCAAAAATCATTAAAGAAGAAAATTTATTCCAGCACAATTACTATGAACTTTATAGCTCATTTAACTAACTGCTCATTATCCTATGAAATGGAAAAGCATCTTGGTGCTCAATTCCATCTGGGTGATATAAGGTCATAAAGAGTACACAGAAAGCCCTGTGAAACTGATTATTTCCTAACAGATAAATGCTTACACCTAAATTTCTATTCATATATAAAGTAACAATTGGCACTATTTTGTGGTAAATTCAGCAGATAAATACTTAGAATGAAAATTAATCCTTTGAGTGAAAATTACTTCTTTCAGTCACAAGGGAGTTACTTTATTATTACTATTTTTTGATATGCAGTCAACAGTATAAAAAATTAGGAATTTTCTTGTTTTTATTTCTGTCAGGCCATGTTTTCCTTAAAGACAGGGACTGTGTCATAATTCATTTAGTGACTATGTGTTTGTAACTTAGTTGGAACTTTAAAGTATGCATTTAAATAAAATAGGAATAAATGAATTAAGGCTTATGGTTATAATTTTTGTTTTAGGTTTCACATATCACAACATAGTAATAACTAGATTATTTTGGCCATTTGTCAATATGATTTTTAAATGTTTGTCTCTATACACTTCTACCTTTTATAAAACCTGCCTAATTCCAGTTTGCATGGTGAATATTACTGAAGGTCTTTTCTTTGTGTAGTATTCACCTCATGGAACTCCTTTATGTTTGGTGAACACTCCTCAAACTTCCTCATCCTTTAACATCACAGGATATAGGGCAAAATGTACAGATAGCTGTGATTAAGGTTCTAAATCCAAATATTTATTCAATTGGAAAAATATGTTTTCAATGTAAAGAAAAAATAAGAGACTATGTAAAACTAGAAAAATAAAAACTCATATCTCAACTTTCATATATAATTTAATACTTTAATCCTAAATTCACATCTACTTTAGGATAGGCCTAAATCCTTCAAGATTTATGATATCTCATGAAACAGCAGTCTTTCAGAGGGAACTAGGAGGTCAGCTTTCAGGAATAGAAGGAAAAGAAAACTAATTATTGGAAATTCCAAGGACAGAAAATGTCTTTTGCCAGGTATAAAATATTTAATTTTTCTTAAATTAATTTATAGCTGAAAAAATATGGCTTCCTAGTTCTCAAAAATAAACTAAAAGGTTTGAAAAAGCTACTTGATTTTGTATGCTTCTTTAAATAACATTTGGTAATTTAAGTATAAATGAATCAGGAACATATGGATTAACACTTCTTCAAGTATTTATAGCCATAAATAGAAGAGGAAACTAAGTAGTTGGCAAAAAGTACTTTGTGCTTGCCATACTATAGTCATTTGAAAATTACTTGAGATAGTCACCATCAAAGAACAGAGCTGGTTTATCTCCCCAGAATTACTTGGAATGTGGTGAAAATGTTTGTGGAAATCAGTAGAACCCATTAAAGGGATTTCTTAAGTCATTCTGCCTAGACAGCTAAAATTTCAAATGGCCACAAACATTTCATTATAAATGAGTATAACACACTGGGAAAGAACTTGTATTGCCTTCTCTTGATTATCTTGAACATTTGTTTTTGTAATTTAGAATTTTGTCTATAGCAATGTTTGTAGTAACATTTGGAGTATAGAAAATCATACCAACAAGATTGAGGGTATACGTTGATATTTATTTAATAGGTACTATTATTAGTGTTTGATGATTACTTGAACATATTCCATCTGACACTGGAAAAAACAGCAGTTTTTGGATTAGCCTGCCTTATAAGCCATGTAAACTAGTATAAAATTTTTCACTAAGCATTTGAGTGTGAACAGAGACATCCAAATTCAACACAGAACTGCCTCCAGGGTAAGTTTCCCACCCTCTTTCTTAGTCAATATAGGATACAAGATTCCAGGCATTTTTAGAACATTAATTGGAAGGAATAATAATAAGAACACTAGTACCAGTTATTGAGCACTTGTTCTTGGCCAGGCACTATGCTGTCTGCTTTATTTTTTATTTATTTATATTTTTTCTGGTAATTACATTTTGCAATTCCTTACTTCATTAAACAAATCTGATGTTCCATTACACAATGCAGATAGACTACAAAAAATTATGAACATTGCTGGATTTAAAATTTTAATCAAATTTAAAGCATTTATTGCTCACTGGTTTCTGTCTAAATCTTTTGGTGAAACCTTAGAGTTTAGCATGTTTCCTCTGTAATCTGGTACCAGCGCTTATGTGTCCATCTTCACACAGCCACAGAATTTATTCAGATAACCTGAATCTTGGAGTTTCTATGAAATATATTTTTATGAAATATAAAATTTAGATAACACAGTGGGAAGGGTATTGAATAAAGAAAATGTGAATTCATATACATCAGAGACACAGTAGCATTTATTTCTAAACTTTGTTCAGTTACATTTCAAAAAAGATATAGTGTTTCTAAACTCTAATTTTAGTTATTAATCATATGTAGACCTTTATATAATAAAAATATATGCTGCTGTATGCCTCTATGCTGTGATTTCCACATGTTCACTAATCAATAGGTCCATGTTTTTTCAATTAATATTTAATTAAATATTCAGTTAATATTTAATATTTTCAATTAATACTTTTTGTTGAAGTATAGTTGATATACAATCTTATATTGATTTCAAGTGTATGACACAGTAATTCGACAGTTACACACATTATTAAATCCACACCCCAACTAGTGCAGTTACTATCTGTTAACACAGAAAGATATTACAGGATCATTGGCTATATTCTCAGTGCTGTACTATTGTCCCTGTGACCAACTTATGTTATGACTGAGAATTTTTGTGCCCCTTTATCCCCCTCACCCTCCTTGCTTACCCACCTCAAGCCCTCCCCCAGGGTAACCACCAGCCCCTTTTCAGTGCCTGTGAGTCTACTTACTGCTGTTTTGTTCATTCTGTTTTGCTTTGTTTTTAGATTCCACAAGTAAGTGAAATCATATGGTATTTGTCTTTCTCCACTTGGCTTATTTCACTTAGCATAAAACCTTCTAGGTCCATCCATGTTGTTACAAATGGCAGGATTTCTTTTTATGGCTGAATAATATTCCACTGTATATATGTACCATTTCTTCTTTATCCATTCACCTAATGATGGACACTTAGGTTGCTTCTGTACCTTGACTATTGTAAACAATGTGGCAATAAACATAATGGTGCATATGTCTTTTTGAATCAGGGATTTTATTTTCTTCAGGTGAATTCCTAAAAGTGCAGTTACTGGGTTGTATGGTATTTCTATTTTTATTTTTTTGAGGAACTTCCATACTGCTTTCCCCGGTGGCTGCACCAGCTGACATTCCACCAACAGTGTAGGAGGGTTCCATTTTCTTCACAATCTCACCAACATTTGTTATGTCTTGTCTTTTGGATAGTGGCCATTCTGACTGATGTAAGGTATTGTCTCATTGTGGTTTGGATTTTCATTTCCCCAATGATGAGTGATATGGAGCATCTTTTCATATGCCTGTTGGTCACCTGTATTTCTGCTTTGGACAAATGTCTGTTTAGGTCCTCCACCCATTTTGTAAGTGGGTTGTTTTTACAGCATTGAGTCATATGAGTTCTTTACATGTTTTGCATGTTAACTCTCTATTAGATTAAATAATTTATGAATATATTCTCCCATACTATAGTTTGCCCTTTTGTTTTGTTGATAGTGTCCTTTGCTGTACAGAAGCTTTTAAGTTTAATATAGTTCCACAAGTTCATTTTTGCTTTTGTTTCCCCTGCCAGGGAGACATGTCTGGAAAAACTGTTTATGCTTATGTTCAAGAGACTTTTGCCTGTGTTTTCTTCTAAGAGTTTTATGTTTTCATGTCATATATTTAGGTCTTTAATCCATTTGGAGTTTACTTTTGTGTCTGTAGTTAGACAGTAATACAGTTTCATTCTCTTGCATGTAGCTGTCCAGTTTTGCCAACACCAGTTCTTGAAGACACTGTCTTTTCCCCACTGTATATTCATGGCTCCTTTATCAAATATAGTTGAACAATATGCATGGGTTTATATCTGAGCTTTCCATTTTCTTCCATCAGCCTATGGTTCTGTTCTTGTGCCAATACCATACAGTTTGGATTACTGTAGCTTTGTAGTAT
This sequence comes from Smutsia gigantea, assembly GCA_032199065.1. Taxonomy (NCBI): domain Eukaryota; kingdom Metazoa; phylum Chordata; class Mammalia; order Pholidota; family Manidae; genus Smutsia; species Smutsia gigantea. The sequence continues at coordinate 401,732 of JAVSCE010006294.1, read as the reverse complement.
AGCTTGAAGTTAGGGCATGTAATACTCTCTGCTTTGTTCTTCTTCCTCAAGATTGCTTTGGCTATATGGGGTCTTTGTGGTTCCATATACATTATAGGATTATTCTCTCTTGTTTATTGAAAAATGCCATCATCATTTTGATAGGGACTGCACTGAATCTGTAAATTGCTCTGGGAAGTATAGCCATAAACCTAAAGCATATAATAGGTACAGGAGAGAAAAAAAAGAAATACAAGCATAACACTTAAGAAAATTATCAAATAACAAGAGAAGAGTATTATAGAGGAAGAAAAGAACAGAAAGGAATTATAAAAACAATCAGAAAATAATTAATATAATGGCTATAAGTGCGTACCTGTGAATAATTACCTTAAATGTGAAAGGACTTAAATGTACCAATCAAAATACATAGAGTGGCAGAATGGATAAAGAAACAAGACCCATCTATATGCTGCCTACTAGAGATTCATTTGAGACCTACAGACATACATAAATTAAAAGTGAAGGATGGAAAAAGATATTTAATGCAAATAAAAGGGGATAAAAGCAGGAGTAGCAGTACTTATATCAAACAAAATAGACTTCAAAACAAAGTAAGAAGAGACAAAGGACATTACATTATGACACAGAGATCAGTCCAACAAGAGGATATAACACTTGTTAATATCAATGCACCCACTATAGGAGCATCTTAATATATGAAATGAATACTAACCTAAAGGAAAAAATAGCAACACAATCATTTTGGAGACTTTGAAACCCAACTTACATCAATGGACAGATCATCCAAACAGAAAATAAGCAAAGAAACAGAGATGTTGAATCACACATTAGGTTGGATGGACTTAACATATGTGTACAGACTGTTCCACCCAAAAGCAGCATTATACATGTTTTTTTCAAGTGCACATTGAATGTTCTCCAGGATCACATATTAAGACACAGAATATGCCTCAGTAAATTAATATTGAAATTGTATCAAGCATCTTTTCAGATCAGAATATTAAACTAGAAATCAATTACGTGAAGAAAACAAAAAAACCCCACAAACACATGGAGGCTAAACAACATGGTTCTAAATAATCAATGCATCAATGAACAGATCAAAGAAGAAATCAAGCAATATACTGAGACAAGTGAAAACAAAAATACAACATTTCAAAATGTGTTGGATGCCTCAAAAGCAATTCTAAGAGTGTTCTAAAAGCAGTTGAGGTTCTAAAAGCCTACCTCAAGAAACAAGAACAATCCCAAATAAACAGTCTAAATTCACAACTAAAGAAACTAGAAAAAGAACAGATGAAACCCAAAGTTAGTAGAAGGAGAGACATACTAAAGATCAGAGCAAAAATAAATAGAATAGGGAACAATAAAACAATAGAAAAAAATCAGTATAACCAATAACTGGTTCTTTGAGTAGATGAACAAAATAGACAAACCCTTAGCCAGACTTAACAAAGAAAAAAGGGAGAGGACGCAAACAAAATCAGAAACTAAAAGAGAGAATTTGCAACTGACACCACAGAAATACAAAGAATTATTAGAGAATTCTAATGAAAAATTATATGCCAATAAATTGAACAATCTAGAAGAAATGGACAACTTCCTAGAAAAATACAACCTTTCAAGACCGACCCCAGAAGAAACACAATCTGAACAAAACAATTACCAAGAACAAAATTGAATTAGTAATAAAAAACTCCCGACAAACCAAATGCCAGAACCAGACGGCTGCACAGCTGAATTCTACCAAACATTTAAAGATCTAATACCCATCCTTCTTAAAGTATTCCAAAAAGTAGAAGAGGGAATACTTCCAAACTCATTCTATCAGGCCAGCATCCCTCTAATACCAAAACAGGACAAAGACACTACAAAAAAAGAAACTTGTAGACCCATATTTCTGATGAAGATAGGTACAAAAATCCTCAACAAAATATTATCAAACTGAATTCAAAAATACATCAGTAGAATCATCCATCATGACCAAGTGGGATTCATTCCAGAGATGCAAGGATGGTACAATATTCATAAATCAATCAATGTGATACACCACATTAATAACAAAAGGAAGGTTAAAAACCATATGATCATTTCAATAGATGCTGAAAAAGTTTTTGACAAAATTCAACAGCCACTCAATAAAAAGCAGATTGCATGAACATACTTCAATATAATAACCACCATATACAACAGACCCACAGCTAACAATATTCAATGGTGAAAAAGCTGAAGACTTTTTCTCTAAGATCAGGAGCAGGACAAAGGTGTCCATTCTCACCACTTTTATTCAACATAATACTATAAATCCTAGCTATGGCAGTCAGACAAAATAAAGAGATAAAAGGCATCCAAATTGGTAAGGAAGAAGTAAAACTGTCATTTGCAGATGGCATGATACTATATATAGAAAACCCTAAAGACTCCACCAAAAAACTATTAAAACTAATAATGAATTAAGCAATGTTGCAGGATACAAAATCAATATACAGAAATCTATTGCATTCCTGTATACTAGCAACAAACTAGCAGAAAGAGAAATCAGAAACAGAAATCAGAAATCAGAAACCAATTCCATTTACAGTTGCACCAAAGAGAATAAAATACCTAGGAATAAAGGTAACCAAGGAGGTGAAAGACCTGTACTCTGAAAACTAAAGGACACTGATGAAAGAAATTGAAGAAGACACAAATAAATGGAAATCTATTCCATGCTCATGGATAGGAAGAATTAATATTGGCCATAGGTGTTTTCAAATAAAGATAATCTGTTTCAATAGGATGGCTTATCAATGCAGTTGATTATTGTTCATTTGCCCATACTCCAGAGGTGACTGAAAGTTGGTGATCCAATAATATTAAGTAAAGTCTTTTTAAATCCTGAAATTTTCAGCTCCTATTGATTCAATAGCTTTGCATTTTTATAGAGTCTATCTTTCAAATAAATACATGAATTGTTTCTCTTTAAAGGATAATCCATTCATTTATTACTTGAATTTTTTCCTTGATAAGTGAAAGAAATAGGAAAAACAGGAATAAAAGTTTATATATTCTAGTAATTATAAAATCATATAATTGAACATCTGGTAAGGGTCTGTTACCCAAAATGTAGAAAAATTCTTAAACTTGGTAATAAGAAAACAAAAACTCAATTAAGAAACATGCCAAAGATCTTAACAGGCATCTCACCAAAGAAGATATACAAATGGCAAATAAACATATGAGGAGATGATCTGTATTGTATATCAGGGACATGCGAATTACAAGAAGAGACCACTACACATCTATTAGAATGGCAAACATCTGGAGCACTGACAACACCAAATGCTGGTTAGGATGTGGAGCAACAGGAAATCTTATCAATTGCTGGTGAAAATGCAAAATGGTACAGCCACTTTAGAAGACAGTTTGGCAGTTTCTTATAAAACTAAATATACTCTTAACCTTATGATCCAGCAATCATGTTACTTAGAATACACCCGAAGTAGTTGAAAACTTATGTCTACATAAAAACCTGCACATGGATACTTACAGCATCATTATTCAAAATTGCCAAAACTTGGAAGTGACCAATGTCCTTCAGTAGATGAATTGGTAAATAAATTGTGGTACATCCAGACAATGGAACATTATTCAATGCTAAAGGGAAATGAAATATAAAGCCATGAAATGACATGGACAAGCCTTAAATGCATATAACTAAATGAAAGAAGCCAAACTAAAAAGGCAACACAGTGTATGATTTCAAGTGTATGATATTCATATGAAAAAGGCAAAACTATGGACACAATAAAAAGATCAGTGGTTGCCAGAGATTGGGGAATGGTGAGTGAAAGATGAATAGACAGAGCACAGATAATTTTTAAGTCAATGAAAATAATATGTATGATAGTATAATGATGGATAAATGTCATTATACATTTGTCCAAACCCAGAGAATGTGCAAAACTAAGAATAAACCCTAAGTTATACTATGGACTTTTGGTGATGTATGAATGTAGGTTTATCCTTGGTAAAAAATGTCCACTCTGCGAGTGATGTTGATAATGGGGGAGGCTGTGCATGTGTGTGGTAGGGGGATAAGGTAAATCTCTGTACTTTCCCCTCAATTTTGCTATGAACCTAAAACTGCTCTTAAAAATTAGTCTTCATAAAAATAAGTTAAAAAAAATCATTTAAGTATTATGTTGGACCAGTTAGAAGTTAACTGATGAAAATGAAGTATTAAAATCTGTATGTTTCCTGTTCTATTGATTTTAAGAATATAGGGCATGTCTCAGTGGTTGTAGTCTAAGTTTTTATGTTGGGCTAGTTTAGTGAAGATACGAACATAATAGGTGAAACTACATCCTTTTTTCTTTATTGACAAAAAAATCATCAGACTATTAGCATACCTTTTAGAATCCTGTCATATATCTGACATGGGGTCAGTTAATAGGGTAGCTAAGGCTTAATGGTTGTAGCTATCTCAGTAAAAGATGAAGTAAATGACACAGGACCAGAAATGATGCTTAGATTGCTTCTATTCTTTGACCTAAATATAAACTACTGTTAACATACATAAAATCTCTCCATAACTACACAAAAGTTATGCTGTTGAAACAGTTAATATTACTAATTATAACAATAATTATGCACTCACCCAACAGTTTTCAGAGATCATCATATTTAATTTTCATATGTATCTCTGATCTCTGGAATAGAAATAATTTCTATACTGTTGTTAGAAAAGCAAAAGTTCTGATTGGAAAGAGCATGCTAAATATGTCTCAGTATATTTTCCTCTGTCCAAATTATGCCCATCCTATTTTCATAAATGAGACAAAACTTAATAACATCTTTGAAATACTTAGTCATTATCCTTAGAGATATTTTGTCTATTTTTGTGGAATGCCTTTACAATGCTTGTTATGCATTGTCACATAAACAATAAAATTTTCTTGCTCATTGCCTTATTTTTAGTATGATCTCTCATCAGACTTTTAATTATTGGAAAATTGTCAGGAATAACTTATCACAACCATTAAATCCTTATCATCTACAGATACTTCTAGTTTTATTCTGATACTTGCCTGAAAGCTCTGCTGTATGCTCCATGACAGAATTTCTGTCTTCCACACAAAAAATGAAAGTCTCAAGCCTCATAGAAAAGGACTGTACAAGGTGATTTAAACTATTGCCACTTCAGAGGATAAATGCTTGGGCACAGGCTTCAGTGAGACTCCATGAATACAGTTTTCTGAGCTTGCATCTCTTAGACAACTTTCAGACTCTAACAGTAAACTGAGTCAGAATTTCCAAGGTCCTTTTTCTCTAGAAGCAGACAGCTTTCTGAAAGCAAACCGTGGAACTAAGACACATCAGAACAATAATTAATCGCATAACACTGAATTAACTCGTAAGTGAAATTTTATCATGGTTATTTGTTTGGAATAATGTTGATACTGTTTTAATGTTCTATTTTCTGGTTCTCTGAAGATGACCTTTCTTTTGACACTTTTCTTGCTAACTCATAAACTCTGCTTTTGTTAAATGAAATAAAGATTCTTACTGATTCCCCCAGAATTCAGAAACTCTTACTAACTCACTTTTCATGGCAATACAGTCATTTGTCCAGATAAATAAGAATCTGTCTCTCTTTTTATCAGGGTGTTTTTGAGCAAATTGATGGAAGTGTCACATTTGAGAACAACACTCATTTTAAAAGATATGACAAGTCAGTTTTCTAGATAAAAGTTGATTTACTCATCAAGTCAATGCCTACAAAGTCTCCCCAAGAAAACTTGTCTGTAATTGGACTTAGTCTCAGCTTTACAGGTATAATGAAGGCCCTTTCCTTGCCATCCACTCACTCTAATAAATTTGGGGGACCTTGTGAAAAGAGAACTTTACCCAAATGTACAGGTACCACAGGTGAAATCTACCTGAAGAGATTTTATGGGGGCTTATTTTCCTAGCCTTGTAATGAAGAGAGGTTTGTTGAAGTCCAGTCTGAAAACTTTCATTATAACTTAATTAGACATTAATCCTGTGACATCAGTAATTATACAGTACTGTATATCTCTAGATTTGCAAAGCCAACTGTAGAACTACATGGTAAGTTAACATTCTTGCAGGATGTAAATAAATAATCAGGGCAAATGTAATTATCGGGCCAACACTGGGTAATCAAGAATAAACTGTATGTAAACCTAATAGCGATTAGGTTTATATTTCACCAAAAGTGTCAACATTACAAAAATAATATTGAAGGTGGAAGTCCATTGGGTTTTGATGTTGATTCCCTTGGATTTTCCTAACCTTTCTTTGCCTAGGGGTTTGAATGTTGGAAAGTAAAGCTTTGGGTTGCTGAAAACAAAACAATTGTCTTTCTGTGTTTTAGTGGCTCTTAAATTTATGCACAAGAATGTTCATCACAGCATTATGTAGACTTAAAAATACTGGGGACAAAAAGAGGAAATGGTTAAATACATCCACATGGTGGAAACTTTCAGCCACTAAAATTTGTTCAAAGAATTTTTTAGTGACAAGTTACTCTGTATTGAACATGATCCCAATTATGTAAATATATATATAGACACATAAACCCATTCTGGGTACAAACTTCAGCTGGCCTGATCAACTTCTCCCACTGCTAATAATTCTCCACCTTACAATACTTACAGTCCCTTGACCTGTCCAGTCTCTCCCTATCCATCAGGCTCTCGCTACATTCATTCACTATCAAGCTTGGATTCACTTTATGTAAATACCTAATCAGGTATGACTAAATCTAATTTTAAATCAAAACGTTTGTTTTTTCCATGCCATCAGAACGCATTTGAAGAAGACTGAATAGCCACGAGAATACATCAGTGTAAGCACTTTATTACCAACCTTAACAGGTCCTCAATATTTATAAGTCATCTTAATATTTTTCTAGCCACTTCTGTCTTTCAGTGTCTGAGATGGCCCACCTGTCTCTCTCATTCTCAGTTGATAATCTTAAATCATGGAGGATATATTGCTCCTCCTATCCCAAACTCCCAAATTTCCCAAAACCCGATCTTGATATATTTGTCGATAATTTTAAATGGAAGTGCACTCATTACCTTACTTGCCTCCCAGCTGCCTCTAACACACTTGACTACTTGGAATTCTCCCCCTTGTCCTCTCAGATACTAAACTCTGCTAGTTTTATTCCTACCTTTCTTCAAGTTCCTTTTCATTCTCCTTTGCTTTCAGGAGTCTGGTACCTCGGGGCTCAAGCTTAACACCCTCGTTTAATCATGTTCATTCTTCCTTGTGTGTTTGAAGTAACTACAATGTCTTTGTCATGTACACGCTGCCAACTACCAAGTTTCTGTCAGCCCAGTCCTCTCTTCTGAGTTTCAAACTGTGTATACAGTGGCTTAGGGAACATCTCCATTTCGATGGTATCGCACAACTAACGTGTGCAAACTTAACTCATGATGTAACCATCCTAAGTGGTCCCTCCTCATAAGGCCTATTAGAAACCTTTATATCTTCTATTACACCTCCCTCTCCCTTACCGTTTTTACAGGGTTGTACATTGTGGAATTACTGGCTCTTGTCTTGTCAAATGGAGGAAATCAATTGAGAGACCCAATAGAGAGTTAAAGCCGTAGGGTTTTTCTTTATTTAGCAAAGTGATTGGGAAGTAAGCTCCAGAGCCAGAGGAGCAGGCTGACCCTGAGGTTGGGTAGCTGCTCGCTGGGTTTTACGTTGTGTCTTTTATGAGGGTTTATTTGTTTTCCTCCCTCCCATTTTGTCATTCTCACACTACCTTTTGTATCTGTCTTGTTTCCTCCCATTCAACCTCTGTGCACATTTGTATTTGTCATTCTTCCTGTGAGCTTCTAAGAGAAATCCACAGTGGGGTCAAAAACCATCAGTTAAATGATGTAATAATGATATTATGAATGGCCTCAAAACTATTAGCAACAAGGGCTTGTTTAAGTATGTATGCTCTAAAATTAGAAAGGTCCCAGTAACCCGTATCTTTTGCTTATCAGTTTGTGCCAAAGAGGTTGGTCTAAAGGAGAAAGGTGGTCTCTGGGCAGAGACTGGGCACTGGGAGGTCTGCCATCCTCCTTTCTCCCCTCATGCTCATGTCTCTTTAACTGCTAACACCCTCACATGCAGTCAACTACCAAGTACTTCCTAAAAAAGTAGAATGTCATTATTCATAACTGACTTGTTAAATGCTCATTAATTTCAATTCAGGTATATAACAAAGCAATGTAATTTGGTAAGCTTCAAAAATTTTATCAGATTACCACCACATTTTGGGAGAAACAGTAATGTCCCTTAAACAAAGACATTTAAAAAATAGAAATTTATCATATGTTATAAATAGTTACCTAGTGAGATGGTGGAATTTCTCCACTGGAAACTCCTTTAAAACAGGGTAAATTGCCATGTATCTTAAGTTGCTTAGAGGATAAATTACCTTCCAATCTGCTTCTGAAGGTTATAATTCTTCAGAGTTCAGGAACCTTTTAAAGGACATTTAATGGACATTCCAAGCTCCCACTTTCAGTAAATTTCTCTCCTGTGTATTTTTTGTGTGCTTTCTACTTTCTGACTAATGTAAGATTTTGATGAGTATTCTTCTCACTTTTTTTCTCTTTGTTTGCTTTAATTTTTGCAACTTGGTTTAAAATAAGTCAGTGAGCATCATTGAGGTTTTCAAAGTACTCATTGGAATAAAATTCAGGAATTAGGACATCAAAGAGAAGTTACATGATAAAAAGAATTAGCTCCTGTTCAAAGAATACATTTTCTTATTATCCCTAAAATATATTAGGTTGGTGGTCATATATTATAATTAGGTATTTCTTTCTGAGAAATTGCATTTCAGATCTATTCACTTCCAATTTTAATAGTTGTAGGACTTTAAATTCTGCCCAATATAAACATGGCTCAAAGATCTGCAGAATACAATTCTAGAAAAACATTTAATAGCTGTCATTTATTCTGCTTATCAGATGTGGTAGGTATTACACTAAATATCTTACAAACCTGTTTTTTCTTTAATCTCATTTTTAATCATGAGAATCTTGTAAGACTGATATTGTTGAGAATCCAAAGTTAAAAAGATTTTATCAAGATTTTACAGCTAATGACACAGCAGTACTTGAAAAGAGTCTCTGATTTCCAAAGATGAATGATGTCATATGTAAGTCTGTAGGTATTAATTTTTATTTTCTTGCTTTTATCTACACTTTACTCCTATATTTTTAGCTATGTAATAATATCTACTTTTTAAAAAAAATTAAGTTCCTCTATGTAAGCAAGGGTGTAATATAGGCTTATTTCACCATAATAATGTTGAATAATTCCTAAACAAGCTTTGTGTTAAGGGTTTGAAGTTCAACTTACATTTAAATTTTCAATTTTTTTTACATTTCCTAATATTATAATAAACTATCAAGTTATGGAATAAGCCATTGATCATTTTATAAAAAACTTTTCTGTTTGGCCTTGGGCAAATTGTTGTGTCATCACTACACTAGAAATTAAGCTGTGTCTGTGATGACAATTACTTGTGCAATTTCCTGAAATCCCATACTAGAGCTGAAATCATGCCCATGATTAAAGACAGCACAATGAAATATACAGAGCTTCATGAAATATGGAATACATCTATTGCAAAAATGATACGGCTTTTCCCTTAGAACAACAGAACAAAGAATTCTTAGAGAACTAGTAAATTTAAGAATGCCTGCCTATTGCCTAGAGATTAAATATCTTGTTTTTCATAGTTTTTCATGTTTTTAGGCCATATGTAAGACTTTATATCCAGTCCAAGATGTGCTCCAAATAAAATATTATACCTTTTACTGTTTCCATTCTATATATCTTGATTAGGTTTTGTTCTTGACCAAAGTCATGATTTTCACATTTGAAATATTAAAGTACTTTTGCACTTGTTTCTCATTCTTAATTCAAACAGGTGAAGAGAAAAAAATCTTTACAGGCTTTTCCCAGAGTCTAGAGGGGCTAATTTGTGAGATTCTGAATCTCTGGAAAAGTTTAACTATAAAAAGAAAATTAATATTAGATGTTTTTGGATATTCCGCAGATCATCACCCTGCTCAGCACATCTTTTTTTTTTGTAGAAAGACCAGGCATATCTGCAATACACAGGCTCAGAGAGAATTAACTTGATTTTCAGTTAGCTTTTTCAAACAGTAACTATAGAATATTGGGCATCAAAGCTTTAAATTCCTTTTTGCAAATTACAGTGACAATAATGTAGCCACTTTAATAAGTGGTTACTTTTTTTTTTCCTCTTGCCAATTCAAATGCTACCATCCATACTGTAAAATGATCCTAATCTATTTCATTTGAGTTATCTTTTTGAAGACAGTCAGAATAGAGAAACCCATAAGGAAACAATCTTTATTTTCCATTGGCTGCATATGTTGCATTTCTAATGAAATGCATTTCATATACTTTAAGTACGTGATAGAATTACAACATTGACAACTTTCATGATTCTTAAAAAAAAGGAATATGTTTTAAACATATGGTGATGCCTAGCATGGTCATCGAATATATTTGACCATGCTTACATAAAATATATTTAACTTTATAAATATAAATCTACAGAAATATTTTGTGTATCTATATATAAATATCATATGATATTTAACTATCATAGTTTTGAGATGCTTGACTAATTTTCATTTTGCTTGTAGCAATTTTTGTAAATATAATAAATAATATGTCATGGAAATTTTGCAGGTAAGAATACAGTTGCTTATCAATTTGGATTTGTCTATGACAGGCAGATCAATTGAGAAAGCTTTCTTTAAATTAAATCTGTAACACAATGACTACCGACTATATTTTGCTATACTCAGTGTTTTCTCCAAAACTGAAAATTTGTCTCTTATTTTCAAAAATTCTTCAAATTAATGTCATTTATTTTATTTCATAAAATGCCCATATTTTAAGTACTTTAATGCAACATGTGGTGTCTTGAAATTATAGCAGTCATAATAATACTACTACACCAAGGAGTCAGAAATTGCTCTACCTGATGACTAATAAATTCCTCAGTGCCAAGTTTGAACAGATATAAGGCTGCTTAGGAAAATGAAAACTAAAATGTTCTCTTCTTTGATATTTCTTTCCTTTGACACAATGGCACTAAAAATACATTTATACCTAAAATCCTCAATTTGGGAATAAGAAAATGCATGTAGAGATTCCTACAGACATTCACTATTTTTCATGTAAGTAGATTTAACTTTTTGTTGTTAAGGCCTTGATATAAGCATAGGAAGCCTGGATAATTTCTCTTTCAGGTGAAATTTACATGTACATCTGTAAAATAAAGCAAAGGACTTAAATATTTCCTAAGGAAATGGAGAAAAAAGTTACTATTAATTCTTTTTAAAACTTTCTCCTTTGAAATGAAAAGTACACCTAAAACTACTGTGCTTTTAGGTCAGTTGTTCTTTTAGGGTTTCCTTCACATTCAACATCGCATATTTCATGGAGTTCAAGATGAAAATAAATGTGATGCACATCTTAGTCTTTTACTTCTTAAAGGAGATAACTGTTTATTTAGGCAGATGTTCTTAATTTGGGCTCCATTGATGCCTAGGGGTTCCAGGAGAGGGTTCAGGAGGTTCATGAACTCTGAAATTGTATGTAAGGTACCATGTGTTTGTGCATATATGAATTTTTATAGGAAGATCCATAGCCATATGCATTGACAAAAAGTTAGGAGTCATTGCAGTATAGCAGGATCTTCAATGTTTCTTCAAGCAGGTCCTCTAGTTTAGTCTACATTATATTTATCAGTTAATACACATCTGCTGAGTTACTTTGGTTGCAATAAACAGAAATAGTCTCTGGCTGGTTTTAAAAAAATGGGACTTCGTTTTAAACCCACGAAATAGTTCAAGGAGAGGAACAATGAGGAACTAAATTTGGAAAGAGCTGGAATAGGCAGAGTCAAGGATCCAAGTGGAGGAAGCTAATTGGCAGTTTTATTTGGCAGTAGCTGCTGACAATGAACAGCCAAACTTTCTACTCCTATGGTTGAGTGTTCTAAAGATTCAAAATTCAAGAAGATAGTCCAGTTGTCCTATACCTTGGTTAGCGAAGACACAGCATGTTGATGGAAGTCCAGTAATGTTTTCACAAATGAGCATGAGACAGTTTTTCCCAATGGAGAATGAGGAGGCAGTCCTGAAAGAGAGAAGGCATCCAAACTAGTATTTACTACATGATATTTATGGAACTGAGATAAAACCCACCATTAAAAGTAATCTTTCCAAACCATATTTAGTCAGAATGCTTCACTGTCCTAAGTCAACATGAAGCACCTTTCCTTTGTGCCTACATATAATTTACTTTCTAACTCACAGAACTTGTATATTCCATTATAACTGCCACTATCCATTCTGGGCTCCCTATTTTACCTAGAATGTTGCAATTACTTAGCAATGTTTTATTTTTCTAATTTATTTCCCTCTCAGCAGACAGAGTAATCTTAAAATTCAAATCTAATTATGTAATCTTCTGTGAACATCTTTCAAGGACTATGCAGTATTTTTAGAACAAAATCCAAAGTATTTAACATGACCCACCTTTTTCTTCTTGATTTGGCACTCGTTCCCGCTCCATCTCCACTTGGAGCCATTCTTCTTCTATACGCTGTGATGCGAATAAAATTTTCTTTGAGGCACACACTTTTTCTCCCAGTCAGACTTTCACTTGTATTGTCTCTCCTATTCTTCTACAATTGTTTCTTCATCTCCTTCCCTTAACTAATGCCTATCTACATTACCTCACAGCTCCCAGCGTAAATGCTGTTTACAAAAATATTCTTTCCTAAACACTCATAACAAATTCCCAGCTTTATATTCTGTTTTTTTCAAATTGAGTTTCCTATTATAGTCTGATAGTTTTATGTTTAATATTTCTCAGTGAGAAAAAGAACTCATTTCTCTTATTTACTACCATATTCCTAAGAGAGTCTAAGATAAAGTGATAATCAAGGAAAGAATTCTGCTGCTAGAAATCCCACTACAGATCCTATTTTGCTTATTTCCCATTTTATCCCTAGCGTGTAACACCGAGCCTGACACATAATAGTTGCATAAGAGATATTTGTTGAATGAATAAAAGAGTACCATCCTACATTAGCAAAGTATCTGCTGTATGCCAGGAAATATTAAGTACAGAACACATCTTCACAATCCCCACAATTATGGATGTCTTTTATTATCATCATCATTTTACAGATGCAAAAAAGAATGAGTGCTATAATTTCAATTTTTACTGAAGTCTGTCAGATTCCAAATCTGCTACATGCTGTCTTATGCTGACTCAAACAATTGCTATTATTAAGTGCTGAGTTTTCTCCAGCTACTTAGCACCCACTACAAAAATGTCTAGAGTTTTTAAATGCAAATTTTTACCTTTCTGGAGTTATAGAAAGTAAGTACATGCTGGGAATAGATATAATTTGAGGTTGTTTTCTGAAATGCAGAAACCGCAGGTGCTTAATTTGCTTTGTATTTGTGCTCTTCAAATGCTTTCATCTGTAAAGATAAAAGTGTTTTATCAGTCTACTCTTAGAATGTTTTGTCCAGGTAAATACCTACAAGATAACTCTGGAGGATTTTCAGAGGAAACTCACTATATAAAAAAAAGGAATCAGAGAGAAGATTATTTGAGAAACTGCAACAAAATACTAGGTATTCTCTCATAGGGAAGCCTTCTGGTCAGTAAGCCCTGTCCTGGCAAGTAAACGGGTAGTCTGATTTGTACTACCTCACTAAAGACAAGTAAGTCACAGCAAATTTTATAGATGCCTATAAGGTGAAAATCAGAGATAAAATTAACCAAAAATAAAAATAAAAAAGAAATAAGAGAAAATAAAAAGATTGCAGGGAAGAAGAAAACTTCAAAAGTGTTTTCAAAAAGATATAAATGAAGTACAGAGTAGTAAATGCAGAGCTATAGTGGAGTACCCAAACAATAAAATTATTCTTGGAAATTTAAAACATTATAAGTAGGGAGAAAAAAGAAAACAATCAAAAGAAAATGTAATGAACATCTCAGAAAGTTTTAAAAAATGATGAGAATAGGTGTTACACTATTCTATTAATATAATACTTACAAAGAGAACAGAGAAAGTAGAGACATAGATAAGGAAAAAGTTCCCACTACTGAACATCAAATATACTAAACAAAAATTGAAGATCTCAAATAAATTCCAAATACAATAAATGAAAAAAAAATCACTCTGAGACATCACGTGAAATTCCAAACCCCAGGAACAATATGAAAAAGAAATAAGAAGAAAAGGGGGTGTGGTAGGTGGGAGTATAAAACAATGGTCAAGTAACAAATCTGTAGGCCAGAAAGCAATGAAGAACCTTTAAAACTCTTAGGAAAAGTAATTTCAATCCATAACGTCATTCATTAGTTGAGTGTGAAGGGAGAACTCAGACATTCAAATCATCCCAAGCAATATTCTGTGCCTGAATTACCAACTTTCACTGAAAAGATTCATTATGACCTTGAGTAAATTACTTTAACTCTGGATCTGTTCCTTTACTTGTAAAATAAAGGAAACAAAACCATAGATTTCTACCTTAGGGAAATAATTAAAGGTATAGTGAAATAATTAAGCAATGTATGTATAAAGTGATGCATATTAACAACACAGGTTATTATAATTCTTATTTTATTAGAAATTGAACTTTTTCCCACAGTAACAACCATCCATCACTCTTTTTCAAATCAGTAACCCATACTTCTGAGTTTGGATAGGTAGTTCTCCCTAGTCTAATCATCAGTCCCACTTAACATTGAGAGTTTGACAGGAGGATAGTTAAGGGTAATGATTCTCTTCCAATTCATATGGACCATAAATAAAAACTCTCTTCGATAGACCAGGTCAGTCCCCTAAGTTTTCAAACCTCACATGCCAGATCCACTTAATTTTCAAGCTTATACAGACACTTTGAAGTGGGCTTATTTTCCAGACTGTTGGAATCTAGCTTTAGTGATGACAAAATGGGGGGAAAATAGACAGGAGCTAGTATAGAATTAATAATTGCACCACATACAAAATTCAAGTCAATGGAAATTTTAATGTTTGAATAAGTTTTCTCAAAATGAATCATAAAGTAAAATCTTGTATAGGTATTTACTTTGAGAAAAAGATTAAGTTAAAAAGGAGTTTTGAGGATTTGTTTTTCATTTGTCTCAGCAGTATTTCGTATTTCATTCTCTGTATGACCATATTCATTTGTGCATGCAGAATCTCTATGATTCTACTTGTAACTGTAGAATGAATGTTCATTTTCTGTTATAGTACTCAATATAATATAAATTATATATAATAGATGATGCATATAAGGTGAAAATGCATGTGGCAAAATCCCTTCCTGACTTTGGTTCTTAGTTTTAGTAATAGGAATCTTAAATCTTTACAATTTGTATGCTTAATGTTTACTTTAGATTGAGTTACTCAAGAACACATTAAATGATATGCAAATCAAATTGCAAATTCAATATTTGATGATATGGCAACTGTTGCAGGAGCCAAAACCCCTCTTTCAGAATCAAACTGGTGAAGTTATCAAGTACAGATGCACAGTCAAATAAGTAAGAACAGATAATCCAAATATTTTCCTAAAACTTTGCTCTATCTAAACTATGAAATTACTTAGAGGATCAGCAATGAAAGATGTTTACAAACACTGTAGAATTATTTATAAATTATACTTTTACTGCTTGGTCGGTAACTGAACCTAGATTGTAGAATCTAAGCATGATCACTTCTCCAGACATATCAACTATAAATAAATTAAGAGGATGTCCCCCTAATCTTTTTTAACTTTTTTTAATCCATTCCTTCTTCCATAATGATTAAACTTTTAAGTCATAGATGTGAAATAATGTTTAAATGGGACAAGTAATTCAGCTTTTCATCAGGATGGATGGTGGGTGGGTGGGAACTGATTTTATAATTAGTGAAGCCATGGTAATATGCACTATTATTTTCATGGATTCATATAACAAACATTTTTCAGTTGGCCTCTATGCCCTAAGCTCTGTGCGGCACACTGGAACAATAGCAGGAGAGGCAAAAAATGTCTACCCTGTTAAGCTTATGGCATAGACGAGAATAAAGACAAGTGATTAGGAATTATGAGATATAGTCATGTGAAGCAGCATGTACTGTGGGAATATATGGGAGTATTTTTAAATTTAGGATTTTGGACTTGGGGATTGATCAGAGAAGCCTCCCAGAAAAAAAGGAACATGTAAGCTGAAACCATAAAGAAAATAATTAAAATGAGGAGGAGTTATCCTTGTAAGAATGGGTAGGAGAGAAGAGGAGATGGCAATGGAGAAACTGTTCTGGGCTAGGATACTTACTGTGCAAAGGTACGCAGAAATCTATTGTCTAGATTAGTGATGGTTATTTAATATGGCTAAAACTTAAAGTAGGAGGTTGGGTTGCAGGACAGTGAGAAAATGAAGCTGGATGGGTCATGGGGAGCCAGATCAGCAGTGTCAAGTTCCTATTAAAGAATTTGAATTTTGTGTATTGAATAATGGGAAGCCAGTGGAGTATTTTAGAAAGAGTAATGGTATAATTAAATTTAAGCTTATAAAAAATAATTCTTATTGTAGCATGTAGAATATTGTGAGAATAAAATAAAACAAGAAAAGTTTGAGGAATTTAGAAATAATCTAGGTGAAAAACAATACTCGAAATAGAGTACTGGCCATGAGGGTGCAGTTAAGGAATGAAGAGATTAGTAGGAGGTATAACATATTTCTTTAGTGATTGATAAAGAACAAAGAGGTTGGTGTAACACTTGGATGAATGGATAGAATCATGTCACTTAATATGCGAGAATGCTCAGTCAGTGAATGCAGTGTAGGAAAGGAAGAAGGCCTGAACAGAACACTGATGTACACAAACCTTTAAAAGAAAGATAAAAGAGAAACATGAGTAGCTGAAGGGAAATTAGCGTGCTATAATAGAACTCAAGTAAGAGGGTTGGGAGACGACCAAATGTGTCAAATGTTGTGGACCCACGTAAAATAAGAATGTTTTTAGAAGTCCTATTGTAGAGCTGTAACGATCTTGTTCAAAACCATTGACCACAATGGTGAAGCAGGGAAAACTTGTTTTGAAGATAGATGGCAAGTGAATGGGAGACGAGGCAATGGAGACATAGTTTGAATTGTGGTTATGAAAAGTAGGCAAGAGATGACATCAAGTTTATTCCACCGAAATACTGAAACATCAGAAGAAGCTCTGATATTCAGACTTGGTTTCTTACAGTTTTAATGTTAACAAGTAACTATAAAATTTGGATCCTATTCTTCACTCTGCCACTTTATCACTTTGGCCAACTCACTTGAACTTCCTGAATTTCAATAAGTTCATTTGTATAAAGTCCCTTCTAAGTAATTTTATGTATAAGTAATTACATATAATAAAAGTATACCCACACACACACACCCCAGACTCATATAATCCTCTAAACTCAGTAAAAAATTAAAAAATATAATTGAATAAATATTGCAACAACATAATAATATATGAAATATTCCCTGAGGAAAGTTGTTGTTTTTGTAACAAGTGAGATCTAACATTTACATTTTCAGTTTCTTATGAAAGTCTGCTTCTTCTGAAACTAATTGTGATGCCTGCTTAGAATTTTTAGGTTAAAAAAGGCTATAATATATCCCCTATTTCACAGGAACAATATCTTGATATGCTTTCAAAGAAAAAAGTTTTGTTAATGGAATTTCAATCTTTGCTCTTTTATAAAAATATAAAGCAATTGAACTTTTTTTCTCATCAGACAATTCCCAGATATGTGTCTTATTTTTTCTTCCACATGGACCTTTATCACCAGAACAGATCTAGCAGTTTGGCACTGATATCTGGTAAGCAGAAAGGAATTACAAATGCATTTCCCATTCCTTTTAATGGGAACTCTACTCACAAAAGAGAGCACATGTTTCTGCCAAATTCACTCATGATTTGGTACAGATGCAGTTGTAAAAAAATTTTCCAAACTTTATTGGGCCATGGCAAAAGATCCCAATTTTATTTAACTGATGCTAAATATTTATTGGCAACTTAATCACCTAATTTTTCTGTATTATGGCTCCATATTTATGGAAAATAGATAAAAAATTTAAATTTCACTTTATAATAATTGTATAAAAAAGAAATATGACTCCAGACACTGTTAAAATAGGACAGTTAGAAAAACTATACAGATGTTTGATTTTCATTATAATTAGTACACTATTGTAAATAATAATATATGGCTCATTTTGAATTGTTAATGGTAGTTTTATTTCATAAATTTATCTACAATGTAATTAGCATGCTTAGATTTATAGACTGTGACTTATAAGAAACGTTTCTTTATATACTGAGATATGGAGAATATATTACTTTTTCTAGTTCTGAGGCCTATGTTTTTAGTTTATTTATGGAAATATGGCTGCAAAAAGTATAGCAAAGTCAGTGTCAAATATGTTGTAACATAATGGTTATTAACCATTGACAATAACCATTGCAATAGTTATTAATGCTTATTTAGGGCTTATTCTGTATTTATGTATTAATCCACATAACATTTCTATGAATTAATTCACTACTACTTTTACCCCTTTAACCTTTAAGGAAGCTAACATTATAAGAACTCATGGTTATATAGCTAACATGAAATAAAGCCATGAATTAAGTACAGAGCCTATTATGTAACCACCATGCAATCCTATCTCTCAATATCTGTAAGATAAAACAGTGGGGAACTTCAGAATTGTGCCTTTTTAAGGCCCTCACCCATTCTCTTCTACCATCTCTCATTCTGCAGTGACCTACCTTCTTTACAGGTGTTAATATTATCAACTCTTCTTTTGAATGCACCTCTTGTCCATTCCTCACACGCTACCTATAACACAGATCTCACTCCTGAGTTTCAGACCCACGTAGCAGACTAGAGCTAAAAGTCTCCACTAATTATTAAGTGTGATGTTCCCACATTCAAACTCCATATTTAAAACTGAAATTTTCAGATACATTCTCAGACCTACCGTAGGAAGGATGTAGGGACACACACACACCTCAGTAAAGGGCAGTGACTTCTTCCCCTTTTCTCACCATTCCCAGTTACCAATTCTGACA
The DNA here is from genome assembly GCA_032199065.1 of Smutsia gigantea. Classification (NCBI taxonomy): domain Eukaryota; kingdom Metazoa; phylum Chordata; class Mammalia; order Pholidota; family Manidae; genus Smutsia; species Smutsia gigantea. The sequence goes on along the minus strand of JAVSCE010006294.1, from coordinate 382,525 downwards.
ACTGAATTTCTTGAATATTTTCTTAATCTCTCTTCCTCTTTCTATCCTGAGTTTCCTTGTACTGTTGCCCAGGCTCTAGTATTCTTGCAGTGGATGGTTTCTAAGGCTATTTTACTTGTCTTCTAATCTTCTTGCACCTGTCCTGGCTGTCACAGCACTGTTAGTATGTTCTTTAACAACTAACTGTACATCTGATTTTTATTCACCATTTAATGTCCCTTAAGAGCTTCCAGTCACCTTCCATTTTCAACCTGGGTCATCAGGGTTGTTTCAAAGAAGCCAATAGGAAAGATGCAGAATAAGAAATATATTATAGGGATGTGCTGTTACAAAATTGTATGAGCTGCTTAAGGAGCTTAGTGTGTGGTTGCTGCATCTGTGCCTGGTGCTGAGTCTAATGTCATCAGAGTAGACAGCCTTAAACATTTAACCAAAATGAACTTCTGACAGTGTTAACTATTGTGTGTCTTCTTTACTAGAGTGGACAATATTGGAGAGAAAGGATTATGTATGTTTAATATTGTACCCTTAAAATTTATTGTAAGATTGAACAGAGTAGGTGTTCAATATATGTTACTAAATGACTAAAGGGAAAGGGTCCTTAAGGAAGTGCTCAGAATTGTTTTTAGTTGCTTTGAGGATAAGATCAGTAACTTCTCTTAACAGATTTGATTTAAAATTATAAATGAGGTAAAAAAATTTCAACTCTGTATTCAACTTATAATTGAGGGACTATAATGTGCCAAGCTATGTAAGGCCCTGTTTTCATTATATCTATTTTTGACTGAAGTGCTTTTTTATTTAATCTTTATCATAAATGATTTGATTAGACATAAATCACTTCTAATTTTTTTTCTAATATAAAATACTTGTAGACACTACAAGGGATGGTAAGGGAGTGTTTAGGTTATTTTTATTGAAATTGAATAATACTATCTCTTGGAAAACTGAAAAATAGCTTTGTTTAAATAGAATTTAGTAACCCAACTTGAGATGTTTCTGCTGTAATGTGAAATGTGTCATCATTTCAAGGTAAAATGTTACCTAAGTAGGTATGGACCCCAAATCCAAATCTCTAGATTCTTTCTCTTATTAATTAGTTGTTGTCATTAAGTAAACCACTAATCATTTTAAAGGACTTAAAAAAAATTCCCTGCCTCTACTTTCCTACAATATTGTTGTTTGACCAGTAGAAATTGGACCAGTTTTGCAGAATAGTTATCAAGAGACCAAACAACACACAAAGCCAAGTTCTAGGACATTTGGTGTTGGGCTGTGTACTAATTTGGGCTTAGGAATTGAGGTTCACAGGGCCGTAAGTGTTGTATCTGATGCTTCCTAGGTGCCTAGAATCAAGCGAGAGAGCACTGAATATAGGCATGATTCAAAACAACAATTAACTAGTCTACAATCTGGGACCCAGAACCCTAGGTTGCTGAGTCAGAGATTTGGAAATATGCAGAAAATCCAATTTGAGTTGGAACATGCCAGGAAATAACAAAAACACCAAGAGGCATAGGGAATTTATAAAGAAACTGGGTAATTTATAAAGAAATTGTAACAAGTATCAGTACTTTTGACTACTTGCCTTGCTGAATCAGGTGTACAGGTGTCAGACTGGCTCAAAGTTTGGGGTAGATGAAAATGCCTTTAGCTATAGGCAGTCTACCATTCACTTACTTTCATCATATTGGAATCACAGCAGGTCTAGGTCTAGCTTTTTAATGACAAAGAATTCCACCACTTCTGTCCTCTTTCCAGACAATTTTATATACAATGACTGAATTGAGTTTTAATCTTGGCTGAGTATAGCATCTCTTCATAGTTTAAATGATGAAGTGCTGTCCATGCATTTTAAAATTCAATCAGTAGCAACTGTAAGTGGCATTATTTTCTGACTTGTCCAAACATTTATTATAATATTGTAATTCTGTGTATAAAACCAATGCATACTTATTTATGTCTTCTTAGACATCTTTATTGTACCTTATAGAAATATCAATGTTAAACTAACTTGCTGTAGATTTTCTTTGAAAGAGGAATCTAATGATTCAATAAATAAAGTTTCTAAAATACATGAAAAAAGTTACACTTTTTCCTATGATATTAATAAATGTCTGGACATCACTGGTGATATTATTGGAATCTGAAGTTCACCAAATAATCAGGGATATATTTGCAATGTGACCATTAAATACTAAAAAAAAAAAAACCAAAGAGAAAGAAAAACACCCTATTCTCATACTGTTTTATGTTGAAGAACTTAACAGTTCTCAGTTGAACTTTATAATCATTCATTGATTATTAAAAAAGTCTGCTATGAATTAGAAATGAATAAATTGTTAGGATCACAGGAGAGACTGTGAGATACAAAGGAACAGTGAGAACAAGATTAGCAAAATTAGATGTTAGAAATCTGATCCAACTCCCAGTTCTTCAACTTATGTAAATGATCTTCTTTTTAATGAGAAAATTAGGCCTTGGGGCAAATCCCTAAGGATACTTTGAGAGCCTTAGTAGTACTCAGTTCATCTAAAATTCTTTAAGTTGACAACAGTTTTATGCTTCTTACTAGATAGGGAGAAAATAAGCAAACATGCAAGATACTTTAAATAAAAATTTCACTGAGAGATAAAATAGATTGATATTTTAAAAAACATTTGATTTAACTATAAGAAACTGCAGCATGGAGAACGTAGGTCTGTAGCAGGCTGTCACAGGGCACTGCTGCCTTGCCCCTTCTGGGTAATTGGTCCAAAAAACTGACTCAGAGGAATGATCACCACCTACTGTATCACCCATATCACTTCCTGTAGCACCTGGGTTTTTCTTGGAAGGTTTCCATCCAAATGTAGATCATATCTGACCCTGATCTGTTTGTAGGGCTGATAAGATCATAGCCTGGGGTAAAGTGGCAGTTGGCCATAAAGATATAGGAGTGTGTTGTTATTTTTTCTGATAGTTATGTAAAGGGTGATTTAATCACTGGACTGGTCACTAACATATGACCAAATGGGATTTCTTGAAACAGAATTTCCTTAATGGCTTCCTGGTGGTAAATGAACTCACCAATTTCCTATTAGGATTGATTTTCATTACAAGCCTTAACGCTCATGATCTTCATAATTTTTTTTTTCAAATGTGCTGTGAAAGAGTGGAAAAGTACAAATTGCCCAAATTCTGTGTACAGGAAGTACAAGTAAAGGAAAAATAAATGATGTCCAGGACATAGGAAGTACATTAAGCAGAATTCGGTAAATTGTGCTATTCCTGTAATGTTGCTGAGTTTTTGAGAGAAAGAAGCACAGATTTAAGAGAGAAATCTGTAATTCTCATGGGAGGTACTTTTAACATTGCTTGTGTATTTTAACCATTTATCTACTTAGCAATATTTTCATTAGGCTTGACAAGATGAAGAAACAAAGTGTTTTTTTAGTAACTGGAAGCAATCAACATTTGACACACAACTTTCTTTAAAATGGTATTTTTAAATTGATTTGATACTTTAAGTTTAAAGTCTTCACATTGTGTATAACATCCACATTGTGTATACTTTTCAAATGTTCAGCATTCTCTTTTAATGCAAGAGTAAATAAACAACTAAAAGAAAAAAGCATCCTAATTTTCCAGTTTATAATCTAGATTAAATAGAGATGCAGAATACTCTTCCCTTCTTTTTCTTACAAGAGAAAACTTACGTGGGGCAGGACAGTATCAACACATTTCAGTGAGACCACCAGGAACACAGCTATCAATAAACACATTGTGTTTATTACTTGTGGGAACACTATGGGACAAGGCCCACCCACATTACCCAGAGTAATCAGCTTTATTTAAAGTCTACTGATTTAAATGTTAATAGTATCTTAAAAATACCTTTACAGTGACATCTATAGATTGGTGTTTGACCAAACAACTAGGCATCTAGCCAAGTTGACTCATAAAATTAGCCATCACGATGGGTAAGCATGTGGTGTCCCAGTTAGAGGGTGTTAGCATCTATTGAAGAGATTTAGGGGCTTTTTTGGGTGGTTTGGGGGAGGGTTTAAGCAAGCAGCAGTGTTGGGGTAGTGCTATAAATTGGGTGTTGGAAAAAAATGGGACAATTTTATGACTGGTGTTTCAATACATTTTATTTGTAGGAAGAAGAGACTACAATGCGGATAAAGTTACGATTGGTAAAGAAGAGTGAACAATCACTCATTTTAGCCAAAATTTGCAGTGGGAGGGTGTTTGGTATTTAGCGGTTGGCACAGTGACCTTGTTTTTGTCTGGGCTTAGGTGCAATCATGAACTGGATTTGTTTTGTCTCACTTTATCGTGGACTTAGAGTAACCTTATCTGAGGTTTGTGTTCTGGGAGATTCTTTTTGCTCAGTAGGATAATTGCATGATTTAGTCGTGAGTATTAGGCCAGATGTTGGGAATGAAGATGACTGTTGTTATATTTTTTCTTTCTTAACAGTAATTCATCTTTTTCTGCTCTTCACTTTGAGATGCTGGGAGAAAGTTTTTAGTTGCTGTTTTGTTTTGCTATACATTCAAAATTAACTTTTAAAAGTAGGAACACTTTACGTGTTCTATGGAATCTGGTATGAGGGAAATATTTTGGTTCATATTCTCACCATCACTCAGCTTTCCTTATTCTGTCATTGTCCTTTAGGTGTGTCCTGTCACTGTGAATTCCCACCAAATGCTATTGCAAACTAATCCATAACCACAGGACTTGATTGAATAGGTAAAGCTTTTTATGCTGTATAGGGATTGTCTGTTGATAACTTACATTCACTAATACCCTCTCTAAATTTCCCTTTGTACTCAGACAAGAATACCCTTCCCTCTATGGTTCACAGTTGGATTTTTCCAATCAAAAGAACACAAGTGAGATTTGGAAGGCAGAAGGGAAGTATGTTGGACAGTTACACCTTGGAGGTGGCTGCACATTCACAGAAGGTTCTCAGAATGTGTTTGCGAGCCAACCAGTCCACTACTGCACAATGAAAGAATTATTGGGTGCTTTTCAGGATTCTTGAGAATTGCAGTAGTTTTCTGTAAGACTAAGAACTATCCTCTTTGCATGCTTCAAGCTGAGATCTTGGTGTCTCCTTTCCTGACTTCCCAGCTGCTGTCCCTTAACCTTTGCTCGCCAATTCTTTTAATATTCCTTTGAGTCCTAATTCCTGTATTACATTCTCTGTTCTCCAAATCCTTAAAGTGGCTCTGTTTTCTTGATGTAACCAAATTAGTACCAGGCCCACTGGCATTCCTACTGTTTTCAAATAGGTTCATCCTTCTGCCCTACTTTATGCAAGTCCCTCTTCATAGTTCATTGTGTCATGTATGTATTGATGTTGCACTATATAAGTCACAGGGTTGACACATCTGCTAATAACCTCTGATCAAAGGTGAAACAGATTCCATTTGGATGTTAGTAAATGTATTGACAACATTATTATCATTTTGACATCCTTTAAGGATTAAAAGTATGATAGTTAGAATGTATAATTTGACTTTGAAATGTTCATAAAATGGATAGCCATAAAATCTCAGATAGTGGTAAATTGAACATAGATATTAATTTCACTCTATCACAAACCCCACCAATGTGATAGTAAAGGTTTAAATCCACAAGGATAGAATGAACGTAAGACAGAAATATTGTTTTAGAAATTAACATAACAGACTCAGGAAAGCTGCAAATTTAAGCAGCAGTGAGCAAGGAGAGGTCAAACCAAATTTGTACTGCAAAATCCCCCAAAATTCAGGTCAACCACAGTTGACCATCCACACCCACATGCTCAGAACTTTCAAGCAGTGTCTTAAACACCTACTCTTGAATATAAGCAGATAAAAAGTGATGAACAGATATGTAGGAAAATTCTTCAGTATGGAATCTCTGGTATCTAGGTATCTCTGGAAGTGGGTTGAATAGAGAGAGGTTGTTAGCAGAGGAAATATTGGTTAAAAGTCTGTTTATGAAGCATGTAATTCCCCCAATTTTTTACCCTACTATAAATAGCCAAGTTATAGTCCATCTGACAGAAGAATGGAGGCTTGTTTTCTGGAAAGAATAAAGCAGAGGATTTGATCTAACTGTGGTGTACTGGGCACAGAGTGTGAATATTAACTAAATGGATGTATGTTTGTAGAAAAGGCTGAGTCATCCCTTCCACCCAGCCATCCTGCTTCCCTTAGCTCTTGGCACATTGGCTCCAGGCAGAAGACTAGAGTCTGCAGAATCTCAGCACAGCAAAGAACAAAACATAAAGATCCTGAGACAGGGGATTTCCAAAAAAATAGCCCAGCCAGATCACTCTTCAGTGAAACCACAGTTGACCATCCACACCCACATGCTCAGAACTTTCAAGCAGTGTCTTAAACACCTACTCTTGAATATAAGCAGATAAAAAGTGATGAACAGATACGTAGGAAAATTCTTCAGTATGGAATGTAGTGAACAATACAGAGAAAACAGTACACAAGGAAAAGTCAACTTCAAAAAAAATCATTAGTACCTGTAGAGAGATTTTGTGTCATCATTCACTGAGTGGCCATGCTCTGCTGCCAAGTTTAAACGGCAGATACGTGCCACACATGGAAGAGACCATTGCATGATTCAGTCACTGGGAACAGATGACATGTACACTAGATTCAGGTGATGCATAGAAACAGGGCACAAGATCCGGCTCCCTCCAATGCATTAGTCCAGCAGACGTTATGCAGCCCATGTGGGAGATACAGCTCTACCCCACCAACTTCATGCTGCAGTGGAAGGATTTCAGTCTGTTCTCAGTGGAATCGGGGATACAGAAAGGTGGGGATGTTCCCGAGGGCCACTGACACATATCCTTATGCAGAGTAGAGGAGTACAGATGAAGTCTGAAACAGGGAAAGATCTTCCAACACAAGGCAATAAGCCCACCATAGACTGTGAAGATACTTTTTCTCAAGGTAAGGAAGTGTTTCAGGCCCAAGGCCCATTCTTACGTAGGCAAGCAGAGGTCAAAAGACTGCAGTCTTTCAAGATTGCTTTTCCAAGCAGATACAAGACTATGAATTAAAAGCAGGGGACTATTTAAAGGGAACATTCAGGTAAAAAAATCCAATATCCACATTACAGAAGTTTTATAAGAAAAAAAACAAAAGCAGAGGAAAAGAAATCATCAAATAAGTCTTTTAAGAAAATTTCCAGTATCTCAAGGACATGTTTTCAGATTTAAAAACCTTATCAAAGTAAGGCCAGCGTGGTAAAAGAAAACAGACCTCCACCAGTGCACATGATGGTAAAGTTTTGGAATAACAAAGAACAAAGAGACAATTCTATATACCTCCAAAAAGGGAAAATTTGACACGTGTGAAAAATCAAGTCTTAGCATGGCTTTTGACGTCTCAGCAGTGACACTGGAAGCTAATAGACTATGGAGTAATGAACTTAATATTCTAAAGGAAAGTATATGTATGTATACATATACATATATATAGACATATTAACTATACATTTAATATTTTATATTCATTTATGCAATATACAAGCATATAGGCATGTCTTTAATGAACTAGCCAACACAGGACACTTACACAAGTATCCAAAAAATTAACTGAATTCCAAAACTCCAAATATGTTTTTTTTTACATTAATGTCATTTTCAAACAAAATAACAACATATAGAACATGTGAATAGAATATGGATAGGAAATACAGTGGAAGCAGATATTTCCTAGGGGGAAACCATTATATATTCTATATCTATTTATGGAAACCAGTATAGTCTGTTTGTTTTTTTCCTTGCCCTTATAGTCTTAAAACTTTATGGATGCCTCCAAAATTTCAATCAAGGAAAGAAACTGTAAAAGTGGTTCACATTAGCATTGCTAAAAATAGAAATAATTTTCTCAAATTTCTTAAATCAGTTTTCAAAATAAATCTTTCTCAAACTGTTTTACAGTATTCTGTCATCAAACTATTTCTTACAGATGATATGCATACATGAGAGGCTGCTTAAAGATATGTCATGGTATTTGCATGTAGTGAGACCCTTTATAGGATGCCAGGCAGACTATTTATCACTGAACAATGGTAGCTATTACTAAGCTGTAAACTGCTTTAAACCAATTAAAAAATATGTATGGTTTGGGAAAAGGAAGGGTAAGGAATAAATATTAACCTGAGTACGCCTTTAATGAATAATTTCATTTTCTTCCCAGATTTCCTCTAGTTAAAATTTGTCGTAGCTCATTGAAAAGGAGAACTGTGCAGATCCTAAGTTGTAATCAAATTCAGGATATTACAGTTATACTTTTACAAACAACCTCTGTTGGATTTGCTATTTTTTTGGCACTTGAAAGGCTTATTTAATTTTCATTATATTTTGTCCATGGTTCATTTTTTCCAAAAATTACATCTGCTTTTAAGAGTTGTAGTTAATAAACCAAATGCCCAGAGCAAGCCATAAAAAAAGAAAAAATCACAGCAAATATCAAGAAAAAATAATATTTCCTGTTCTAGGTTGTTATTTTTTTATTCAAACAGACTATGTGAATCATAACGTTGGAAATTCCATATATTTTTTGCAAGCAGCTCTCCTTCAAGGTGAATATGAACTTTGAGCAGGGAGGCTTTTTGGAAGAAAATATATAACAGCTTTTCTTCTCTCTTTCCTTTGTGTTGATGAAATCCAAATACCTACTTATGCTGTTTAGTATATAGCAAATAACACATAATAACCAGAAAAAAAAATTAGGAGGGAATGAAAATGGTGGCATAAACAGCAGGACCTTGTTAAGGTATTGACAGTGTCAGGCCTGTGCGTGAGCAAGGGGCGTGAGAGGATGTGGATGCCAGGAGGTCCGCGTTCTTATTAGGGTTTTAATGTGATCAGTGTACTATGAAGGCTGGCCTTAGGCAAATATTCAAGTAGGTCAGGTTTCTTTCCTCCTTGGTTCTGCCCACTCTCTCCCCATGTACTGTACTGTTCTTTCCCGTTCTCCTTGCAAACTGCGTCTCCGTAGTTGCTTTTGTACTTCTCAGGGATCCCCTGATTTTGATGCTTCACTCTTGATTATCCTCCGCAGCCCACCATAGAAAGAAACATTTCTGACCCTAGAATGGGGATCCTCTGTAGTTCCCCCCAAACTTACCTGTTATAACTAAGTAATCTTTTTTGTTCCCCCTTTTTTGGCTGATGTGTACAGATTTGATCCAGTTTTACAATGACTGTCTGTCTGTATTGGAGATATTTGACTCCAAAGAACAAAAGTGAAAACCGAAAGGAATATATCATACTCTGCGGTGTACTAGAGTACTGCCATCTCATCGCCTCGCAGCTTTCTAATGTCAGAGACTAGTCATCGCTGTGTACGCTTCACTGTCCCTAACAATGTTTGGGGACTAGTAGGCACTCCAGCAGATATATGTGGAGTTAATATGAATTGAAAATAAGGAAACAATACTGCCACAGAGCAGTTAGGGGAAATAGGTGATCTTTTGACATCTGTCATTTAGGTACTTTTGATAATTTTCAAACTATTCTTTGGCTGCATTACCAGTCAGTTTCGGACTGTCAGAACAGAGAAATGTGGTGTCTCATCTGCTTTGACGACTGAGCCACAAACACTTCCAAATGCCCATGAGGCCTCTTGCTGCCTTTCTGCCTGTTTTGCCCTTCAGCCCTCTCTTTCTCTCCTTGACCTCATCCTGCTTCCTTCTTCCTTTCTATGAAGTGCATGAACTGCCTTCTGTGCTCATTCTTTGTGGTGTTCCATTTACTTGCTGCTGGGAAATTCTGTCTTCATTTGGCATCAGGAAAAGAAAAAAAACGAACAGTGAGGCAGACCACATGATAGATAGTTCTGCAGTTAATGACATGTCTTATGTGAAGCACTGAAAATTTATATGATGTTGTTTGCGAGAGCAAAATCTCAAGGGAAATCACTACTCTGAAGGGCAGTTAATAAATACGGATATAGCGTTGTCTTATGCCACAAAACTACCATCCCTTCAGGGTATCTGTTAATAAATTCACTTTTGGAGGACACAGCAAAGCACTGTGAAGTGTACTTTTGCTTAAGTGAGGTTTGCCCTTGTTTTCCTTGGGAAAGAAAGATTTCCAGGAAGTTTGATAAGATTGCCATTTCCTATTGCACTGTCGTGACGAACTTAGGGAGATACCATCCCGGATGCAGGTGTCCGGGTCAAAGGAAATAAAAGGGAAGTTCAAAAGCGCTCCTCCCATACTTGCTGATCTTATATCTCTATTAGTATGTCATGGGAAGTTTGTATGTGAGCATATGCTAAAACTTAGGCAAAAATCTAAATTGCATGGCATGCAAATAAAATAGGTTGGAAAAAGAATTTTTTTCTCAAAAAAATGTATTTATATTTAACAATAGTGTAATTTTCACTTAAAAATGTGCTGAGTGGATAGATCTCATGTTAAGAGCGCTTCACACACACACACGTGAAGATAGGATGAAACTTTTGGAGGTCCTGGGTATGTTTACTCCCTCGATTCAGATAATGATTTCATGGGTGTATGTGTATGTCCACACTCATCAGATTACATATGCTAAATATGTGCACTTTTTTGTATATCAGTTTTACTTCAATAAAGTCATTTTTTAAAAAACTGTTTAGACAGAAATACAAAAAATACTTTTATTTTTAAAGCACTGATTTTATTTTGAAATAATTTCAGACTTACTGAAAAGAATAGTGCAAGGAACACCTATGTACCTTTCACCCACAGAACCTTTAAAGTTTCATTTCAGTCATGTCCTTTATCATAAAAGCATCCAATCTGGGGTCATACATGTATCCAATTGTCATATCTTTCTAATCTGTTCCGTTCAGGAAATCTTCCTCACTCTTCCTTTGATTTCATGACCTTTGTATTTTCGTGATTGCTGGGCTATAACTTTGTAGAGTATTTCTCAATTGGGGTTTGTCTTATGTTTTCTCATGAAGAGAGGTCAGTAATACATTTTGGCAGAAACGTTATGGAAATAATACTGTGTGTGTGTGTGTTTTGCATCTAATCATGTAGCACATGACTATTTTTTTGTCCTAATATTTGTTTTGTGTTAACTTTGTTCACATGATTAAAACAAATGGTGTCAGCCAGGTTTCTCCACACTTTCCCCCTTGTAATTAATAAGAATTTTGTGTGGAAGTAATTTGAAACTATATAAATATCCATTTCCTCATCCCACGGTCACCCTCTAGTTTTAGTAATTATTGATGTTTCTTGCTTGAATGAATTCTGGCTAGGAAAGTATCAAACTGTGATTTTTCATTATTTCTACATATGTTACTTCCCATGTATTTATTAATTTGCTTATTTATGTCAGTATGGATTTATTTATTCCTCTTTTATTCAGTGGGTTATAATCTGTTAGTACCATTATCTAAATAAATGGTTAGATTGTCCTCTATTCGGCCAGTGAGAACCTCTTCAAACTGGCTTCTGGATTCTTCTGTTATACTCCCATTTTTCTAAGTCCTTCCTTACTGTCTGAACAAGATGTTTCTGGCTTCCATTTTACTTTTTCTGCCCCAGCCTTGAAATCAATTATTTCTCTAACAGTCTCTCGTCCTTTTACTGGAGACTGGTATGTAGAAGTTAGAAGTCAAGTGAACACTAGGTGTGTTCATTATTAATATGGTGTTTTAGTGCCTCAGTCTTCTAATATCCGTACCTCCGTTCTCTGTCAGTGAGAAACTTGGCTCCCATTATCCTTAAAATGACTACATATTTACTGAATCCCCTGCATGTGGCTAGTCTCCCAACACTGCCAGGCTGTCCTTGCCATTTGTCTCACTTGCGATCTTCACATGGCCTGCCGTTACTGGGCACCCATTGGCCATGCCCCTGTAAACCTGGAGCTGGTCATCATTGCTACCCCTACCTAATATCTTCCAGAGGAGAACAGAGTGAGCTGAGGTGAAGAGAGGAGAAAGAAGAGAGCTGGGGAGAAATTTTGTTCATATTTTAAACTTTATTTATATTATATTGCAGAATGGATTGAAATATTCCAGACTATGTGTAGTTAAGGTAACAAGAACAGAGACATTTTAAAATTACTGTGCTCTACATTTTGCTAATTGAAAATCTGCCATGACAAAATTGCCTAAAGTATAAGAAGAATTTTCTAAAGTGGAATTGTTTATTCAATATTTTTGAAAAGAGCAAAGTGGACTTTAAAAAGAAATACCTTATATCTTAGGCTGAATTTCCTAAGTAGAGCATTTTATACTTACAGAACATTTTATACTACATAGTAAAAAACTGTGAAAATATCTTTGAGTCTTACTTGTTCAAGAAACATGTATTATCAAAACCCCAACATTTCTCTGTAAATACAGCTTTCCGTGATTCCATTATCTACCACTCGCAAGGTCTTAGAAATAATGACACATTCACTAGTCTTTAAAAGACACATGATGAGTACAAGCTCCAGTCTGATCAGTCAGCGAGTGAACTAAATATAAAAGGAATGCTTTATAAAGTGCCATTTAGATTCCAGTGTAATAGAGATGTAATGCATATGTCAAGTTATTGAGTTGTCAACTTAAATAGAAGCCAGTATGTCATCCAGTAATTATTGCTATTTAGGCCTAAGGCATTAGTGCTAATATTAGCATGTGAGTGTTAAGTATGCAGAGTACAAAAGGGAAAAGAAGAGATTATATGAAGTAAACCCTAAAGAACTCATTATGTTACTAAAGACTTCAGTCTATGCTTTAGATATTTTTGCAGACATTTTAAAATCAGGAAAATTTTTATAAGAATATACAACCCATTTGGAAGAAAAAAAAGACAACCAGGTGCAAACATTTACCTGTAATTATAGGAAAATTTCAGTATATTATCATTATTCTACAAAGGAAAATTGCTTGTGAAAATCATCAGAGGTCTATTTGAAATTAAATTTGGTGCTTCAGTTGCTAGTTGCAACAATTTATCGACTGGTATTTGTGACAGCATGGTTTTCTTCAAAAAATTCCTGGAAAAGAGTTTTGTATTTAGCTAGCATTTAAGATCTAACCTTTAGCCCTGTAGAACTTCCCTGCCACTCTCCTCCACCTGCACGTCGTGTTCGTTCTATGTACAGTAAGCTGGTATATACTTAGTACCTTTACTGAGCTCTCTGTTAGGGGGATCACTTTTATTATGTCAGAAATCTATCAGAACTGAGAATTACAAAGAGGCTTTTGAGATCTCACCTGCAGAGGTTTGGCAATCACACATACACACACACATACATGAGGTCCCTCTTTTAAGTAGTGTGTCTAATTAAAAAGTGTAGTTCATTTTTAAGATCACTTTTTCAAAGAGATAGATTAAAACCTGCTGTCTCTAAATGTATTGTACATATGAGGAGTCCAAAAAAAGAAAAGAGAAGAAAAAAACATACACTCTGGCGTCCCTTTCTGGGCCATTTCTAAAACGTTAAGTAATAAAAGGATCCATGTGAAGATTAAGATAAAATCTAGCAGGACCAACACTGTCTTTCCTAATTTGCTCTGCAGACAACAGAGTCAGCAAAAAAGATTGGACTATTTCCAAACCCTTTTAAAAGCTACAACCCTAAAGCAGAAGGCATCTTTATGTGAACAGACACCCACACACACACGCCATGCCTACCCTGGCCTGAATTTTATACTAATGGTTTAAAACCACACAGTGCAGAGCCACATACTTTTAAAGGAAGGATCTACACATTTAACAGTAAGCAGCACGACGCAAACAACACGAGGACAGACCCAGCCTGTGACAGGCAGATGCTGCTGTACTTCGTCCTTGCTCTTTGTGCATGTAGTAGCACACGCTCTCCAGTGGCTCCGGGGTTCCCCTTCCTTCAGTTCAGCTGAACCATATTCTTCCCCAGGAAATCTTCCCTTTCTGCCCCTCCCAAGGTGGCACTGCACATCCTTCCTTTGTCTTCTAGCATTCTGAGTATGTTGCTGCGTGCTTCTATGGAAACACCTACCACTTCTGTTTAAATGAAATTTTCCTCCACTAGACTGTGTGTGCAGAGCTGTACCTTATGTTTGCCTTCCCATTACCTGTCACATGGACAGTGATGAGACTAAAGATCAGATTTAAGACTTTAGCTTTTCTTTTGGTCTTTTCTGAGAAACGGGCTCTACATTCTAGAACAGGGTTAGCTGGTTTCTCCTCCTGAGAGAGGCAGGGGAGAATTTAAATCAATCTTCATTTTTATTGTCTTCCCTCTTGTTGTTCTATACACCAAACACTAAACCACATAAAAAGAGTTAAAGAAGTTGTAACTACAAGTTTGATCTTAATTGGGGAGTGAAATCTGGGGATTTTTTTTTTTAAGAAAGGAATGAGAAGCCTCCCTCAGGCAGTCTCACATTTGGTTTCCTGGTATTTGAAAATATTCTTACAGCAATACATACAGTTGTTCTTCCACACCATTAAAGAGATGTTCAAGATAGAAAAGATTAAAATGCAAATAGCTCTGGATAAATAACCAGGTATTGTTTACTGCTATTACTATTTATTGGTTACAGTGTATAGTTGACTACAAGTGTACTAGTTCTAGGTTTGGTAAGGAAGAGAAGTCAAAGTAGATTCCAGGCACTTAAGAAATATTTCCACAAAGATGCAGTTAGGGTGGTTCAGAGACACATTTGCCTAGTAATGTTTGCTCTTAACTGAGTAAGAACAAATAAATACCATAGTCACAGATACTTCTTATTTTTCAGTGGTTTTCAGTATCACAGTTCCTGAAGGCTACAAAAGGATATTTAAGATGTATTATATTGTTACACTGCCAATGATTTGTAGCTTCAATTTATTTCTAATCTTACTTTATCCCATTGTTATGTGTTTCCTTTAATTGGAAACTCCCAAGTACAAATTAGTAGTCATTGATAACCTCTTGATTTAGGGCTTATCTCATAATAGATTAGATACTAAGTCTTTCTGACTTTACCTAACACTTGTTTTTGATGGGAAAATATTTTTGTTTCTTCACAATTTTGAATTTGATTAACAAATGTCAGAATTTTATCTACATGCTCCATTAGGTTGATCTGTAATTGCTGTTTTAGTGTTCTCATGTCATGTTTTGTTATAAAAATCATGCTGATATTATAAAATAAAATTAGGAACTTTTTCTAAGCCTGGGACAGTTTCAATATCATTGGAATGATCTGTGTTCTAAAGGTTAAATGCCCTTTTTTCATTGACAGCTCTGAGTTATTTCCCATTTCTTCTTTGATAACTGCTAGATTGAGGATTTTTTACTTCCTCTTGGGCCGATTTTGGTCATTTCTACTTTGCTACAAAGTTGTATGTTCTCCCTGTGTTTTGGGTTTGTTACTGTAGTAGCATGTACTTTTAACTTTTTTAAGTCTTCTCTTTATGTTTAGGTACTTTTTTTTTTGGTATGTAATTTTCTCTCTCTGTTGTCTTTATTAGACCTTGAAGAGGATTATTTGCATCTGTTTTCCTCGTGTTTTTGAAGGACCAGCTTATTTTTTTATTCTTTCTGTTATATTTCTATTTTTATTTAATTAATTTTAGACTTCATTTATAAAAATTCCCTCTCCTAGTTTTTAACAATGAAATGTGAAAGAATTTTATTAAACTATTTAGAGACAAAATAAGGATTATCTTCTGTTTTCTTTTTTCTTGTGGATTATAAGATCTAATATCAAAGGTTTAGGCCTTGTGTCTAGATATTTAAAATCATCTTATATATAATTTATAGAGTTAATAACATGTATATCACATATGCTATAAGCATTGCGCAATAAGCAGAAATGTCAAACAATCATAAACCTTTACATGTAACTTTAAAAAAATATTAATCATCAGTATTGTGTAACAGCATCTTTTTTCTTTAAAAAATACTCATACATATCCACTCAAATAATGTCATCATGACTGACTTATTTGTCAGAAACAAGTTCAAATGCCAATGCAAAGGTTAAGCTGCTGGGCCCCTCTATTTAAAAATATAAAGTGACATCCCTTGAACTGCACTTGGCTTCTTGTACAACAAGGAAGTGTGAAAAATGGCAACAGAAGGAGGAGGACAGCAGAATAGGGAGGATGGAAAAGCATTTTACAATTCATTGCAATCTCGGTGACATCATCTAATGTTTTTCCTCTTTGACTTTTCCCCCATAAAAACATCATGTCCTTCCCTTTTCCCTCAAATCAAGCTGATTTAAATAATCTACTTTGGAATAAATGCAAATCTTATATGCATAATGTTCTTTCCTTTAAGTCATTGTCATAAAAAATTATACCACTTATTTGACACATTTATTGAGGTATCACTTACATATCATAAAATCCATCCCTTATAAATGTTAGTCAATTAATTTTTAGTTAATTTATAGAATTGTGTATCACCACATCCAACTCTAAAACATTTCATCACTCAAAAAATTCCTTCAAGTCTTTTTGCTGTCACTCAGTCCTTTTTCCCATTTCTAGTCTCCATTTCATTTTTGTTGATACAGTCCTTGAAGTGGAATTACTGGGTCATATGTAAATTTCTATTTAACTTTTGAAGAAACTACCAAGCTGTTTGTCCAGATCAGATCTACCATTTATCTGCATCTTCACCAACACTTGTCATTGTCTGCCTTTTGATTATAGCCATTCAACTTGGTATGTAGTTATTTTAATTTTTGTTTACTAATGACTAATGATGTTGTATAGCTTTTTATCTGCTTATTAACCATTAATATGTCTTCTTTGGTGAAATATCTGTTCAAGTCTTTTATGAGTTTTTTAAAATTTTAGTTATTTGTCTTAATTGAATTTTATCATGGACTTTTACTGTGTGTATATACACATTGTGTGTATACACACACATACACACACACACACACACACACACACACACACACACTCAGCCATAGTATACTGATCTTTAGAAAGGGGAAATAAACCTGTGAACAAATTTTACATTTTATGACTTTATTAAAAAGCATTTTCTATTGAAAAGAAAATCATAACTTGTGAATCTAAAGAAAGCTTAATTATCAACAATCCAAAACAGAAATGCTCAATGGCTCTATCTTTTGATTGGTGAGACTCTCCAATTATAAATATTTACCAATATAGTCACCTTTATATGGGAAATAAAGCACAATGTCATTCAAAGACTACTTGAATAATATCTTAACCTCAGTTCTACTACTCTTCTGCAGCTTGCCTAAGACAGTTGACTTTTCTGGGCCATAGTTTTATCATATAAGAGAAGGATTTAATATTTTATAAGATAGTATCTCATACTAATTTTTAGTCAGAACTGTTCTAAAACTTCTATTTAAGAAGTTCCTGAGCTTTATTTAAGAACACAATGAGCTACATTGAGCCTATTGCTATCATTTTATTTTTTGCATAATTAAACCCTTAACATTTTATCATGAGTAACATTTATTATTAGTTGCCTTTCCTGTGATAGGAATTGTTTCATCAACAGAGTGGAAGGAAATGCATCTCTTGAGATAAATAAAAAAGAAGCAACAGCAGCGTGTTTGATCTGTTTTTCATTAAAACAGTGTTTACCTGCATTTTCATTTTATACTGGCTTAAATGTTTTAGTTGTGCTTTGTTCTTATTTTGAATGGGTATTTAACCTTTAATCGCTTCTTATATTAGTTTGAAAAAAATAGCATTTAATTGAAATCTGAAACTTAGTTTAGTTCCTTGCCACATAATTAGGAAACGGACCAGAGGAGCATAACTTAATTCATACTTATTTCACAACGTCTAACATGCCTGCAATACCATGGTCTGACAGGGTTCAGAGAGCAAGAAACCAAGCAGGGAGGTCTGGGCTCAGTTCATGTATTTGCCACTTCCTAGGTTTGTGACCTTAGATAAGTTAAGTTGGATCCCTGGAAACTTGGTTTCCTCATTTGTAGTGGTTTGATATAGCCATTCCAGTTCTATATATGCAAAAGCATTGCTATAAGAATAAAATAGGGAAAGTAACTTCAAAAGTTGTAAGACTACTCTGTGACTTTTTATCCAAATGACTCTGGACAAGTTACTTAATAACTTTGTGCCTCTGTTTCCTAATCCGAACAGAATAATAATAATAGACATCACCTCAGAGTCTGATCCATGTGAAAAGGTAAGCAAAAGGTCTAGCATATTGCTAACAGTCAATAAGCATTAGCTGCTTCTACTAAAAGTAGTGATAACTGAAATAAAAATTGTAATAAAAAAGCTGATCGGGAGTAACACTGCACTACATGGGAGAATGTCCAAATTTTAGTTTAGCCTCTGTTAAAGTTAGTTGATGAATTTGAAGCAAATGCTCTCCAGGACAGAGTATAATCATGTGTAAGACAAAGATAGTAAACAAAAAGATCTCAAATATGCCTTCTTGCTTTGAATTTCAGAGAATATATTCTTCTCATAGGGACTTAGTAAATGAATATGAATTGCATTTTGATAAACACATATTAGTCATCTCAGCTTTTCCAACATCATTGATTTCATTTTTATATGTATATTTCCTGTATATAATATGTGTATTATATATACATTTGATACACACACATACACACACATACTAATTGCTTCCAAAAAAAAAAGTAGTTTAATCTAGGGAATTAGACTTAAAACCATTTCTTTGCTTTTGATTAATTTGCTTTTCTGCTGAAACTATCTTAGGAAGGTAAATACATAACCTTGTTATAATTGTATGTCACCTTGGCATTCTGGTAACATGAATAATTCAAATGGAAAAATTCCTAAACTGTCCATCCTTAAATGTGTCACTTCAGTTAGAGCATTAAAAAATTGTCTAATAAGACTTAAAAGTTAAGCAGAACCTTCATTCTCACAGATGAATGAATTTCCATTCAAAGATATTTATCACCTTTACTAATTTTTACTTATTTTTAAGGTGAAGAAGGTGGAATGAAAAATTGACTGCTTGAATGCCCTAGTCTGAATTAGAAAGGCTGCAGACAAATTCTAGGTAACAAGGGCAGGTGTCCAGTGTAACAGATGCAGTGAATCAAATAATTGTAGTATCACCTGAGTGTGGAAGCAAACTACGTGTACTGTTGTGTACAGACCTACAGGAAAGGTAAGGCTTGTAATATTTATTATTTTATTTCTTACAAAAAGAATAAAGACAGGTGTCACTGGCAGCTTGCAACAACATTCATGCCTGTGCAACTGCATTCTAGTCACATTTAACAGATGACAATAGCAGTCATTACCTGGAGTTTTCACTTGATGGCTTTGTACCTTCTGGGGACAGGAGATAAATGAAGGAAAACTGACACCTTCAGATGTTGTCTTGATTAGTGTTGACATTTTTCCTTCCGGGTTGACAGCTGCTAATGAATTTAATTTAAACATTGAAACAGAGGATCAAAAAATACCTTTTAAACATTTTACTAAAAGGGATATGGAGGCACATCTGTCATAAGCAGTAACAGCAAGCAAATCTAATTTGCAAGACCCCACATCACCACTGTCAGCCCACTCACGTAATTGTACTCTTTGATTTTCAAGTATAATTGCTCAAAATCAAAGATTATAGAAAGTACACTAAATTATATTGAAATGTTTCCCATACACACTAGTCATTCAACAGGGCTTCCTACTCAACATTTCTGAATGAAAATCTAAAGGTACAGAGTATGGCATGAGATCATTTTATTCCAAGTTGTCTTTACTCCTAAATCATCTCTGAAGACGGTGCTTTAATACGATGTGGTTTTTTGGGTTTTGTTTTTTTGTTTTGAAGAGAGCGTGATTTGTGGGCTGCCTTTGGATTCCTTCCCTATTTCAGCTCAAGTTGTCTTGTCTTCTGAAGAACACGTGACCATTACATGCCTTTGTTTTCTCACATGGAAAGATCTGAATTTCTAGTTTCCCTTACGGAATGAAAATAGAAATTAAATACTTGAAAATGTAACATTCATTTCGGATGAATGCTGTTAATAAATAGTAACAACAACTATGTATGTACCAGATTGTAGTTTGAAAGGCAGGTTTTTCTCATCTAGATAAGATCTAAGTGGGCAAGTTGCAACATTCTCAGAAAAGTGCAAGAAAAGGTCATCTGCTGCGAGGAACAGAGTGAGGGCATGGGAAGCTGGAGGTTTAAGAAGGAAGTTCTGAAGCAGCTTGGGTGGGGATGTGAATCAATAAAGGCTACAAGAAAAGGCTGATGAGGCAAAGCGCTGCTCTCTTTAAAGTAAAGAAGTTCAAACTTGTAGTGAGCCAATAAGTGCTGGAGATTAAGAGGACATGGCAGGAAGCAGGGAGATGAGGGAGTTTCAGGTTACCAATGATGTGCGTTTGACTCTTGCTCTCTTTGGAGCCCAGACAAGTGGAATTTACAATGAGTAATGGAGTGGGTAGAGAAACACCCTGTGTTTTCTCACTGTGGTACTAATGTGAATCACCTTTGCTTTTGCTTGTCTTGAATGAATTGATGTGATAAAACAGGAGACTTCAGAAATAAATGTGCAGCTATTTCAAACTCTGCTACTATACCACAAGCCTTTCTTTGTGCTAAATTCTGGAATATGAGGTCAACCTGGTAAGAATGAAAGAAAAGCAGACACATTTGAGAAGAGCTAGGGTTGTTGACGTCTTGTTACAGTCAGCCTAGATACCACGAAGAATGGGATACATTCTGGGGAGACATGCTTGCTATAGGGGGAAAAGTCCATATGGATCAGTTCATGGGTGATTGCTGAACTTACAAGTGAGGATGGGGATATTTCTTTATGCAGAAAGAGGAAAGGGTGGTGAGGAAAGCCATGCCATTCAGAAGCAAGCAGTGTTAGGCTCTAACCTTTCAAAAGAGTCTTTGCAAATGAGATCTTATGTTCCCTGGCTTTTTACCGACTTGGGCACTCCCCACTTTGCTTTTTTGGAGAATAAGGGCAATATTCAATAAGGTGGAATTGCAGATGAGTAAAGGTGTGGTGTGGAGTAACACTGAATTCCAGACTTCAGTTATTCTTGTTGGTCTTGTGGAGATTATTGCATTTTAACACTGTCTTGTTGATATTATTTACAATGTGCCTGGTACTATGCTAAACACTTCATGTGGTTCAATTCATTTAACCCTATGAAGTGGGTACTATTATAGTGTTTAACCTCAGGAAGGTTAAGCAGCTCTTCCTAGATCATCTAGTTAATAAATGGTGGAATTTAAATTTGACCTTGGGGCAGACTTACTCCAGAATTAATGTTCTTAACATTGCACTATAATCAGTATTTGAATATAATTTGCAATGCATTTGATATGAACTATTTTGCACCTTGTAAATGAAATTCACACAAAATCATAACAGAGATTGTTCATGCATTATTCAATTATTCTAATTTATTCCCTTTGGAATCCAGAACCTTGGATGATACTGTCCAGCGGCTGCAGAGCATCCAGATAACTATACTTGTTCGAAGTAATTTTTTTTTTCTGGGAGCTTTCTTAATAAAAACAAAAGGGATTAGTTGGAAGTAACTAAAACCATGCCCTTCACGTGTGCAGTATGAGTATGTTTGTTTGTGTGTGTCTGTATTATCATTTGTATGCAGCCATAGCTACATAAATTCTGCTATTACTCTAATACATCTATTCTCAACATGAAGGAATTGGTGAAAAGCCAAGCAATGTAATGTAAAGGAAGTATCTCTGCCCCGTTCCTCTTTAGATCCTCCTTGATTTCAGTCTGCTTTGGCATTATCCGTTTATCCTGTTTTGTGACCCATGTTGGTCTTTAAGGTAGTTATTAATGCTGCAAAGTAAATGCTTCCATCTCTCTGCCTGTCAAACATTCAGTAGGGTCTTGGCACCCTGTGGTTGGGCAGCGATCCGTAACTAGTTCTGGCTGATGAAACATAAATGAGAAGGATGTGTATCACTTTCACGTGAAGCTTTAAGAGCTTGCTTTGCCATCCTCTCCATCTACCATTATTCCAGAGAGGGACTTTTTGGCTGAGAAGGACAATGATGTTACAAAAGTGAATATCCCTTCTGTCAGGGGGCAGGGAGTTATGATGTGAGCCAGAAATCAATATTAGTTTTGTTGAGCCTTTGAAATTCAGGCATTGTTATTATAGCATACCTTAGAATATACTGATTGATATGATCCATATGTTGCATATAAATGCTAGATCACATCAGATTTTTTGAAATATTAATTGCAGGAACTTTTCAATTTCTTTCTGAAATGTTCATAGTTTCAATGTTTAAGTACCCTATGGACTTCACTAAAGACATCTTTCTTCCCAGTTACAATCTCACAAGTCCTTATGGTGAGAGAACCTAAAGAGATTCACACTTGCATTTTAAACTGCCCAGAACTGACTACTGAACTATTTGGGATGGAATGTCCTGTTTCTGTTTGTTGTAGAGGAAGACAGGCAGTTGTAATAGATTTTAAATGCTGCCCCTATTATTTAAAAAGATTTTAATTGTGTTTCTGTATGGCAGCAAATTGGCCAGTATAGCCTAGGTGTCTTACAAGATATTAATATTGTACTCCACAAAAGAAGAGTCTCATGAACATGGCATATTGGATAAGCAAAGTTGAAATATTTTTAATGCACAAATGCTAAGCATTTGATTATGTGGTCTGTATTTCCAAAAGGGTCAAATGGAGAATATCTCTTTCCTTCTTTCTCTTTCCTGCTCTTCCCTTTACTTCCCTACCCCTCACTCCTTCCATAAAACTGGACTTTAATAAACATTTCTCTCCAATTCTTCTTGGAACACTTTTATCAGTTCTTTCTTGCTTTAACTGCCTGAGAATTTTTTTTTGTTTACTGCTGTTGTTAATCATTTTTTTTGTACATTTGTAAGTAGGCTACAATAGGATTGCAGTTGGGCTTTCCATTTTCCTAGGTATAGATGTGTACTTTTACAACACCTAGTGCATTAATTTGCATGCAAATAGGCATTAATAGCTATTTGTTGAAATTTCTCCAATTCCATTATTTGCTTATTGACACTTTGAGAGAAGTTGAATGGTTTCCTGCTTTTCAGACTCTTAAAATTGAAGCTTGCATTTTCAGATCATGTAATATGGTGGTGTTAAGGTGCTTTAAGGCCTTAGGGTATAAACATGTAATCGTTGTAATAATTAGTGTGATGGCTATTGAAACAAATGGACCCCTAAATCCAGTGGCTTAGCCTAATAAGAGTTGTGTGCTCTCTCAAGCAGAACCTGGTACTGCTCTGCCAGTTTGGTTGGGGGAGAGGGTATTCTCTTTCATGCTGTCATTCCAAGCTCCAGTTTGACTGTCTTCCACACATAACTTCTAAAATTGCCTGGTCGTGTACTTCTTGCAGGCAGATGGTGGGAAAACAGGAATGTTTACACAGGCAAGGTCTTTGAAGCAAGTCTCTTAAATATATCACTCTTTCTTGTAGTCAAGAACTCAGTCACATGACCATAAATAATTGCAAGGAAGACCAGGAAGTGTAACCTAGAAAGAAGTTGACCAATCTCTGCCATAATATTCAAGGAGTAATTGTTTTTTTGGCTATTACTGTATTTAATCAAATACTTAGTTTTTGCCAACTTTGGAATCAAGATGCATCCTAATATTTATGATGTTATATTCTTTCATCATAGTTTCACTGGCAACACATTTTTTTATAATGCATTGAAGTAGATGGCTTTTACAATTGATAATCTAATTTTCAATAAAATGTGGTAATATTTCAGCAACTCCTAAGAAAAGTCAAGCTTTTAAGTAGTGATGGTAAATATTTTATAAGTACAAAGGTGTTACTAAGCCTGATAATTTAAAAATGTTAATCATGCTAAATGATTATATATGGATTGTTTATACTTTTCCTACTGTTTCTCAGAGGACATAACCATTAACAACAAGTGCTAAAAAATCAGTAAATACATTTCAAAGTTAATGCATTGAAAATTTGAATTATGAAAAAATATTGAGCAATTCTAAGGAATAATTCAGGCCTATATGTCCATAAAGTTGCTACACTTTTAAAAATATATTTGACTGATCTGTATTTCTTGAAAAAGTAGTTGTACAACCTATTAAAATCAAACACATAATATAATTGGAGGGGAGGATAGTTAACTAATATATCTTGCAAGTGGTCTTGTTATAAAATGAAGTCTAGGCATTAGTCTACTAGTCTACAATTAAAAAATAACTAGCCTTAAATTTAGTATCTTATTCCATTTGCATAGCAGCCAGAGAGAGAAACAGAGAGAGAGGTGGCTTTTGTGTTTACCATTATTTAAACATTTTGAAAAATAATTTTTAAAAATCTGTTAGAGTAGAAACATTTATTATGATGAGGAAAGGGGTATAATTAATGAAGTGGTAATGGGGAGGTGATATTCTAGCTCATTTCTTTTTTTTTTTTAAGGTTTCATTGATATACACTCTTATGAAGGTTTCACAAGAAAAACAATGTGTTATTACATTCACCCTTATTATCAAGTACCCCCCTTACCCCATTGCAGTCACTGTCCATCAGTGTAGTAAGATGCCACAGAGTCCCTGTTTGTCTTCTCTGAGCTACACTGTCTTCCTGGTGACCCCCCACACACCATGTGCACCAGTCATGATACCCCACAATCCCCTTCTCCCTTCCTCCCCACCTACCCTCCCCTACCCCTTCCCTTTGGTAACCGCTGTCCCTTCTTGGAGTCTGTGTGTCTCCTGCTCTTTCTTGAAAAACTTTATTCTAATTTCAAATATCATGGACCATATTTGCTCAGTGAATCTTCTAAAGGGTTTATTTTTGAAAAGTGACAAATGAAAGGCTTTTCTTTCTTGTTTTATTAATGTTTAGGGCTTTTCTCTCTAATGTTCTTCATAAAATTCATTCTTTTGTCTTGAATTGTATTTGATGTAGTCTATTGTACTTTATGTAGAAATGCTTTGAAGAATCCAAGCAATGTCATTTACTTGTCACCTTTATGCATTAAAGAAGAGTGCTAACTTTGGATATCAATGGAGATATAAAGTGTTTACATTAGCTTATGTTTTCTTTTACACCTTAAAAAGACCATCAGAAATTCTAGCTGAAATAAATATGACTGATTAAAACAGGAAAAAAAATTCCTATTTATGTACTGCCTCCTCTTCAGTCATATGTAAATGTTACTTATTTTTATTTCCAAAGCAATCTTTCTTGTGAATTATTATTTCAAAATGTATTCATCTTTAGTATATTTATCCACAAAATATAAACAGAAAATTAAGTAACGCAGTTTTTAAAAAGTTGTCACCTTTCTGTGAAAAAAATTCAGGATTTTTTTTCTGATATTCTGTTGATCCTGGAAATGGATAATGAAATATAATTTATTTCAGTTTTCTTTTCACCTGTAGTCCAGATTCCAGTCTAGATTTAGAAAGGCATTTACCTTCTGAATAAATCAGAGGCTAATTACCCATCCTCTGAGTCTAACCTGGAGCTAACTACCTATGCAAACCTCTAATATAGCACTTTTCATTATTGAAATTTTCTATTTTGTTGTCAGTCTCTGTCACTAGACTATAAGTGCATTGAAAGTTTTTCTGATGGCTGGCATAAAATAGTCACTCAAATGTTTATTGAACTGAATATAAGCTAAGTGAGTAGAATTGTAATTAGAACGTTGAATGAGCTGTTTGGGGACACATCACATGCTTTTGTTTATGGATGACAACTTTTGTTTTAGAAACTGAGCAAAAATCTGGTGTGTTAAGTATGCTGTACATGGACTGATTTCACTTAACATATAATCCTTCATATTGCAGGAGACAGAAGCCATTTTACACTTTAAAATTTTTCACACTGAACAGGTTCTGATCTTCTTCATTTGTATATTAACATTGGAAGACTACTGGGCTCAGACCAGATTTGAAAAACTGAAGTTCCAGTATCAAAAAATATTTAAAGGATCACTGAGCTTGTTTTTAGTCATTCTGAACAAAATTAAATCTGTGATTTAATTTTTGCACATTGCATGGTGTCATAAAAATGTCAGACATTCTTGCCATGACTAGGTGATTTTGGACAAGTTACTTAAACTTTCCCTTTCTTTATTTTCTTAAATATAAGAGAAATATAACCAATCTCTGTCTCTCTCTGGATGCTGTACAAATGGAATAAGATAAAAAATGTAGGACATTAGTTGTAGAAGTACCAAAAATTAAAAAAGCTATTGTAAGGATCAATAGCAATACAAGTAACTTTAGCTCAGATTCATGATTATAAACTTGATTCCTCAAAGAAAAGCTATTTCTAGTATCCTCTGTAAGACATAGCTACCACATTTCTGAGCTGTTTACTGTAGATAGTTATTTGACTAGTTGATGAAGGTTAAAAATACTTCTGGACCAATTTGTTAATATTTTAAGAAAAGTAGGTTGAGCATTTTTAAGAGAAGTAGGATATAAAATCACTATACTTGAAAACAACTGTATTCACATGTGTCACCTTTAAATTTTCCTCTGTCTTAAAGAAGTTTCCTTAAAGCCTAATTTATTTCCAAAATACAAATGTACATGTACATAGGACAAGAATAATCTCACTGGTCCTCAGTTTGAGCAATTTTGTCAAAGGCAATTCTGCTAATATTTTTGGGCACCTATAAAATATTTAACATATGTATCTTTGATGTGTTCATAGAACTTATCAGATGAAGGGAGGAGTATTGTTAACAAATGGAATAATCCTCTATGACTTAAATGCTCTTAATTGGATTTGGGGGGCTGGTAGAGCAAGTATAATTGCATATATGGGATCTGTTCTTTTCAGCTACTCAGGTTGGATTTCTCATGTGTGTTTTGGCACTCTGCCGGAAGACATGTCACACATTTCAGTTCCAGCTCATCTCCACTTATCATCACTAGACTTATAAACTGTGTGAAATGACCCCCTCATGCGTACCATGTAACATTAGAGAGGGATGTATTGGAGAGGCTCAAAAGCTACCATCTCAAAGAGCTGATTTCAGTTTCTACTCAACTCTTTTCCTGCCACATCACTATACTGAACCTCTGAAGCTATCACCTTACCATACTCAGTACATGGTCCATTTCTATGTCTCACAGGCCATTTGGAGAGATGTGCTCTATTGTGGATATGCCCTGTGTTCTTTGGTCGACTAGCTGTCAGTGCTTCACTCCTCTCTCTGTGGTCTTGTATATAAAAGGAAGCAAGTGGAGCTTTAAACTTGAATTAAATGCATAGAAGAGTTAATGCAATTTTATATCATCCTCATATTTCTCTTCTTTTGCTCAATATTTACATTTTATGTTTAGCTTAAGAAAGTACAGATTCAATATAATATTCCCTATGTTATTGCTATTATTTTTCCTTGTGTTAAAGTCTTTCCTTGCTAAAACAAAACACAAAACCTCCAAGAATTAGAAGAGAGAGAGGAAGCTCAGAATTTGGAGAGGTAGCTGCTAAAGTAGCTGAATACTTTTAAGCTGTCTGATCTATTGCTTCTCCAATTCTGGAGGTTTCTTTCCTGCTCCTAAATTTTGGGGATTCTGTATTTTATTTTAATGAAAAATGACTTTTGTTTTAGATTAATCAGCAAATTATACAGGCCCTATATTCACAACCTACCCACTGGATACAAGCTACATGAAATGCCTGGCACACAGTAAGTGATTAATAAATATTTGTAGACAGGATGAATGACTAAATATACCCAATCTAAGCGTAGTCATCTCCACCATCATCCTTTCAGTCAGATTGCTGCATTGGTTTCCTGCCTTGTCTCAAAGTATTCCAAATATTCCCTCTAAATTCTGTTCTCCAGTAGCTATAGTGATTCTTCAGAAGTGTGGTTGGATTGTGTCATTCTTTTGTTTAGAAGCCTCCCATAACTTCATCTCAGAGTAAATGCCAAACTCCAAACAATGAGCAAAGTGGAGTACACAATCTAGTCTCTGTACTACCTGGGCTTTTCTGTACTCAGCTTTGCAATCACCCTGTTCTAGCTCTTAGCTACTTTGATGTCGTATTCACAAATTTTTATCTTTACTCTTCAGTGTTACCACTGCCAGAAAATTCTCTTCCTCTAATATAATCATAGCTTGCTCTTTGAGCTCCATCAGGTCTTTTTTAAATAAGACATTCTAGGGAGGCTTTCTATGGTAGATTACAGGTTAAAAATACTTACTCCACCTCCCTGTCCCACTTCTACAGATGGTGTGTACTTTCCTGACCCCTCCTGACTTCTGGTCTTAGCCATATAAACTGCTAATGGAATATTACATCGATTATTCCTGCTTGAAAAATACTTACAATGCTAGCCCTGCCCTTTTGCACCTCTACTGTGCAGATGAGAAGAATACATCCAGGCTGGTCCTCTCCTCAGGAGGAGAATGAGAGACTCATGGAGCAGAGCCAAGGCCCACCCACCTCAGCCTACCACACCCCATAGCTGAACTTGTGAGCTAAGGAAAAATGTCTTTGGTTGTATGACACCAAGGTTTTTGCAGTTGTTTTGCCTTAGCACCCCTGTGGCAATAGCTAACTGATACACCTTGTATGATCATCCTGTTTAAAATTTAATATGCACAAGACATAAAACCCAGAGTGAACACATGATTTTGCATCATGCCATCTACAAAATTCTCTTTAATTTATTGACTATTTAAAATCTTAGTTCATTACCTTTTTTTGGCAAAAACATACCCTCCTTGTATGATTTTCCATCAGAGTTGAGAATGCTTCCATAAATTGCTCATGCCTGTGTGACCAGTCAGAGCAGATGCTTTGGACATGAATTTCTCATTCATTTTAGTTTTCTCTTCACAATACTTGATTCTTACAGTTGTCTGAACAATTTCCAGAAAGAGATTCATTTTATAAGCTTTGAGTCAGGAATTTTAGCATTTTAGAATAAACAAATGCACCCAGATTGTTCCTGCAGAGCAGGCTTTGGGTTGAAATTAGAGTACTCTAACCATTCTCTTGCCATTTTTAGTTATTTCAGAGCTTAGTAAAATAAGCTCTTTCCAGGCATTCCATGAATTTCTTTGTCCCTACTTCACCAGCCGTTGTCCACATTTCTCTTGGGTATTCTTCTTAGAACTTAAAATTTAAACATGGATATAAAAAGAATTTGCAACATGAGATTTAGCTGTGTGTGCAGCATTTTATTTATTTATTTTTTACACATGTTTGAGAGTGTTCATAGCTTTTTATTGATAGCCTGTTATTGGCCTAAGCGAAGCATTCAGGAAGTTCAGATCTTATGTTTCACTCTTGTATTTCTTTAATTTTTTTCTTCTTGTATCCTGGATAATATAAATAAAGAGGCTTCATATTGTTGCTCTAGTGGTGTGTTGTATTTCCATTGATTTAAAAAAGCCTTCACTAGGAGAAACATTCCATTAATATATCACATATTTCTTTAAGAAGTAAATGTCTTACACATCTTTAAGCTTTTTTAAATTTATACTACCAAACCTAACATTTTTTTCATTATTATTATTCTCACTTTCTTACTCTAAAGAGTTAAAGTGAAATTGCTGTAATTTACATACACAAATATGTAGATGATTTCCCATATAGATGCATTATCATAGATAATACTGAATAATCTATTACACAGTATCATTAAGCTGATAGCTGATTAAATATATTTTACTGAAAATATAAAAACAGAATGAAATTGTGAAATGGATAAAAAAAATCATTACAACCTGTTTCAAATTGCCAGCAAAATCAAGTTTTATATTAAAGCATGTGTTCTTTTTCATTCTACAGCCTAAAAGAGAAATTTTGTTTTACTGCCTATGAAAACACTTCATCAGCTATTTCCTTGAGTCAATATTAAAATTTTATTGTGATTATTTATGAACATATTAATCTATTTTCTTGCCATTCATGAAGAAAACAGTTAACAATTGTTCTACTTGTTTTCTGCTACTTCTTTTCAACCCTTGATAAGTTTATCCTCCAATTAAGGAACACACCAATAGGCAAATGTGCTTTGTGCTGAGGACTAACTCAGAGATGGATAATGCTTCCCACCCTCTTTGAGTCTATAGGTATTGTCTTTAGTGAAAGGTCACATGTTGCTTAATAAATCATCATATCAACAGCTTCCTGGCAATGCTCCACACTGGGGGACAGCTCAGTAGCTGATGTTTCTCTCCTACAGGATACTGGGATTACTTTCTAGTTGTGCTGTCAACCTCAGTTCTGGAACCCAGTAAGACACGCACACAGGAACAGGAAGCACATTGCTCTTGCTTTCCTAAAATATTTTTAAAATTTCTGTGGTGCATGTGTGTGTGTGTGTGTGTGTGTGTGTGTGCGTGTGTAAACGCAATGTGTTTATTCAAATAATCACATTTTACATAAAAAATTGCAGTAGATTTTACCATTTTGACATGTGTTTTATTTTTAGCTGCTGATTATAAGATAATATTTAGACCAAATCACATGTTAAAACACAGTGGACAAATGATCAGTGAATGCTTATGATGGGATATCAGAATTACATGAACGAATGTTCTGGATAACATAGGATAGCTAAAAGGCAGCTAGCTGCTCAGTTATCATTCATTTGTATCCCAGAGACACATTTTGAACTCTTCTGTGCCTCAGTTTCTTCCCTGTGCAGTGCAATATCAATAGTTACAGTGCAGCGGTGATGATTAACTAGTATACGGCATAAAATCATTAAGTATAATGCAAACAACATAAAAAGGGTTGAATGAATGTGAACCAAACTGGATAATTGGCTCTACCCTTAGATGAACAAGAACCAGGTATAAGCCTAGGAATGTTTATTTGTTAAAAATCTTTCTAAAGAGTAAAATTTCATCTTCCTCTACATCCAGAACAACATGTTCTCAAAATACTTGAGTATTAAATATAAGAGTGCACATTTTAATTATTTGAGATTTCACAAAGTTAACATTTATGGTTTGAGTTGTTCAATAAAGCAAAGCATTACTTTATCATATTATCTTTGGACTCCCAGTGCTTCAGAAGAATAATGACAAAGGACCTAAGAATTGATATGGTGATAAATCATTTAATATTTGTAGTTAGAACAAGATGATGTCTTAACGTATACTATTTCCCAAAAGTATGCAATTGGTTGTCACATAACATGGGATGGACTAAGTATGTTACAGTAACAAGTAACCCCACATGTCAGTGGTCTAATTCAAACTGCTTGCTCATGTTATATGACCGGTGAGTGACAGCAGGGGGAGGAAAGTCTAGAAGGCGCATAATAAGCCTTCAGGAACCCACAGTGATAGAAGCTCCAACTTGACACAGGCTTCCATAATCATCAAAGCAGGTAAAGGGAAGGTAGCAATTCAGGCACATGTTCTTAAAGCTTCTGCCCAGTAAGTCACATCTAATTTCAAAACAGGTGGAGCAGTGCACTTCCAGTTGTTAAGAAGAAAAAGAGACCAAATATCTCCGAATAGTGCAGTTACTATTTAATATTTGAATTCCTAATTTTTTTTTCATTATTATTCTTTAAAAATGAATGGAAAGTAAACATATAACTCTTATGTGAGCATGTGCAAAAAGAAAAATCCTCAAAAACACTTTTTTTCATAAAGATTAGGTATTAATGAGACATTAGTGTGCTTTACAAGCGTAGAAAACCAGTGTTCCAGTATGTTCAACAGAAAGGCATGACCTTGGGTTAAAAATCGTGGTCCGAGTATGGTACTCAGCTTTACCGTTCCAGATTCTTAGATTTTTGAGGGATTCAGAATGATCAGATTGAAGTAATCCGACTCAAATTAACCATATTTATAGTGGTGATTCATAAACTGGCTAGTTCATTAGTCAATAACAGCTATTGATCAGGACAGATGTAATCTTGCTGAAAAGCACATTCTATCTTGTTAGACAAAATACATAGAATATCAAATTATATCGAGGATTGCTTAGTGAACATGGAATCAAAAACATGGCAGATTAGATTATGTCCATGACTGAAAAAGATTATATATATAATATGTATATGTTACATGTTATGTAGCCAGATGTAATTGGCAACACTATAGAAATATTTCTACAGTACAGACTGTATATGAAGGTTCATGAGTCAAGGCATCCTCTCCATTAGAGCTTTTATTTTCAGAACTTCAATACAGATAATGGCCTAATTAACTTCTATAGGTTAACAATTTTATCTTTAATCAAAATTCAGCTTTAATCTCAGTCATAATTTTTTGAGGTCATATCTAGTCACATTGAATTAATGTTTATGTAACTTTTCTGTCACATGTTTCTTGTATTCTACGCCTAAAAATATTACTTTTACTACCACCATAATGTCTACTAAGTGCCTGCTATGTGTTAGTAGCTTTACATATTTTATATCGTTAAGTGCTCTCAACAACTCAATGAAATAGGCATTACTATTTTTATTTTAGAGATGAGAAAGTTAGGAATTAGAAATATTAATTCACTTTCCCCCTTGTACACCTAATGAGAGTTTTGCAAAGTAGCAGCAATTGAAATAAAGACCTGTGTGGTGTCAAACCATACTTATTCCAATATATTTCATGGATTAATTCTGTTTTAACTATTCTGATTTCATTAAGGGGCGATCTAAATTTACATTGTTACCACAATCCACATACCTTTTACCCACCACATTGTATAACTAAAACAGCAAATAGTGGCTGAGATGACAATATGATGTCAATTTTAAGGAAAAACTAAAAGTTAGAAAGTTAAGAATTCTCTAGTTTCATCTCTCATTCCTTTTTTTTTCCTTATGGAGTGTTTTCTTCCTTTGAGTATTATTTTGTCTTTTGAGAGTTCCTATATTCTTCAGCAGAAATTTTGATCTTCATTGATCATCTGAGGTACACACAGATCAAAATTTCTTTACCAAATAAAGTTTAACTATGGTAATCACCTCTAAATTCTAAAGGAGAAATCCAAATGCCTTTTAATCTTGGCCAAATCTACTAACTATGAAGGAGATCCTATCTACTAAAAGCTGAAGCAGTTAGAAAGTCATCACTTCCATTCTTCATTTCCATTTTAGTTCCAGAAAGCCACAACTCAATCAGGAAATAAAAAAGAAAATAGATGTGTAATCAAATCACTGCCTAGCTATAGGATATGGATGATGGCCAAATATGAAAGAAAATCCATTTCCTTAAAAAACTCTATACAGTTCTCACTTTCTAAGCAGAATAGTGCCTTTTCCAGTTGATTATTAGATTAACATTTGTTAACAATTGCTGTTTTAATGTGGAAACACATATCTTCTCAGGACAGGAAAAGGAAATGAGTCTATCTACATGATACATTAAACAAGCACAGTATCAAAGTTTAAGAGGAAAAAAAAAGAGTAAATATAATAAAGAATTGTTCTGGAGAAAATGCATCTTTATAGGTAATTTCAAAGGTATGTATTCTGTACGTCCTCAGTAACAAATAGTCCCAAGAAAGTACAAATTTTTCAGAGACGTTAACATGTTCAAGACTGAATTAGAATTTAACAGTGAACTTCCAAAAGAAAAGTGGGCACTGGGGAGATAATTTCTTTTTTAGCTGAATTCTGTATAATTGATTATTGAAAATACAAATACAGCAACCTAGCAAAGCCCATATATTCTGTCCAGTCACCATTGTTTTACAAATATATGGTATCCACAAAAAGGGGGTGAAATTCTGATAGAATAATTATAAAAACATGCATTTCTTAAAAAATCTAATTTTATAATTCTAAAATTAAAATGGTCTATATCATCACAAATAAAGATGATCTTTTATAGTTAAGAAAAAGGAACTAAAATACATTGACTATTACCAGCTTTTTTTCAGAACTTTATCTGTAAAATTGCTAATATTCTCTTGCATATTATATGTGTTCAATAATTACTCCTGTGTTAATATAAAGTGCTGATAAATAGGAAAAGGAAAGATCAAAATAGCAATTCAGTTGCATTGTCTTGGACTACTTTTTATTGTGTGGCCTTCTTCCTGTTTAATGTTACTAACAGATGTGGCTCTCACCTCTCCCATCATAGCAGGAATTTCCTTTCATGTGTCATGGTGTTGTCAAGTTTTCATCACTATTATCTTCTTTAGTACTCCCTGCAGATGGGTAGTACTGTAATCCTTGAAAAGCATCCGATTGTTTAGGTATAGACGGTTTTATAACATTTTAATTTCAAAGTGAATTAGGTTACCAGACTTGCAATATTCTTGGGTGAGTTAGGGTGTGTCACAAAACTTCTTTATGTTTCAAGATCCAGTGCTGTAAACTTGTCATTGATATTGATTTGTTCTGTAGGAAATGTGATGCATCTGTGTAAAATATTATTCAATTGATTTGTTACATGAAAAGGTACATCTCTCTATAAAAAAACACTTTCTCGGGGAGATGGAGGCTTCCATGGTTGTGAGATATTTTCATAGTGCTGCCTTAAACACGGCTTTCAAATATATATATTCTCTTGTTCCTATTATTTTCAGTGAATGTTTCCTAAACATTTTAGTCATTAAAATATTCACTCTTTGGTTCATAAAGACCGAGACAAGACAATAAACAAACAAAAACAAGACATGGTTCCAATTCTCAAGACAGTCACAACAGAGGGAATGACAAAATGCAGTGTGGATAGGAAATGATAAGAAAATAGTGCAAAATGATTAAAGTGCCAAGTATAGTCCAGTTCACTAAAATATATTTAAGGTGGTTAAGGCAAATATATAGCACTACAGGATGATATTGGTAATGGAATTTAACTATAGGGAAATAGGACAGAATAATACATTGACCCAGAAATAGAAGGGTATATATGGTGTATCATAAATTTGTTATGGAGCTTCCCAGGAGACAGTACCAAGAAGGGATTGTCATTGACATTAAAGTAAATTTAGAAGAAATAAAGTAGTTATATAAGGCCAATATAAAATGAACATGTGTTAAAGATTTTATTTAACTCGCTACAAGACAGAACCGGTAAGATATTAAAATCAGTTCACAGAATGAGAGGGCATTTGAGAATGTGTGGGTATAAGTGTGTGTTGTAAAATATAAATTATAAAAATTCATAAAATTATGTAAATAAATATAAACTTCTGGGTTAGAAGCAAAACTGGTTAATATAGGGCAATGACTGTAAAGTTTGGACTTTTCTGTGCCATCAGACAGAAGCAATTTATATCTCTACTGGACAAAAATCAGCAAATTTTACTAACTGTACAATCTTTAATAAATTTTAAATAAATAATTTTAACTAAATATATTCCCCTAGAAAATTCTTCAGTGGCCACCATTGAAAGAACATGTGGCTTATATGGCTCTTATTTCAGCTTTGTTAATTTTTAAAATAATGTTAATTATAAAAGTAATAGCTAAATTTGAGTATACAATATAGTATTGTTAACTAAGTCACCATGTTGTACATTAGATCCCCAGAACTTGTAACTGAAAGTTTGTCTCCATTGACCAGCCTCTTCCCATTTTTCACCCCAACCCTCTGGTAATTACCATTTTATTCTCTGCTTTTATGAGTTTGATTTATTAAGATTCCACATATAATTGAGACCTTATAATATTTATTTTTCTTTGTCCAACTTATCTCACTGAACATAATGTACTCCATATTCACCCATGCTGTTGCAAACTGCAGGATTTCTTTCTTTTTTACGGCTGAATAATATCACTGTGTGTCTGTTCCTGTATGTATGTGGGGGTGTGTGTGTATGTACATACCATGTTTTCTTTTTCTTTTTTTAATTGAAGTACAGTTGATACACAACATTTGTTTTAGGTGTACAGGATAGTGATTCAGCAGTTATATGCCTTACAAAATGCTTACCACAATAAGTGTGGTTACTATCTGCCATGACTATATTCCTATGCTTTATTTTTCATCCACATGACTTATTTATTTTATAATGGAAGTTTGTACCTCTGTATCCCCTTTACCTATTTCAGCCATACCCCTACATCTGTCCCCTATGGCAATTAGTAGTTTGTTCTCTGTATTTATGAGTCTTTGTTTTGTTTGCTTGTTCATTTGTTTTATATTTTAGCTTCCACATATGAGTGAAATCATATTGTATTTGTCTTTTCTCTGTCTGACTTATTTCACTTAGAGCATAATGCCTTCTAGGGTATCTATGTTGCTGCAAATGGCTATATTTCAGATTGTGTGTGTGAGTGTGAATGTGCACACACATTTTCTCTATCCATTTACCTGTCAAAAGGCACTTAGGTTGAGTCCCTATCTTGACTATTCTGAATAATGCTATAGTGAATATGGGAGTGAAGATATCTCTTTGAGATCCTTATTTAATTTCCCTTGACTCTGTACTCAGTAGTGGAATTGCAGGATCATATGGCAGTTCTATTTTTAATTTTTGAGGAACCTATGTACTGTTTTCCATATTGCACGTTGCAATAGTTCATTAGTTCTAACAGTTTTTGGGTGAAGTCTCTAGGGTTTTTTATATATAATTCATGCCATCTGCAAATAGTGCCAGTCTTACTTCTTCCTTTCTAATTTGGTTGCCTTTTATTTCTTTTACTTGCCTAGCTTTGCCTAGGACTCCCAGTACTATGTTGAATGGAAGTGATGTAGTACACTTCTAGAAGTGAAGTACCCTTGGGACTTGTTCCTGATCTTTCAGCTTTTACCACTGTATTGTGTTAGCTGTAGGCTTGTCTTATGTGGCCTTTATTATGTTGAGGTGTATTCCTTCTACAACTAATTTGCTGAGAGTTTTTATTATGAAAGGATGAATTTTGTCAAATACTTTTTCTGTATCTACTGAGATGATCATATGATTTATATCCCTCATTTTTTTAATGTGATGTATCACATTGATGGCAGGTATTGAAAGATCTTTGCATTCCTCGATAAATCCTACTTGGTCATAGTGTATGATACACATACACATGGTGTATATTTGCACACACATATACAGAGAAGTAAATAGAACTCACCTTGCTAAGTTAATTTATAAGAAAAATGGTCTTGGTTTATGAATAGATGCCATATTCTTCAGGCAAACTTCTGTAAATGCCATTTGCTGCAAATATGCTTGTGATAAGAGTTTGGTGTCAGAAATGTACAGGTTATATTCTCTAGTAAAAACATAGAATATTATAAAAAACATAAATATATGTTGCAGATCTAGGGCATATTTTTGATCTGTTGGTAAAGTCGATAGCCCCTTAAGTAAATTAATGTATCAAAATAACATTCAAATTGGAAAAAAAAGGTAATTGAAGGAGCACTTTATAAGATATTGCCAAGGTTTTCCTCCAGGAAGAGGACAGGAATAACAGCAAAGATGGGCAAATGAATAATAGTGCCCTTAGAATTTTCTCAGAGCACTTGTCTGAGTTCATGTTATATTGGAACATTTTCAGAGCACTTATTACCTTCCCTTATCATGCATAAAGATGTACCACATACCTAAAATGTGTAATGTTTAGCAATTCAACTTCTAAGATAAATTAATTTCAACATATACCACCAGATGATGAAAACAAAAACAAAAAGAAATGAACAAAATTTACTTGCTACATTGTATTGTTATAAACCATATTGAAGACTTATACTGAGAATTGTTAGTTGTATATGTCTTTTCTTTTGGGCTATATACATATATATTGCCCAACTATACCAAGTCTGTAAGGGCATTTATTCACAAAACAGGGATAACAATACTAACTTCACTGAGTTTGTGAGGATTGAATGAGATTAGTTATGTAAAGTAACCAAACTGAATTAAGGTATTTTCCTGACCCCCTGCTAAGTACTCAGTAGATTCCATTAAGTGCGCCCCACCAGACGTGGGATCGGAACCCACATATTTATTATAGTGCTGTCTCCTGTTTGTTGTTCTGAGCTCTGTCCTGTCTCTGCCTCACTAGTTTACCTTGTCATCTGGGTTCTTTGTACTTGATAATATATGTTCTTTGATTTCTAGTATCTATGGATTTCCTTAATCCTCACTGCTCTGATTTCATCTAGAATCCAGTTTCTCAATACATCCTTCTGGCATGTGAGATAATAGTAAAGCTATAGTAAATTAACCAGAAATAATTTATAAAATATATGGATGTACTGAGCACTTTGCTAAATGATACACGAAAGAAAATTGAGACATTTATGTGGCATCGTTTCAAATCAGAGTGTTGTAATATGAAACTTTGTGTATACAATTTAGGTGATGCTGTAGGTTAGGCAATTTAAAAGACAAAGTATGTGGCTAGATGAGTCGGAAATCAAACAATTTGATAGTATGATAGTAATAAAGGCCACCTATAATGAGGTACTGTATAAATGACATGACACTTACTATGGTGCAATGGGAGTTCAGGGAGGAAAGACTAGCCCAGAATAGAACAAGAAAAAGGGATGTGTGGATGAATATTTCACTTGGAGCATGCAGTTAAAATGCCAACGATGTAGAAAAGGTGAAATTTTGTATTCCAGAGGGGAAGCAACTTGAACAGAAAAGTCAACATAAAAATAAATATTGTAAATACATAAAAAATGGTAATAATTTTATTTTATTTGTTCTTTTTACATTGCTTTATTCATCCAGTCAGTGAACAAATATTTCTGGAGTGACCAGCACGTCACAAACTGTTCTAAGTACCAATTACTGATCAGGAAAAACAAATTCCCACTGTGTATGAATGAGGAATAGAAAGAAAATGACAACTAGTGAAAAATATTGCTGGGTATACAAAATTAGGGCTATAAAGCCAAAAGAAAAGCCTGGCCTTTTCCAGTTCCTTTGCTAATGCTGTTCCCCTCTGCTTAGAATGTTAGTCTTTTATCATCACTGCCTACCTTGCTTTAGTTTATTGCTACTCATTTTTATAATCCCCTTAAGGAAGCATTCTTTAACTTCCTAAACTCAGATTTCCCTGCTCTCACAACACTATGTGACTATCTTTCTCAAGGCTTATAGCATTTGTTATTTTTATATTTTATGTGAATAATTTTTGTATGTTTCCCTTCCTGAACTGTTTTATGAGGTTAAGTACAAACTGGTTTTGCTTCCTGATTCCTGATGTAAGACATCATTCAGCTAACCTTTATAAATTTTTAAAAGCTGAGACCTTGTATAATAGGTAAACAGGAACAATCATGGTCTCTTTAATTAAAAGTATTCAAATCTTCTAGTTCCAGGCAAACTATATTTTAGGCTAAAATCAATTATAGTTACATTAGTAAAATATAATTAGTGAAATGTAAAATGACATTTTTTCAGAATTAAAGATAACTGGAAAATAAGCAGAAGTAGTAAATATCTCAATTTTAAAACTGAGGAAATGAGTAAATTTAAAAAATATCTAAGCCATCATGAATCCTTTACTGGGTTCCTAAGCATGTGGTTTATGTGCTCTTAGGAATGCTGGGAATGTGAGAAGCCAGCATGAATTCAAGAGGAGCAATCATGTCAAACAACTTCATTTCCTTTTTTGACTGTGTTGTTAGAGTCCTAGATCAAATGATTGCTGAAGACATATGCCACAGTAGTTGTCAAAAATATCTCATGATATGCTTATGAATAAAGGAGATAAACATGTTTGTGTTATAGAGGAAATAAGTGGTTGTTAAGTGGGGAATGTATATGGGTGGATTCCAAACTGGATGTAGTTTTTTAATGAAATTGTTTAGTTTCATATGGCTCAACATTTTTATTAATAAAGAAAAAAAACAGAAGGTAATTCTGATTGCATTTGCAAATGAAAAACAATGATGGTGGTAGTATATAATGAATAACAAAACCAAGATGGGCCAAGAACATTCAGTAACAGGAAAGGCAAAGAAAGGTCCATATTTGAGCTGAATTACAAATATATTCTATTGTACACAAAAACAGGTTGAAAATTTTGATTTGAGATCACTTCACATGAAAAAAGCACCTTGTTGATTTTAATTTGCCTTAGGGTCATGGTACACCTACAGGGAAATCAAGTGGTGCTAAAAACAACAGAGAGTAGTTAAGAGTCTGGACTCCAGAATGAACTGAATTGAGTTTCACTTAGACTTCTGCTTCTAACCATGGAATAGCAAGGACTAGACTTAACTTCCTCTATAAACAGAACATATGACAAAATATATGAGGTAGCTCTTTTAAGACTTTGGACAAGCTGAAGCACAAATCTGATCTCCATAAAAAATAAAACAGTAGGTAAGCCCTAAAATTTCCGTAGCTTTCTTCCTAGAACCAATTTTTGAATTACAGGTGCCATGTAGGTGAATTTAAACAGAGCCCAGCAGTGTCATTGAGTTGAGGAGGTGAAGATTGGAGTTTGGAGAGTCTGATATGCATATAAACTACAAGGAAGATGCTCAGGAAGAAGGCATGTATGCAGAAAAAGGGCTTTTGAAATCTAGTTTTGGACCGTTGAGTTTTTGCTATTAATCTGTTTATATGGAGAACAAAATTCGAGAATGCCAAGTAAAAAATGACAGAGGATTGTCCATTGCTCACAAAGGGTAGGGAGATATTTGCACTGTCACAAGCTAATATGGAAAACCCTCAGAGACTACACAGAGTGTTCTATGGAGACTCTAAGAAGTCATGCCTTAATAAAGTGAGATTTTGAATAATTAATTGGGAGGGAGTGAAGATTATGCTAAACTTACCCTAAGAAAGCTTACAAAGATGTCTACAGAGGATCCAATTTACTAGAAAATAACTTAGGTATCTGCCAAAACAAAGCTTATCTCTCTGAAAAGAAAACAACAATATCCAGATAATTGACATTATAAAGCAATTTCTAACACCTGACACAAAATTACTAGACTTTCCAAAAGCATGAAAATATGATTCACATTGACAATGATTGACTAATCAGAAGAGAATAGTAAAATAGCTATTATAAATATATACATGTATTTAAAGTAAAGCATGAACAAAATGATGGAATGGAATATGTAAATAAGAACTAAGTAGTGTTTTTAGTTATGAAAAACATTCTAAATCTTAAAAATATTGTATAGGATAAATATCACATTAGATGCTGTAGAAGAAAAATATCAGTCAAAGATGTAGGGTTGGAAACTAAAATGAAAAACAGATAAACGATTTAAAAAAAAATTAAGCCATCCTAATGACAAGTAGGATAACATTAAGCTACCTAAAAAATATGTAATTGCAGTACACAAAGTTAAGGAACCAACACTGAAAAAATATTTGTAGAAATAGGGCTATTTTGTTTTCTGAATTTGCTGACAATTCTAAATTCAAGATCCAGGAATATCAATGAACTACAAAGAGAACAAGCTGCACCATAACCAAATTGCTGAAAACCAGTATAAAGAAAAAGAAGCAGCAGAGAAGAAAGCACACCATGAACAGTAGAATAATGATAAAAAGTAAAGCTAACTATTGTGAGAAATTATAGAAGCCAAAAAGACAATAGAACAGCACTATTAACTTGCTAAAAGATAAAAAATATCA
The DNA here is from genome assembly GCA_032199065.1 of Smutsia gigantea. Taxonomy (NCBI): domain Eukaryota; kingdom Metazoa; phylum Chordata; class Mammalia; order Pholidota; family Manidae; genus Smutsia; species Smutsia gigantea. Next base: position 341,102 of record JAVSCE010006294.1, on the reverse strand, counting down.
GCCTAGAAATATGTATCAGGAGAAAATATTTCAAAATGAAAGCCTATGATAACTTTTTTGACAAAGAAATGCTGAGTGAATTCATTTCCAGAAGACCTATAGTACATGAAATGTTAAAGTTTTAGGCAGAAGGCACATGATAGCAGATGGAAATGTGTCTGTACAAAGGAGTAGACACCAGAAATGGCAAATATATGGTAAAAACATAACTTATTTTTACTTTATTGAAAAGTCAATATTACCTTTAAACCAGAAGTTATAAACTGTTACAAGTTATTTTTTTTTGTAGAAGTGAAATATGTGACAAAAATAACCCAAGGAATGGGAGCGGGGAGATGGCAACATAGTGTGTTCAAGAATGTCTTACATTGTAAGTGACGTGATATGATATTGGAAGGTAAATGGGATAAATTAAAGATGTATATTAAAACCTAAGCAACTGCTATATAAAATAATTAGGAGAAATAGTGTAATACTTTAAAAATACTCAATCCAAGTAAAGTCAGGAAACAAAACCATTAACAAAGAACAGGTCCTATAGATTTCTGTAGAAAACAAACAGCAAGATGGTAGAATTAAATCTGAACATAAAAATAATTTACATATAAATGGTCTAAAGACTCTCATTATAGGACATACACTAAGAAAGGCTCAATACACACATATATGCTGTCTAAAAGATATTCACTTTAAATATACATGCACAAACAGGTTGAAAGAAAAATATGGAAAAGACAGTACACAAATATAAGAAAAAATAACAACCTTGAAATAGCTAAACTAATATCAGGCAAAGCAGATTTAAAAACAAGAGATGGTATAGTGACAAAGAGGAATAATTCATAGTAGTAATGGAGTCAATTCATTAGGAAAACATAGTAACATCATATACTGCAATCCAATAACAAACTGAATACATGAAGTAAAAACTGATAGACTTGAAAGAGGTAAAACACAAACTCACAACTGTATTTGAAGACTTCTATGCTCCTCTCCAAATAATGAATAGAAAAATAAGACAGAAAAGGAGGAAGGATATAGAAGACATGAACAACACTATCAACCAACATGGTGCACTTGATATTCACAGAAATGCTCCCAAGAACAGAAGAATATCTCTCTGAAAAGAAAACATGTAAATGCCAAGTAAAAAATGTTCTCTGACCACACAGAATTTAATTATAATTCAATAATGGAGAGAGATCTCAGAAATTCCTTAATAATTCAAAAACTTAAAAACAACATTTCTAGGTAACCCAAGAGTCATATTCACAATGGATATTGGAAATTTCTTACAGAAAAAAGATTATGATTATATACTGTTATGGTTCATTTTATGTGTTAACTTGGTTAGGCCAGGGTACCCAGATAAATATCTGGTCAAGCATTATTCTAAGTATTTATGTGGAGGTACTGTTTTAGATGAAATTAACATTTAAGTCAATAAGCTTTAAATGAATCAGATTACCCTCCATAATATAGGTGGGACTCAATCAAACAACTGATGGCCTTAATAGAAGACTGACCTCCCTTGAAAGGAGGAGGAAGTCTTCCAGTGAAAACAAATTGCTGATACCAAGAATGAATGAGGGAGCATTACTAGAGATCCTACAGTCATCAAAAAAGATAATAAGGAAACAGTAGGAATAGAGTTATGCCAGTATATTCAAGTAAGATGAAATGAACAAGTTCATTGAAAGACAAAACATAACAACACTGACTTAAGAAATACAAATTTGAACAGCTCTGTAACTATTGCAGAAAGTGACAGCTTAATAAAAGTGTCACACAAAGAATATTCTGGGCCCAGATATCTTGACTGGTGACTTACATTATGCATTCAAGAAAGAATACTAATACTGTGTCCATACTAATGTCCACACAAATACCCTATACAAGCTTTTTGAAAATAGAGAAGGAAATATTTTCAATTCATATTACACAGCCAGAATCACTCAAATGAAACAAGAATGTTACAGGAAAATTAAAGTGTAGTTAAATGTCATTTTTATAAATTTTGAAGCTAAAATCTTTACCAAGATACTAGCAAATAGTATCCAGCAATACAGGAAAAGAATAATTCCATGTAGACTTAATTTCACCAAAGCAAACTTGATCTAACATTCAAAAATCAATCAGTGTAATTTACCATATCAAGAGAATTAGGGAGAAAAATAATGTAATTATCTTAACAGATGCAGTAAGAGAATTTGACAAATTCCACACCCACTTGTAAAGAAAGCTCTCAGCAAAAAAAGGAATAGAAGAGAGGTTCCTCAGCCTCATAAATGTCATCTTTAAAGATCTATCTACAGCTAACATCATATTTAGTGGTGAAAGACTGAAGGCTTAAAACTAAGACAGGAAACAAGGCAAGTTTGCCCACTATTAGCTTTTTTATTTAACATTGTTCTATAAGGCTCATAGTCAATGTAAGCAGGCAATAAAAGGAAAAACAATTCATATAAATTATAAACGAAGGAGGACTGTATATACAGAAAAAAATGATCATGTCCAAAGAAAAGCCTAATGATTAGTAAAAAAAAACAAAAACAAAAACAAAAAAACCCCTACTATATCTAAAGCAAGAGTTCAGCAAAATCACAATTGTGAATATACAAAAAGTATATAATCACATTTCTATATACTAAAAATGAATAGTTGGCAACTGAAATTAAGAATACCACTTACTACAGCATCATAAAAGAAGAAATGCTTACGCATATATCATAAAGAATATGTGCAAGAACTATAAATTGAAAACCACAAAATATTGCTGAGGGAAGTACAGATTTCTATAGAGATTTATACCTTATTCCTAAATCAAAAGACTTAATATTGTTAAGATGTTTTAATTCTTTCCAAAATTGTTCTGTATATTAAATTCAATACCAATTAAAGTCTCAGCTGGCTTGTTTTTTAAATTGACCAATTGGTACCAAAATCTATTTGGAAGTGCAAAGGATGTGAAATAACAAACTTTTTTAGGGTAAGTGCAAAGACTTTCATTACCTAATTTTAATATCGTAAAACTATAGTAATCATGTAATATGGTATTAATGTAAAGAAGTATCTTAAAAACAATAATAGAATACAAAGTCCAGAAATAGACTCATATGGTCGACTGATTTTTAACAAAGATTCCTGGCTGATCCAGTGGGGAAAGGAGAGGGTTTCAACAAACAATACTAAATGAACTGAATATCCATATGGGGAAAAATTATATATTGGAGATATATTTATATATATTTATTGTGTTTTTATTATCTATGTATATATATTTGTATTTTATATATAAAATATATCCATTTGAGATATAGATGATACCTTACATTGTAGAAAAATTAACTCAAAATGGTTTATAGGCCTAAATTAAATGTATGTCTGAAGTTTTAAAACTTCTAAAAGAAAAAAGTAAAGAAAAATCTTGACAAACATTGAGTAGGCAAATGTCTTAGCTCAGTCACAAGAAACCAAACCATAGGAGAAAGAACAGATACACTCCATTAAAATTTTAAAAGATTCTGTGTTTAAGAGACATCATGACTTCACACACTGAAGAAAATATTGGAGAGATACATATGCATATGTGCATGTTTACATATATGATATAAGATTACATTAAAAGGATTGGGATTAAAGATGGTGGCATGAGAAGTGAGACAGAGGCTTCCTCCTAAAACCTCATATAATATGAAAATAGAGCTACTACAACTACACTTGAAAGAGCAACGGGAAAGAGGACGGCAACAAACTGCATACACCTGGAGACAAGAGCAGCCCTCACAGAAAAGGGTAACGTACTAAAGCTGTGGTCCTGCAGGATCCAAGCCCTTTCCCCACCCCAGCTCACCAGTGGGAGGAACAGGAACAGAGCAGGGAGGGAGTGGGGATGTGGGACTGCTGAATACCTAACTCTGGAGATCTGCTCTGGGAGCACAAACCTACATTTCATGGTGCTTGCATGATACTCTTGTAATTAGGGGTTTGGAAAGCTAAGACAGGCAGAATTCCTGGAGAGACTGAGATTCCAGCTGCTTGTGAAAGCAGGGATCCATACCCAGCTGCTCATGGACAAAAGAAAGGTGGGCAGTCTGAGAGACTTCCTAACAAAGAAGCCCTTAGCAAGAGGGCTGCTAAAGGGGCAAGGACTGCACAGAGCTTACTACTCAGGAGAAAGGACAGGCAGACAAAATTGTCTGGGTGCACTCTGTCCAGCAGGTTGGGAGCTTTCACGATCTTCAGGTGCTCCAGCTCCCTGGCTGCCTACACATCTCCAAGAACCCCTTCTGTGACAGGCAGACTAGTGCGCCTTTCTCCTGGCAAGCCCCACCGGGCTTGCAAACCAGGAAATACTTCCCTGGTGTTAGGCCAGCCAGAGAGAAGATCTGTCTACAGCAACTAAAAACGCAAAGCAGAGGCTTATACCTGTGTGCTCAGCCTACTGATTCATGCAGTGAAGACAGGCATAGCAGCCAGGAACCAGGACACAGCCCTTTCCTCCCCAGAGGCACCAATAACACTCCCCTACAATCCCCGCATTGCTTCAGGGGCTGAGCAGCTCCAGAGAGTAGAGCTTCTGGGCACTAGAGGGCGCCATACACAAATATGAAGTGCCAAAGGAACCTGGTCCAGAGTAAAATTATGAACACAACTCCTGAGAAAGATTTAAATGATATGGACCTTATGATTCTCCCTGAAAGGGAGTTCAAAACAAAAATCATTAACATGCTCATGGAGGTACGGAAAGATATTCAAGAACTCAGGAATGAATTCCGGTCAGAGATGCAATCATTGAAGAACACAATGGATGGTATTAAAAGCAGATTGGATACGGTGGTGGAGACAATAAATGAAATACAGACTAGAGAAGAGGAATACAAAGAAGCTGAGGCACAGAGGGAAAAAAGGATCTCTAAGAATGAAAGAACATTGAGAGAACTGTGTGACCAATCCAAACAGAACAATATTCACATTATAGGGGTACCAGAAGAAAAAGAGAGAGAAAAAGGGATAGAAAGTGTCTTTCAGGAGGTGATTACTGAAAACTTCCCCAGTCTGTGGAAGGTGATAATCTCTCAGGCCATGGAGGCGCACAGATCTCCCAACACAAAGGACCCAAGGAAGACAACAGCAAGACATATAGTAATTAAAATGGCAACGATCAAGGATAACGACAGACTATTAAAAGCAGCCAGAGAGAGAAATAACATCACATACAAACGAAAACCCACCAGGCTATCATCAGACTTCTCAAGAGAAACCTTACAGGCCAGAAGGGAGTGGCATGATGTATTTAATGCAATGAAGCAGAAGGGCCTTGAACCAAGATTACTTTATCCAGCAAGATTATCATTTAAATTTGAAGGAGGGATTAAACAATTCCCAGATAAGCAAAAGCTGAGAGAATTTGCCTCCCACAAACCATCTCTACAGTGTATTTTGGAGGGACTGCTATAGATGGAAGTGTTCCTATGGCTTAATAGCTGTCACCAGAGGTAATAAAACCCCAGTAAAGAAAATAGAACAGCTAATTACTAAGAAAATGCAAAATTAAATTAACTATCCCCAAAGTCAATCAAGGGATAGACAAACAGGACAGAATATGATACCTAATATATAAGGAATGGAGTAGAAAGAAAAAGGAGGAAACAAACAAACAAACAAAAAAAGAACTTTTAGATTGTCTTTGTAATAGCATATTAAGTGAGTTGTTAGACTTTTAGATAGTAGGGAAGTTAACCTTGAACCTTTGGTAACCACGAATCTGAAGCCTGCAATGCCAATAAGTACATACCTATCCATAATCACCCTAAATGTAAATGCACTGAATGCACCAGTCAAAAGACATAGACTCACTGAATGGATAAAAAAACAAGACCCATGTATATGCTGCCTTCAAGAGACTCACCTTAAACCCAAAGACATACACAGACTAAAGGAGAAGGGATGGAAAAAGATATTTCATGCAAACAACAAGGAGAAAAAAGCAGGTGTAGCAGTACTTGTATCAGACAAAATAGACTTCAAAATGAAGAAAGTAGCAAGAGATAAAGAAGGACATTACATAATGATAAAGGGGTTATTCCAACAAGAAGATATAACCATTATAAATATATATGCACCCAACACAGGAGCGCCAGCATATGTAAAACAAATACTAACAGAATTAGAGGAGGAAATAGACAGCAATGCATTCATTTTAGGAGACTTCAACACACCACTCACTCCAAAGGACAGATCAACCAGACAGAAAATAAGTAAAGACACAGAGGCACTGAACAACACACTAGAACAGATGGACCTAACAGACATCTACAAAACTCTGCACCCAAAAGCAACAGGATACACATTCTTCTCAAGTGCACATGGAACATTTTCCAGAATAGACCACATACTAGGCCACAAAAAGAACCTCAATAAATTCAAAAATATTGAAATCCTACCAATCAAATTATCAGATCACAAAGGTATAAAACTAGAAATAAACTTTAGAAGTTCTGCAATTGAATGGTAAGAAGATAAACTACCCAATTAAGTTTTGGCAAAAAGAAATGGACCGCACAGTACACTAAGGAAGAAATGTAATACAAATGGCCAATAAGCACATGAAAGGGTGCTCAACATCATTGGTCAACAGGAAAATGACAATTAAAAACACTTGTGTCTTATAAAATTAAAAATAAAGTTATTTATCATAGAACCAAGCAGTTCTACATCTGCGTATTTATCTTAGAAAAATAAATATGTATGTTTACACAAAGACTGAATACAAATGTTCATAGCAACTTTATTCAGAATAGCCAAAACCTTGAAACAATCCAAAGGATCATCAACAGATGAATGATTAAATAAATTTTAGTATAAAGATATAACAGAGGAGTATTTGGCAATAAAATAAATTTTGCTGATTTATACAACAGCTAGTATAAAAATATACATATGAACAGTTTACACTGGTAAAAACAGCACGGATTAATATTGTGAAATGTTGAAGTGACTATGGTCCATTTTACTGTTCTTCTGCTTGTTTAATTTTGTCCTGTCATTTAAAAATATTGATTTTACCTCTGCTGAGGGTAAAACTAGATAGGTAGTTCTGTGAAGAAACTGCTTAAGAGCTGATGTTTAAGCTTGGCTGGCCTTTTCTTTATGTACATTTGCTTCAAACATTCATTGGATTTTGCAGTTGAGAAGTAAGCCTTCTTCTCCATACTTCAGTGCTATTTTGGGGTTACTGATAATCTAATTTTATTATTGAAAGTGATGAATATATTTCTAAATGTGAAAAAGTCAATTTGATATGATCATATTTTATAGCTACTTAAATCTTCAAAGGAAAATCAGAAGAATGTTTTTTCTTTGATGGAAGGGAAAATAGTTATTATATTTCTGAGGTATTTTCAACTTCTTATGTTAAGTCAACCAACTTATAAATGATAGGACAGATGTTTCTGGACCCCACTAGGCAGAATGGTTGAATTCTATTTACTCAACAAGATTAAAAGTTTTAGGGTTCTCCATGTTTCAGCAAATGTATGTACTAATATTTCCTCAAAATACAGGTGTATAGAGAGATGAGTATATATATTGTGAGACTGATTATTTTTAACTCAATACAAAATGAGAGGTTAATCAGTGAATAGTAATCTACTGCTGATAAAAAAAACAGTAAGAAATTAGTGTCATGATATAATGAAGGGTACAAAGGGATAAACTTTCTATGTGTTTTATCTATTTGTTTGCTTTAAATGACTTTTACATATGTCATTTGTTTCCCATGAACATTGTTTCAAGTTACTATCCTGGAAATACAATCCTACCTAAACATAAGATGAGAATAAAAGATTTTCATTTTTTTAATAATTCTAAAGTAACATTGATTAACAATATTTAATGTATTACAAAATGGAGCATCTCCTTAAAAAATTACATGCATGAAAACACATTATTAGAATGTAAAAAGTAGTTAGAAAATAAAAGAACTGTCATAACAAAAATAAGTGTCAAAAGATCAAGGAAACTGGGACAAATAGACATGCTAGAATGAAGCTGTCTGATACCTGAGAATAATTAGACTATTTTATGACTTTCTTTAGATTTAATATAGCCTTTATGGTTCATTTGTTTCTTGGGATTTTGCCATCAGTTATATAATTCATTTTCCAACTATATGTCTGATACTTTCTGCAAACTATAAATATCTATGTCTCTTGCATTGAATGCATAATTTGTGCTTTTTCCTTGTGAGTGCATGCACACACACACACACAAACCTGTTTTCTACTTTTTTCTCTGATCTTAAATTTCTGTGATATTGTTTTTACTTAGATTCAAATACAATAAAGTGTTTGAAGTGAGACTAAATATTTCTTTACGTAAGAGTTTAAATCTTTAAAAGATTGATGTAGCTGAGTTTGAAGTAGGTGATCATTTATTCATTCATCAAATACTTGGGAGCTACAAGTATGTGACAGGTACTGTACCAGGCACTGAGAATATCTTATAGAGGAACCAAAGAATCATTTATGTGATAGATCTTATTTGGAAAACTATCAGAAATTTTTTTAAATGGGTATTAAAGGGAAAAATTTCTGTTTAATAACTATGAATCATAATTTTACAAAGTTTGCTTTGGATCAAATGGCTGGTAGAAATGGTAAAATGTTATGACCATAGTAAAGAAACAATTTTACAAAAACCTAAACATTGTTTAGATGTTGATACAATGATAATAAGTGATATTAAAATAGTGTAAAATTTTGCAGTTATAAACAATGCATAAAAACATTAGTTTTTATTCCACAATGTTTACAGTTATTATAGCTGCTTTTCTAATTTCTAATAATAAGATAATATAACTTAAAATATATGTGGCATTGGGTTTAGATTATTTATTTTCAGGAAAGTTGGTGTTTAATATAGAACACTATATTATTTTCTTTTCTCTTATACTGATTTTTTCCCCGAGAAACCTGGTGTGCTTTGATCACAACTTTTGGTCTTACAACCCTTTTTAGATGTACAAAATAAGAGAACACACTTGGGGAGAAAAGGAATTTCTTAAAACTCCCTAATGTTTCACATATTGGGTTACAGTGTGTGTATATGTGATCTTGAACTTCCGTTTCTGGGAAACAAGGTATGCAGGATGATTTTTTCTCTGAAATTATGTTACAAGAATCTAATCATCATGGTAAATTGTTAATGACTAATAACTCTCTAACCTGCCTCATGTCTATACAGCCACAGGATCAGGGTAAGTTCACTGAAAATTTCATGGTTTTAGCATTTAATGTTAAAATTGGCAGTGAAACACGAATATTTTGTATGTCATTTTTGGATTGAAGAAAACACACATCATAAGAAACCTCCTGTCTTTAATTTCTAATTCATTCCACATCATGAGAACATTCTCATTTTTAATGTTTCTCAAATATTTTCTATGTGGAGAAGAAACATTGGGGTTAAAAATTAATGTAAAGACCTTTCCTAGTGAAACAGTGTGCTTGAAGGAAATCACTAGAGATTTAGCTGGATGATTCTGACTCATGACAAGGGTGATCTTGACAGTAATAGGATGACCTACCCTCCCAAAACATCTTTAATAAGAAAAATGTGTGCTTGATATCTAGGGAGAGAATGGAACATTAGAACAGGAGTTATAAATTCAAAGCGAATCTGCTAAGTTCCTCCTTGGGACCAACTAAGACATCTTAGTTACCATAATTTCTGAAGCATCCTAAGCTACAGATACACATGTCTTGAAACTGGCAGGAGCTCTAAATACAGAATCACATCTACAGTGATACTAACAATGGATTTCAGTGTAAATTTGTGTTCCTTGAAATCTGTAAAATACTTCTCCTGACATTTCTGTGTTTGTTATTCAGACTTAGTGAGTCTGACCTATGGAGAGAAGAATTTCAGGGCTTCGAATATCTGTTTAAGGAGGGCAGCTTGGCTCAGTAAGCTGAGAATTGAAAATAGTGACTACCAAACCCATAGTGATTTGATTTACAGTGGAGTACATTGAAAAAAAGAATACATCCTTCTTACTAATTCTTAGAAGACATGTTAGTCTAGTGCAGAATTCCCCACAAAGCTAAATTGCCCTGTGAAATGTAAGAAATTCTGTAATTTCATAATTTTTTATTCTGGGCAATTTCAAATAATTACTTGAGCATCCAATTAATGCAAACTTTTATATCTTTACAAGTTGGCATTTTCATTTTCTTTAGGAAGAAAGATTCCTGAAGACATATCATTAGTTTAATCTAGTATATCCTTTGCTGACTAAACACTCTGGCTATTTATTTGTTTATTTATTTAAATGTCATTTTTCAGACAGATTGCTTTGTGAGCACTCCTTATTTTTGTTTGAATACTGCATCCCGGTAACGGGAAGCTGGCTAAACGATATTGGTGCAGTGAGTTGAATGTGATCTATTGTGTAAATTGACTACAGAGATGCAGTAGCTTTGAATTAGGAGAAGACTTTTACAAGCTGGCTATGTTTTCTGGCTTTTCTCTGACTCATTAAAGGTTTTCTGAATCTAGTCAAATGTATCCTACCCAAAGGGATAGTCAGTGCTTATGGAAAGATGGCAAAAATCATCTGAGTGTAATAGTTGCTTTGGGAGAACTCTGAAATGATTTCTTACTCCTTCAGTAAAATTCTTTTTGGTTTATCACCCACTTTCTTAACAATCAACACCCATTTTTCAATACACACACACTCACACTTTTACAGAGGGGTAGATGATTAGTTATCATTTATTTTAACATCAAAACATGTTGTTAGAGTACATCTTTTAAAATACATTTAAGTCAGTAAGATTCTAGTCTCTATTCATTAAAGCAAATCATAAACTTTGGCAAATCTACTTGTTTTCCAAACAGTTGCATTGAGAATTTCTCAGAATAATCAAAATTACTGAACAGGAAATTTTCTGGCAATTATACAAAGAATAAAGCACTTTTGGTTTCTCATTAGATTTTTGGAGAATATACTATAAATCTCAAGAGACTGCATGTAATAAATGCAGTAATTGTTCTAATTACTGCTTGTCTCTACCAGAGCAATAAAACAGCAGCTACGAGTACAATAATGGGATTGTTAATTATGGAACTAGTCTCACCAGTATACTTTCATAACATAGAAAAATAGGTAATATTAAGTGATTATGTTAAAAGATGGAAAATCTGAAGGGCTTCGTCAACTTTGTATACTAAACATTCATAAGCAACCCACTCCCCAGAAGGAAATAAATATATGTAAATGTGTTATATGTATATAGTCCTCCATGCCACAGTGGAAAATTAGTAGCATAAAGATACTAGTTTGAAAAAAAATATATGTAATCTTTTAGTCTAAAACTTAAAATTATTGAAACAAGAATAAAGTTTGCCAGTGTTCCTGTGTGACAATGATGCTGTTGACCCGTGGCCATGAGGACACACTCTGAGTTTATTGTTTTTAATACAAGTGATAAATCCCTTTGCAAAAGGAACATACTTTCCTGGCCAGATTAAGGCATCCTTGGACCAGAAATAACTGCCATGTTTTCAACAACTGAGTTAACTGAGTAACAGAAACAAATCATGTAAAATTTTGGCGGTTAAAATTTCTTTCTTAAAAGTTAAAACTCCACTAATATTGATGGATGGGGATGAGGGACTTGTTACAATCAAGATTTAAATTTAGGTGTCTTAGCCAATGATAATGTTATTAGTATTTATTTCTGAGATTTCTGGCCTTTTCTGTAACAACCTGTGGTATTTCCAATAATGTCAGATATCAGAAGTTTTCAAAGCCAACAATATTTGGCCTTGAAGATGAAATGTTTTACACAACTCTATGAGTATTAGGTAGAGAAATTCAGAATTGAACAATCAAATACATGGAAGCAAGGAGCCAAAGTAGAAATCTTTGTCTCCAAGAAATATACCAGAGTATTAGTTATGTTCCCACAACCCAAGAGATTAATATCTATTTGGGGAAGGAAAAAACACACATGAAAACACTTAATAAAAGATGCCACATCTCTTGATATATGCCTCTGGAGATGGTATGAATAGAAATGGAAAGGAGCAAAAAAATTACAGATTTATTTTTAAATAAGGGACTCATTTACTCATTCCTTCACTTCATTCATCACTGACTCCATCAATACATCATTTAAACATTCATTAAACATTAAACATTTCCTGAGTCCTGGATTTGTGCCAGGCAGAGTGTGGTTACTTAGGATACCTAGGTCAACAAGAAGGACATGGTCAGGAGTGATAGTCAAGCAAACTCTGAAAGTTGCAGTAGAGAGTGAGCAGTACGATCACAGAAGCACATAAATAGAGAAAGCAAAGAAGCAATGGATTTATTGGATGGATTAGAAGAGGATATGTATGGCTCTGCATTGCTACTGCAAATGTGTACATACAAGAATTTGTAGGTTAAAAACTTAATAGAACTTAGTGAATAATAGGAGAAAGAATTCTTAAAATTGAATTGATAAAGCAAAAGAGAGAAAAAGTATGTCTATATATTTAAATTCTTACATATTTAAATATATATTTCATATATATATAATAAATATATACATATAAATCATATATCAATGGATGCATAAAAAGTATTTGACAAAAACCCTCATGATAAAAACTTTCAACAAACATAACCTGATATATACTTAAGATATATGAAAGGTATTATATATATATAAAGATAACAGTTAAAATGGCTATGATGAGTCAAAGGAAGTTGGTATGTAGAGAACCTTGATTGTTAGTGTGTCTGTTATCTATTATTGCATAACAAACTGCACCAACTCTTAGTGACTTAAAACAAATTAAGATTTATTGTTGTTCATAATGCTATCTGGATTGGCAGTCTGGGCATTTCCTCTGTTGATGCTGTGTAAGATCACTCATGCATCTGCAGTTATCCGAAAGCTTGACTAGGTTGAGGAGTTTAACATGGCCTCAGTGCTAGCATTTGGTGTTGACCGTCAGCTGGGTTGCCCCAGTTCTCATCCACATGGCCTCTTATCTTCCAGTAGCCTGTGCAGCATAGTAGTCTTAGGGTTCCAAAGGAGCAAGAATGGAATCTGTAACACCTATTAAATAACAGGATTTGAAATGTAAACAATGTTAATTCTGCCACATTGTATGAGACAAAGCAAACCACAAGCCCTGCTTTAATTCAAGAGGGAAGAAAGATAGACAAATGAGAAATGTGATTTTCCAGTGATTCAGGTCAACATTACATAGAGACTTTCTCCAGTAAGTCAGAATCTTAAAAATTAGGAAGGCTGAGCCAGTGGGTCTAGGAGAATTGAAAGCAATAGGAAAAATAAACTGTTCTTAAGGGTAGATTTAGGGACACAGACACAATGTAAGCCAGAAGGTAGTTGATACAATGAATGAGATGGGAGATTTGAAAAAAAAGAAAGATATAGTCTGATCAAAGGTGTGGTCTTGACATAACTACAAGAGTTAGAGTTCACAAGCAAGGGGTTGGAGTTTGAGATTATTGAGTTGAGTGAGATAGAAAATTCATGTTTCTCTCATCAGCTCTCTGATGGCAGTAACCTTAGACTAATAATGAGTACAGTTGAGACTTCCCAGAGGTATTAAAATTGATATTAGAAGTTTGTCTCCCTTTATAGTTATCATACCACTGCATAACTGGAGCATGTCTTCATTATCAACAAATTGTTTAAATTGTAAATATAGTCTGGGATTTAAATTTGTAACTAACACACCAAGATTCAAAGAACAACATTTAAATAATTTTTAGAGAAGCTAGTTGCATACTATGACCATGTGAGATTTATTCTAGGAATGTAAGGTTGGTTTAATATCCAAAAAATCAATCAATGTAATGCATCTTATTAAAAGAATAAAGAACAAAAATCATGTAGTCATATCAATGGATGCAGAAAAAGTATTTGACAAAAAATCACACTTATGATAAAAACTTTCAAACAAATGCAACCTGATAAAAGTCACATATTTAAAACCTACAGTTAATATCTTCTAAATTATGAAAGACTGTATGTTTTCCTTCCAAGGTCAGAGGAAAGGCAAGGATACCCACTTGCTCCACTTCTACTTAACAGTTTCCTGGAAGTTTTAGAGAGTGAAACCAGGCAAGGAAAAGGAATAGGGGCATCTAGATGGGAAGGAAAGAAGCCAGATGTGTTTATTCATGATGACACAATTCTGTATATGAGAATCCTGAGTAACCCCAGCCCACCAAATCTGTTTGAACTAATTCAAGTTCAGAAAGTTCACAGGGTACAAGATCAATATATAGAAAATCAAGTTGTATTTCAATTACAAATGATGAGCAGTATGAAAATAAAACCAAGAATGTAATGCCATTCACAAGGCCATCAAAAATAATAAAACTCTGAGGAATAAATTTAACAAAACAATTGCAAAACTGGTGCACTGACAATTACAAAACATCATTGAAAGAAATTAAAGAAGACTTAAATAAGTGGAAACATATACCCTGTTCATGAATTGGAAGCTTTAATATTGTTAAATGGTAATTCTCCCCATTAATCAATAGATGTAACAAACCTTACCAAGGTTGCAACATGCTCTTTTTTTTTTCAATAAGCATATCTTAAATTTTTTTTAATACAAAAGAATGAAAATCATTAAGACAATTTTGAAAAAGAAGAACAATGTGGAGGATGACTTTCACTTCCTGATTCTAAAGCTTGTGTGAAGTTATACATACACAGTTTAAAAAATATGTATATACTGTTCATATATATATACTATTTTATATTTTATACATATATGATTTACTATATGTACTTTGTGTATATATATATATAGTAAATAATATATACACATATAGATTTTTTTTGCATAAGGACACACATACTGATTAATAGATTAGACTTGAGTCTAGAAATAAACCCTAACAGTATGGTCAAGAAAACCAACGTTTCAACAAAGGTAACAAAACAATGCAATGAGAAAAGGACAGTCTTTTTAACAGTTGGAGATCCACAGGACAAAAGATTAACTTCAATCCTTGTCTCATACCACAAACAAAACTTGACTCACAATAATTTACATATAAGGGCTAAAACAATAATAGAAGACATGGAAGAAAATCTTTGAGACTTTGGATTAGGCAAAGATTTCTTTAGAAAGGACATCCATGAAATAAGTAAATAAATTGGATCTCATCAAAATTCAGAATCTTTGTATTCAAAATAAAGCATTATGAAAATATAATAACAAGCAGTACACTGGAAGAAAATACTTGAAAAACACAGGTCTGATAAACTATTTGTGTCTAGAATAAAAGAAGAATAAGCCACTCAATAAGAAGAAGATTAAAAAACCCAAATGAAAAAATAGGCATCAGATTTGATTAGACAGTCTTTAATATAAAGAAGATTTATATAATAAAAGTCCATGAGGTATATAAAAACAGCATTACCATTAGAGAAATTAAAATCACAGTGAGATAGCATTTCTTACCCACTATTAAGGCTAAAATAAAAAAAGACAGATAATAACAAATGTAGTTGAGTATTGGAGAAACTGGAACTGTCATACTTTTGCTAATGGAAAGACAAAATTGTGCAGCCACCTTGGAAAGCAGCTAAGCAATTTTTTAAAAGTTAAACACAAATTTATCATACAACCCAGTGTATTCTACTCCTAAGTGTATACCCAGTGAAAACATATGTCTACAAAAAACATTTGCACATAGAAACATTATTCATGATAGCCAAAGTTGGAAACATCTAAATATCCATCAACTGGTGAGGAAAGAGACAAACTTGTATATCCATACCATAGACTACTAGTCAGCAATAAAAAGGAACAAACTACTGATAGATGCTTCAATGTGGATGAAACTAAAAAATGTTATGCTAAGTGAAATGTCTGTCAGAAGGTAGCAGATGTTGTATGATTCCATTTATATGAATGAAAACTCAATTATGGAAATGTTTGTATAACTCAAATTTATTAAAAATAATTTAATTGTATTCTTGAAAATGTGATAACTAAGCTACACCTTAAAGTTTTAAAAAGTGAGAAATAAATTATTTCATTAAATATCCAACTCTGAGTTGAACCACACAGAAAAATAACACTGACAACTTGTAGAGAGTTCACTAGCCTGGATACTGGTGCCAGCTTCTTGCCAATTAAAATGCGGTGTTTGCAAGTGCCTGAACATTTCTGAACCTCAGTGGCTTCATCTATTATAAGAATTAGTTAGAATAGGTGGTTCCTAAAATCCCTAATAAGCTGTAAAATTCCTTGGGTCTGCTCATTTCCTTAAAATTATAGAAGGCACCCATAAAACCATAGGATAAAGTGTTAAACTCTGAAGTAATATTTACCACACCCTCACGAATTTTCTCTTTTTAGTGGTCCTGTGATTTTAAAACATACTTGGATATGTGATATCCAATAACACTTTATTGAATATATATATATATGTAAACTATGGAAACAGAAACTTAGAAATATGTAATCACCCCCAAAAGAATAATTCATTCTCAAAGTAGGTAGAAATTGTAAAAGAATGATATAACTTGCCTAAGAGTGTAAAAAAGTGACTCATATAAGAGGTACAAATAAAACACTAGAAAATTTCAGGGCCAGGAAAGATTGCTTATAAATGGAGGATAAGAAAAGCCTTTATGAAGGAAATGGAATTTGAGTTGAACCCTGAAGAAGAGAGAAGATTCAAATATATGAAAGTGATTTTTTCAATGGGGGAAAAAATACATGACTTAGGAACATTCAGAGAAAACATTACAGTTTGGCTGTATAGGAATGAAAAAGTGAAGTTAAAGATATATATTTGGATAGCAAATTTGAGCCAGATTGTGGAAGGTTTAAATGTCAGGTGGTCTTTGATTGTGGATGGGTAATTCTCACCAAGCTTTTTTTTTTAAGTAAGAACTAAGTTTTTCAGAACAATTTAAGATTCACAGTGAAATTGAAGGGAAGGCACAGAGATTACCATATACCCTTTGCCCCAACATGTGCATACCCTCCCCCATTATCAACATTACTCACCTGAATGGTAATTTTTTAATAAAAAATGAACCTACATTAAAATAATCACCGTAAACCATAGTTTACATTAAGGCTCATTCTTGGTGTTGTACATTCTGTGGACTTGGGAAAATGTATAATAACATGGAATTGTCATTATGGTATCATACAGAAGAGTTTCACTGCCCTAAAAATCCTCTGTGTTCTACCCACTCATCTGTGCCCCTCTCAGCCCCTGGCAACTACTGATCTTTTTATTGTTCATGGTTTTGCATTTTCAAAAATGTCATATAGCTGAAACCATGCAGTATGTAGCCTTTTCAGATGGGTTTATTTCACTTAGTAATATGCATTTAAGTTCCCTCTATGTCTTCTCATGGCTTGGTAGCTTATCCCTTTTTAGTGCTGGTTACTATTCCATTGTCTGGATGTACTATAGTTTATTTAAAATTTCACCTACTAAAGGAAATCTTAGTTGCTTCCAATTTTTGGCAATATGAATAAAGCTGCTTGTAAATCCAGGGAGGTGAAATCCTGGGGCAAAATGCCTTTGAACCCGAAATCAGTCAAAGGGAGAAATAAAGTTTAAAACCTGTTTATTGCTTACAAGGAGTCATCCTGCATCTCTCTTCTGCAGTGGCAGAAGTGAGTGAATACTACCCCCACCCCAAGCTCTCAGGTCCAAATAAGCCCTTGCTCACCCATGTAGTTACACACTGATATGGAGATGGACTACTTCTCTCCACCCCTTGGAAACACCTGTTGATATGGAGATGCACTAAGGCCAGGCAAGAGATTCTTGAAATACTGTAATTTTACTCACACTGTTATAAACACCCATGTGCAGGTTTTTTGTGTGGACATGAGTTTTCAGGTCTTTTGGTTACATACTAAGGAATGTGATGCTGGATCATGTGGTGAGAATATGTTTAATTTTGTAATAATCCACAAAACTCTTCCAAAGTAGCTATACCATTTTACATTCCTACCAACAATGAGTTCCAGTTGCTCTACATCCTCATCAGCATTTGGTGGTGTCTGTGTTCCAGATTTGGGCCATTCTAATAGATGTGCAGTGATATCTCATTGTTTTAATTTTCATTTTCCTGATGACATACTATGTGGGGAATCTTTTCAAATGCTTGTTTGCCATCTTTCTATCTTCTTTGGCTAGATGTCTAGTGACGTCTTTGGACCATTCTTTAAATTGGGTAATTTTCTCGATGTTTACAGAGTTGTTTGTACATTCTGTGTAAGTCCTTTTTAGATACAAATATTTTCTCACAGTCTAAGGTTAGTCTCCTATTTTCTTAATATTGACTTTTGATGAGCAGAAGTTTTTAATTTTAATGAAGTCCTGGTTTCTTTCATGGATTGTGCCTTTGATGTTGCATCTAAAAAATCATTTCCATACCCAAGGTCATTTAGGTGTTCTCCTAAGTTATCTTCTGAGGGTTTCATGGTTTTATGTATAGGTCTATGATCCATTTTGACTTATTTTTCGTGATGTGTGTAAGGTGTATATCTAGATTCATTTTTTTTTGCATATGGATGTCCAGTTTTCCAGCACCATTTATTAAAGAGACTGTCTTTGCTCTATTGTATTGCTTTTGATCCTTTGTTAAAAATCTGTTGACTCTATATATTAGGGTCTATTTCTGGCCTCTACTCTGTTGTATTGTCTATTCTTTCATCAAAATCACACTTAATCACTATAGCTTGAAGTTGAATAGGGTCAGTCCTCAACTTTATTCTTCTCCTTCAGTATTTTGTTGGCTGTTCTGAGTTTTTTTTGCCTCTCCATATAAGCTTTAGAATCAGGGTTTTTTATATCCATAAAATAACTTGCTGGAATTTTGATTGGGATTTCATTGACTCTGTATCAAATTAGGAAGACTGACATCTTTACAATATTGAATTTTCCTATTCGTGAATATGGAATATATATCCATTTATTTAGTTATTATTTTTTAAAATTTAATCAGAGTTTTCCTGTATTCCTTATTTAGGTCTTGTACATTTTTGGTTGAGTCACTGATTTTTGAGCAGCAGGGTAGGTTTATCAAAGGTTTACTTTAGGAAATTCATCCAATTGCTCTAAAAAAAAGGAGGAAATTGTGGGGCCAGTAGAAATGTTTGGTAATAAAGATGTGAATTTGGTTAGTCATAGTGCCAACAATGAATGTGATGTAGATGTAACTGATGTGGCAGAGCTAGATGTGCTAGGACTTGTTATTTGCTTATATGACCAAAAGTGACACACTAATAATGGGCAATGTTCTAAATTCTTTACCTATTATCTCATTCAGTCCTCCAAAGCATTAAATGAGGTAGGGGCTGGTATCTTCATTTTACAGGTTGGAAAACAGAAGATAATCTGAGGCTCAAGTCCATAACATAGTCATGGTGGGGGTGTTGGAGACTAGCCGCTGGAGTCCACATCACTGATAGTCTCCAGAAGATGTGACTCGAACTTCAGTTACTGGAAAAATTGTGATTCTGTTGACATAAAGAGGGTACACAGTATGAGGAATGTTCATTTGAGATGGGAAATGAAAAATTGAGTTTGGATAATTTGTTTTGTTTTCCCTTACTGTGTGTGTGTGTGTGTGTGTGTGTGTGTGTGTGTGTGTGTGTGTTTTAAATCCAGTGTTCATAAATAATGTTGGGGAAAAATGAAATTCATACAGAAGCTGTGATTTTTAAGCAAAAATTCCCATTGAAATTATTGGACTATAGGGTCATTAAGTCACTAAGTTCATTATCATCTTCTTTGCAATACCTTTTTAGAAAGAAATTTCATCTTCCATAAATGGGCAATGCCTTCTATCCCTTTCAAGTTATATATGTTGTAGCACTAAAATCACGAAGGAAAAAAGTGATGATGTATGTACATGCCCATATGTGTAAACAGGTAAAATAAGTAAAAGGGTATTCACAAACTTTGGTTATCCCCTTGTACTGAGGTTATAAATATGTTTCTTTCCATTTTGAGCTTTCCAATTTTTGAGTGATCTGACATGTATGATTTTGGCCATTTTTTAAAGGACATTAAAGTAAGAACTTCATTGTATCTGATACAGTTGATGAAACTGATGAACTGTATGATCCAGTTATTGATGAAATCACATACTGCTTCCAAAATTACTTTGTTTCTAACTGGAATTGAAACTTGTCATCTCTCACAGTTATCACTTGTTTCTTCCTTTCCTGTGTTATTCCAGTTTATAGAAATGATTCTTTCGTTAATTACTTTTTGTCAGTTACTTTCCCCACTGCAGGAAGGACTGCTTGTTATCTACCCGATGCCCAATCTGTCCTTCTTCCTTAAAAACAGAACTTTGGTTTTGTTGGGAGTGGCCCAGCACTCCGAAAACAAACAAAAAATGCAACAAAAGAACAAAAACCTAAGCATCCATGCCTCCCTTGAACATAAAGTGCACAATACAGTCTGGTCCATATGCTATATGTGGGAGCAGTTGACAGAAACTTTCCATAAGCTAATTAAAGAGGGTTCGAACTCAGTGGACAACTGCCTTGAATTATGCCTTTGTATTTCCTCATTTCTATATGAAACTCAAACTGTTAGCTGGAAATGCAGTAAACATCTTATTTTATTTACTTTGAAAATTAATGTTAGAATTCAATGCATCTATTTTCATTGTGCATTCTGATTTAATTTAATAATACTTCTAGAGGTCATACTTCTGTTAGGCTATAATCATCTGCTTCCTGTTGGGTACTCCAGAATTAATTAATCACAAGATAAATTCCATGTAATAGAAGAAACCGTACACTTAAGTGGAGCTTTTATTCTTTACATGAAAAGGCTACGCAGTGACAAAGACAGGGATTTTTACCTGGGCATAGTTGACATCGAAATATTCTTTTGAGTAAGATTTCAACATCTCCTTTAGTTCCTTCATAAGGATATTTTCATTCATAATGATAACTATATATAATTATCAGAAAGGAGGATAAATGATAATAACAGTACCAATAATAACAAAGCAACAACAACAATAATTATAGTCTGTTGAGTACTTGGTATGTGGGAACTCTAAGCTGGAAACATTGAGTTCATCATGTCATTTCATTCTAACACCAGTTACTATGTAGTTGTCCTGCGAGGTCTAACTGAAGACCTGCTGCTCCAGGTCTGAGGTTCATAGTCCAGACAGAATATTTTTGGTTTTCCCTCTAATATGCATGTGTCCAAATGATAGTATTTATGGCCTAAGTAAGTACCCGGGACTACGGACAATGTGGACATCATTATTTCCACATTTCATTGAGAAACAGAAGCATAAATATGCTAAGCAACTTGCCAAAGGTCACACTATTAAGAAATAATAAAGCCAGAATTTGCCCAATGTTCTATCTGACTTCAAAGATTGAAGATATGAATCCTTATGCTGTTCTCATACTGTTTCCATTTTCTTTGATCAGAGGATATTCTTTCAGTTCATCCAAAATGGTGCTGAATTATCTGTATATAATTTAAAGAAAGGGAGTTTAGCAACAGACCTTAACTTTCATTCACCCCCACAGCATTTTGACCCACAAGGCATCATCACTGCTCTGGGTTTAACTGAGGATCACACCTCAGAAAGAATACTTTTGATTTTTCCTCTGAATATGCCTGTGTCCAAATGATAGTATTTATGGCATAAATATACAAAGGGAACTATGGACAATGAATTCTACATGTGTAAAATAAAATTGTCTTGTAATAATTTCATTTGAACTGTTATCTTTTGATTCCTAAAATTTACCAGGTTGCTGGTTGTTTATTCCGTCATCGCCTCCTTCTCTTATAGCCTTTCTTATCAATAGTTAAAGAGTATTGAGGCTGGATTGGCAGTAAATGCTCTAAATTCCCTCAACAGATATGCATTCCATAAAAACTGGATAATAATGTAATAATAGGGAAGAGTATTAGTTTATCCAGGGATAACTATATGCTTATCTTTCTAATCAGAGCCTGAGTTACATTAGTTCCACCTTGATTTGTTATGAGATGCTGGACATACAAAGACTTACTTTCCTGAACTTCAGAGAAAATGGAGAGATGTGGTGTAATTAGTGAAAATGAAATTAAGTTTCTTAAACCTACAGGGCAATTACAGAAAACATGTACAATTACAGCTGCCATAATAAAGAATCAAATAAAATCATGACACTTGCTGAATTATTTTCTGTATGGTTTCAGCACTTTGTTTTCTACCTAAATTCAAATGCTAAGAAGTTGCTTTTCCTAAGTGCTGTGTTTGCAGAATCTCATGATCAGCAGTCTAGTGCTGTGCATCTGCGTAGAAAAGCCTACCCCCGGGGTTGCTTTAACTTCAGACACATGATTAGCACTGATAGACACATGGCATTTAGGAATACCATTAAAATATTCTACACTGCACAATGGCAACAGATGTCTTAAGTTCTAGCAACTAATCAAAAAATAAATCAACCAACATAAAAAACATCTGGAATCCTAGAAATGGAAGACTTTAGTCATATATCACTCAATATTCTATCAAATTTGTGTTAATTTGTGAAAAGCTGTGCTGGATGTTTTTATGTAAATGAGGCCAAATATACATTTTACTCTGTGATCTCCAAAACCATTTACTATAGACAGCACTTTGTCAGGTTCTGAAGTGCTTCTTCCCAGGCCTGAGATAACTCAAGCTTTCTGAAATAATTCTCTTATTAAAGCAATATGTTCAAAGTGAGCAATGCAAGTCCACAGGGAACACTGCTGAGAAAGTAATGGTCTGCCGGTGAGTTGATGGACTGCATTAATGGTCCCAGCCAATCCGGAAGGAGGACTGACAGCAGCTCAATTTGTAATGTATTTCATATGTAGACCACGTTGAGAAAAAAGTCCTAAATACTAGAACTAGGCATTGGCTAATTAAACTCTTTGCAAATCATGGCATTGCTACCATGAACTGCACTCAAGCCATTGGTCTCTCATCATTGGGAACATTCCTATTCACATATGAACAATAATCATAAAGGAAGATAGATTTACATAACATATATTTTCACTTACAGTATTAACTTAATTCGGGGCTCCAGAAATTCATTTCCTGGGAAGGGGGAGCCTTCTGTATTTTTTTTAATACTAAAAAAGAGTTATGTATTTGAAATTCTGTCAAGTGATTCTAAATATTCTGGAAAAAAAATTTTATGACTTCAGGAATGAGTAAAACACAGTATCACAATAAAAACTGTAACTAAATCATTCCAAATAAGTTTCAGTATCACAATAGAGACTTTAGACAAGACTGAATGAAGTCCTAATGAATTCTAGTACCTAAAACAACTTATTTCTTCATCTTTTGAGCAGCTCTATCTGAAAATGTTGTCCAGCCTTACATTGGTTACCCATTATAGATAAGGGAGAGTAAATGAAGGTGAATGTTTTCTCTCTGGAATTTTCTTTTGTAAATACAATGAATAATTAGCTGTCATAAATTGCTGCTTTTTGGTAACAATTTATTACTATAGCAAATGTAGCAAGAAAGCTGTAGTTATTAGCACACAATTTCCAAGTTATTTTTCATTCTGGGTGATCTTAAGGAGCATCTTAAACTGTGAACTTAAATTTAACACTGGATTGCTACAACTTTTGAATTTAAATTAGCAAAAAAGAATTTTCAGTCTGCCTTTAATAAAACCAATGAATTGTACTTTTGCGATGTCAGAACTACACTTCACAGTGTCATTTGACTTTTACTTAGACAGGAACGGTCGATTACAAACACTTCCCTCATAGCATGTCCTTTTACTCCACTTCTGTTCTCTGGAGCATCTAATCATAAGTGTCTTCTAGAATTACCAAGAAATGCTTAATAGCACAAGTTTTAAATGTACAGAAACACAAATCTTAATAAGCTGCCATTGTCTGGAACACAAAAATTAGCCCAGAAAACCAATTTCCATGAAATGCTTCCACTGAATGACATTTTGTTTTTCCTGAAGTACAATCAATGATTAAACTTTTTCTCCAAATGCAAACAGTTCACATCAGAGAAAGAAAGAATGCTTCTTCAAAAGGAATATATGTGAATAATATTCTAAATTGTCATCTTTTTGGCATATTTTTAGGAAAAAAAAATAAAGCAAGAGACTGAGATAATTCCCAACTATTAGGCATGGGAACTGTATAGTATATATAGTCTTTGCACAATCATAGAGGCCTTAATAATCCCCTAAACTATTAATCCCTCTTAGAATTTTTGTAAGCTTGTCAAGTCCTGCACTTCACCTCTTACAGCAAAGACACTGAAGCTGCATGTTGCTCAGATTTTTATCTCATAGCATTAATAAAAAGCTGTGTCACAGGGTACTTAATAAAAATGAATGTGAGATTTTACTAGGGCTAGGGGACTTGTCGGATCAAAGCATGTTCATTTATAAATGTTATTAACTCTTGATAAAATGAGTTGTCATGTGATGGTATGTTTATTTTGGAAATAGGGATGAAAAGATAATATTTTTAATTAAAAATAATACAAACTTTCTGCCAGCAGGTGGGCAATAGTAGTGGGGCACATGTGCTAACAGCTGGACATTATTAAATGTATATTAGCTTTCTTAAAAAGATCACCAGTGAGGTAGGTGTTCAAGTTATCTTTTTCTCCTATTATTGCCAGTCTGGAAGGCCACTCATTTGCACTCACATGGCCAAAAAAGATGTCGTTTTAAAAAAATTGTTTTAACAATTGTAATCTTTCTCACAAACCACCCACTTTTTAGTTAATGGAGATTCATAAACTTGTCAATAAGAGTAATTTAGTCATTCTCAGTTGTGTTGTCAGTCAATATAAAGTTCCAGTCCCTGAGGGATTGTTTCTCCCCTTGCCACCTCCTTCCAAGATGAATGGCTGCAAGGGGAAGGTTTCCAGTCCTTATGGCTCTGGGGAAGATAAGGCTCCTTTCTGTCTGGTAATCTCTGCAGTCTAGTCTGCTCTCAAAGCTACTACCTTTTACACTCTTTGGATTCCTGCTGATGCCGGGGTTTGCGGAGTCGAAGAATGAACTTCGTGAACAGACAAGGCAGGAGATTTACAGAGTTTTTATTCAGATACAGAGAGAGAGAGACCTTTATTCAGGATAAGAGAAAGTATGGAACTCCCTCTGGGTGCAGGGAGGGGCAAGGCTACCAGTGAGGTCTCGGTGTCTAGGGTTTTATGCTTGCTGCAGTGGGAGTTTTCTATAGATTCAGCCAGAATGCTAGTTATATTTTAACTTATCTCTGTGAAGGTTTCCCGGATAGCCTATTGTAAATGAATGGACCTACAGGACAATGAGCAATGAGCTGTTCTATACCACTGGGTCCTGATGGGGAATAAATTGTTACATTGCTTCAATTTCAAACACCCTGTTTTTAGACTTCATCTGTTTCCAGAGCCCACACTGCCCTCTAACTGGGCAGGAGTTCTGCCCTGCTGCCTCCCTGTCTCACTGCTGCAGTGACAACAGTGCTCTCCAAGGCAAACCATGCGACTTAAATGAGATGATCCCGTCACACAAGGCTTTGGGTAATTGTTGCCCAGTAAGTTTTTCACTTTTATCTCCAAACCGTGCTAGAGAAATGTGGCCATCCTATGAATCAGTATAATATAGTTTCAAGTGACCAAAACTCAAAATGATCTAAACAAACAAAAAGATGAATTTATAAGGTCAAATGGGCAAACTCTGAGTAGGGCAGAAGTCTCATTGATGACTGGCTCCAAGGACTTGGAAATCTTAAGAGGCTCCTTCATCTCTTTGCTGTCTGTGCTGTTGTCAATATACTGATTTCATTCTTCGTAAAAGCTAAAATTGATCCTCTCTTCTATAACAGTCCCTACTTGTCTCCTTACCTTACGGTGTTGCCCATGATGATTGATACTACATACTACCACCCAGAGTGGTTTTTCTAATCATGAACTTGCCTTTCATAGGATTAGAGATTTCATTTGTTTCCTCTTGTCTTTATTTAAGCCATGTAAATCCCTTCTAATCTAATATTCAGATAGTCACAAACAAAACAGGTGTTGAATCTATACCAAATCATTTATAATCTGTTAAATATTTTAACTTTTTTCACATCTCTGTGCCTTTCACACAGATTTTGCCAGTCAGTTGACTAATCTAAAAAGTACCCATGCAGACTCAATTATAGGCCAGCTTTCCCATAAAAGCATTTCCTGATTATCACATTTAAAAATAATTTTCATGTGTCTTCTCTTTACTTTCACAGTATTTTATGCATATACATATTACGGCATTATCACACTATATCATAATCACTGGTTTGAATTCATGTATCATCTGCACTAATGATCATCTGGTTAAAATTAGAGTTAACAATCATTGCAGTTCTGGGTGACTGCTCATGTTCTCCAGTGAAGTAGGCGTCTGGTGCAGAAGAGCAGAACTCATTCAAAGATATGTAAGCAAAAAAGGAGGCTGAATATTAATGAAACCCAGATATAAGCCCAGGAATCCTACCTCTTCAAATCCAGCAAAGCTTACCTAGGTCTGCTCACTTCCAAGACCAGAGGAAGTCCAAGCTGTCCCCCAGGGTTTCAGAAGAGTCCTTGGAGTAGAGAGATGGAGAAGAGGCTAGGAGGCATTCGCTTGGCCCCTGATGACCCTGAGTTCTTGAAGGATGTTACCATATGAATGCAAACTGGAAATCCCACCTCTTCTCCACTGGCCCCTCAATGGACACATACACCAATAGATACACAATCTCCCTCACACAAAACATCACAAGTCCAGAGGCTAGTGCTGACGTGCCAGGGGAGAGGTTATATTACATGGCAAAACAAAATTATAGCCTCTGTTTGAAATTTCTATTATTGAAAATCTCTTTAAACCTCTCCTCCACCACAGCCTTTTCTCCTGTCCCTTTTATCTTTGCTGCAATCTTTAACCTTTCCACACTTGCTTCTCTCTCACTGGATTTTCCCAGGAGCTCTAAAATCCCTTCTTCTGTTAACCAGAATGAGTGAGTTCAGTCTAGCTACATTTTTCAGTCTAGCTACATTTTTAAACTTGCACCTTCCATGTTATAGAAAATAATCTTGGGCAAATTAACTGAACAATCTGTACCTTCGTTTCCTCATCTGTGTAAGGATAATAGTACTAATTACCTCATGTGTTTATCTTGATGACTAACATACTTAATATATGTAATTGACATACTTAATATATGTAAATTTAAAACCTGGGAGAGTTGAGGGCTTAATACATGTTAATCATTATAATTGTTATTTTTGTGGTGGTTTACCGTCCTTGGAAGCCTCTGGAGCTATACAGACTTTATTATTATTATTATTATTCCTTTATTTTCCTTCTTCTTCTTCCTCTCCCTGTCCCTTTTTTACTGGCTAATAAAGCCCTTATGGAATCTCACAAAACTCACCGATAGAATATCTGGGTCATAAGAGAACAAGAAAGCAGAAAGCAATGTTTTTTTTTTTTTTTCTTTCTAGTCTCTTAATGACTTTGGCCGCTGGTTCTCTTTTTATATATGTTTCATTCATCTTTTTGCACATGACACATGACACACACATAATGTCTACCCCAAAAGAGTGGTCTATGATTCCAAATCTATATATCCCACCCACTCCACGTTTCTGGGAGAGAAAATCTAGTTGGCCCATCTTAGGTCAAGGGTCCACCCCATGCCAATTATCTATGTCTGAGATGAGTAGTTTCTCTAACAAAAACAAAATCATTGGGCTCTTTTAAAAACACTCCCTCTCTATATATCTTGTGCACCTGGCCTTTAGGAATGTCTCTTGTTTATTTTTTATTCCTAGCATTAAGCACAATGTTGGTCTATGGAAGTTATTCCATAAATGTTTTTTGAGAGAATCAAATACTGATTTCTTTTGGGCTGAATTTCACTCACTAGGAAGTTTTATCCAAGTAACATTGTAGGGATTATTTTATTAGTAAACTGAACTATTCTTACATATTAAAGTGGCTTTCTAGTGATTTAATAAACAATAGATGTGATTTTTGTTGAGAATGAAAAAGCAATCAAGGATGAAATCATTAGTTTACAGAACTAGAGAGAGGGAAAGAAAGGAAAAAAATAGAATATGCCAATAGAAATATATAAAAAACCAGTAACACTCCCATTAGTTGTTTTCAATTATCTGGAAAAATAATGAGAATGAGAATTATAGACATCTCTTTTTTTATATATAATTAACATTTGAAGTAATTTTTGATAGTCCTCAGAACTTATCTTTGTTTCTCTTACCCATGTATCAAATTTCTAGGAGAGTGTTTCATTTAACCTATTTTTCTAAATATTTTAGAAATTTTATTTTTCTAAGATTTTATAAATTTCAATTCAGTTTGAGATAATCTATGATTTGTGACCAGTATTAATTTGGGAAAACTTGTTCATTAGTCTCTCATAACTAAACACTTTTTGTTGCAATTCAAGGTAATTAATTTTACAATTGCCTCAACAGTGAGTAGAATAATTAGAAGAAACAGGCAGAATCTTTAAATATACATATAAATAATTTTTTAATTCAAATTCTGTCACGCTTGTTACCAACCAGAGGTAAAGCCAGATCTCAATTATTAGAGTGTATTGGTGAAGAAAAATTAAGCCAGGAGCAGTGAAATGGGAAAAAAAGTGATTGGCAGCTTCTAGAGGAACAAAACTTTCACTACAGGAAATGAATGCCATTCCATTTCGATTTTACAAACAAATAGCTTAATTGAAAAGATTCTTAGTGTGATGGAAAACCTGATCTCCCATTACACATTTCTTGTTCCCTAGACCATTCCTAAAGGAAGACTTCATGACCGAAACCTAGTTAATAATCCTGAAATTCATCTACCTTCAAAAATGTTAATAGATTTCAGAGAAGTAGCTCAAATACTAGTTTTTAAGTACTAAAATGAATGTGTGTGCACAATGATACATATACATCAGTTATATATATTGGCTAGCTTTCCTTTTTAACTAAAATCAAGTATTATACTTTACTTATTAAGTATATTTCAATCACATAATATATTAAATATATGTACATCCTGTAGGGGTGTGCATATATATTAGGTGTGTATGTGTACACACATATATATGTATAAACATAAATACCTTTCTAACATTTCTAGGTTGTTGAAACCCTTCTCTATTGTTTCTCACAACTTAGAAAACTATTCCTAGATGATAAGAGTACAAAACAAGCAAATACTTTTACTCTTCCACATTTTCCTTTCCAAAAGGACTTGTAGAAATTGCTCAGGGGAATTATTACACAGTATGTTTAAAAGTGTGAAAATCAAAGACTAGTTAACTTTCGTTTAATAAACCTTAGGTGAAATTTGTATTATACATAAATTATTTGGCATAACACTAAAAACTATAGATGAACACTGTGATAAGCAAGTTTGCAAAATAAGTTACATTTAACTTGAATAGTCTGAATATTAGCTATTTGTTCTTTCTTTCACTCTGTTGTTAGAGTCCAAAATTCCCTAGTGGCCACATGGAGGACTTTGTGGAAATGCCCAGTCTTGACACCTCCTCCCTAACATATTCTTCCATCAAAATACATCTTAGTAATGCCCCAGTTTCTTGATGCTAAGCTCTCTGTACTCCAATATTATGCTCATGTTAAAACATACTATTTTTACATTGCTGGACAGAAAGCAATAAAAATGGCTTGGCCATAGAATGGTAAACATTCCAGAACCATCATTTGGTGGCCAAAAAGAAATGAAAAACAATTCCATTCTTTGTTTAGGAGACTTGAGAGACATGTTGTCACTTGATAGACACATGGTAGACACTGACAGCCGATCCAACATCATTTCCAGCAATGCTTATCAATATCTTGCTTTTCTCTCCTGTCCTTTCCTTCTTCTACCCCTACAGTAGGTGAGGCTTTCTTTTTTGGCCACGTTTCCCACATACATTCTTTTATCATTTCTCTCACTTCCCTCAACATTTGATTGGTGATTCTCCTTTCCTCTCCAATTTTATTTCTCTTTCTCCCTCATGGATACTCTTTTTCTAAAAGGCTATCCTCAATCTCTTAATTACTACAATCACAATCTCTCCTTGGTCTGTAGTTCTATTCAGACAACCACACTTACACATTGATGCCAAACTCTATGCTCTACATTTTAAGTGCTTACTTAACACTTCCATGTAGTGGCTCTAGCACCCATAAAGTCATCCCCAGACTATCTTGATGAAATGGTCATTGTCTTAAAAACCTACACTCTGGATCCTCCTCCAGCTTTTCCTCCCTAAGAATCAGTTCCTATTTTCCGTAGGTATGGTTTACTAAACAAAGCTAATTGCTCCATCTCTTCTATTTATATGAACTAATTTTAATAGCTTTATGTGTACTAATATTAATGGTGTTAATAACTGCCATTTACACTTTTGCACTTTCTTCTCAATCCCTGTCAGCTTTCAGATTCTTTACCTTTTCATGTAAGACTAACAAGGCTTCAGGTTAATATTAAGCACACAATATTAGCTCACTGAAAACAGACTAAAAAAAATAGAGTGCATTTGCACATGAAAGCCTACTAAATTTAAATAATACCAAAATATTAAGAATATTACTCACCACTCCCACACTAATAACCTCTAATCTGTCCAACTGGCCTATTTATCACATGCCAGAACATATACTGTCAAATTTCTTTGCCTATAATATTAACATTATCTAGAATGCTCCCACCATTCCTGTATTTTAAAATCCTATCTATTCTTTTGAAACTATTTGAAATGAAACTTGCATTATGGAGCTTTTTTTGGAACTCCACCAGTTTAAATATAAGCTCATGCTCTGTCTCTCCTTGAAGCTCAAGAGAACTCTACTCCAAAATCATTTTTCAACATTTTATTTTACTTTGTACAGTGCATGTTAAAGTTTATTCCATGACTGCCTATACAATAATTACAGTTTAAAAATTCCATTACCAAATATATAATCTCACTTGGTTTAGTAATTTTATTTTTCCTTTATTATCTCTAAAGAGGTGAATGGGAGGATTAAACAGATGAGGATCTGATGCCCATATTCCAGTTCCCTCAAATTTCAAAATTTTATTTTGCACAATGTTAGCACAGTTTATTTTAAATAAATGCAGTGCCCTAAAAACCTTATAATTTACTTATTTTAATATTATGAAACTAAGTATTTAGCTTATGACCTTGGGAGATTTTTTTCTGCAGACTATTTTCCCAGGTAATATTTTATCCGACAACATCATTTCTTGGTTGTGCTTTCAGTCTCCAAGAAACCATAGCTGTAGAATGAGAAAGGAACAATGTACATTATGTTTCTTGATAGGCTCAAAGTCCTAAAATGGGAATTTACACACATAAATTCATTGATTTTGCACAGTTATCTTCATTTTTATACCAGAAGGACATGAGTGTAAAAGAATGTGAATAACTTATCCAATATCACACACCTTCTAAGAGCCCCAAGTGACATCCCCAAGTCTGATAATTTCACTGTGTCATTGTCTTAGGTAGGCAAGTATACTGCTCCCTTTAAATATGAACACCTAGCAACAGAATGAAAAGGCTTTTATTGTTTTTCAATGTTATTTCTTACAGTATAATTATGTGAAATTGATTATGGACTTGGGTAGTTAAAATATCAAAAAAGATTTCCCTTTGCTTACATAAGGTTAGTTATTCTGTGGCTGCTTTCATATCAATGGAAATGAAGTGTCACTAATTCATCATTTGAGTCCACTGTGGTCAGAAAACACGCTCTGTGTGATTTTAGCTCTCTTAAATTGTTGAGATTTGTTTTATGGCCCAGGATGTGATCTCTTTTGATAGTGTATATTCTGTGTGTGCTTAATAAGAGTGGGAATTCTGCTATTCTTGAGTGAACTGTTCTACCAAAGTCGATTCGATCTTGTTGGTGAATGGTATTGTTAAGGTTTTCTGTGTTCATACTGATCTTCTGTTTGGGTGTCCTATCAACTATTGAGAGGTGTTGAATTCTCCAACTATTTCTGTGGACTTTTATATTTCCTCTTTCTGTTCTATCAGTTTTGTTTCATGTATTTTGCCCCTTTTTTGTTTGATGCAATACATTTAGGATTACTGTTACTTTTTATGAATTGGCCCTTTATCACTATATAATGTCTCATTATCTCTGGTAATTTTCTTTATTCTTAAGTCTGCTTCATCAGATATTAATATTCTGCTTTGGATTTTCTTAAAACTGTACAATTTAATAGTTTTCTTATAGTCTCAGACTGTGTAACCATCACCATAATCATAATCAATTAATGATATACATAACAATTATTATAGAAATATTAGTATAGAATATGTGCACTGGTTATAATAATAAAATTAATACTACTAAAAATTATTAAAATGGCACCATGGTCATGATGTCAATATGCTTGGGTGGGTGTGGCAGATTCATTGACTTTGCTGCATACCAGAAACTTCACAGCCCTGGACTCCCTAGAGTATCATGGAGTGCACCCATGGAGACCAGTAATCCAGTGTTTAGTCCAACGGAATAAGGGAATGAATACCTTATCCCTGAATCCCCTAAAACACCAACCAAAGTAACCCAATTACTCAAACAATGTCAACCCGCCAGCCAATATGCTTGGACCTTGCAATGTGATACCTCATATCACATGCGAAGGGATTGATACTTTAACAATCAGTCCCAAAGATAGGCTGGCATAGCTTTCTTGAATGCAAACCTGGATCCTCCATGATGGACAGGGAATCCTTGAGAGAAGGTTGCCTATGAGGCAGGCCCCCTAGACTTCCTGCTGCTTTTCCCTGTAGCCACTTTAACACTCACATTACAAGTTATTTATGAGAAGGATAAAAAGTGAGAGTGGTGGCTAGGATCCCAAAACAGGAAGGGAAGAAAGCAGGGGTGTTGTTTAGGTAGAGACTGGCCAGTTTGGAGGGAAAAGGCAGAGTCATATTGGAGGGAAATTTAGAATTCTATCAGAGGGTGGTTTCAATCTGAGCACCTCTGCGTTATGGGCCCAGTCCCTTTTTTTGCACCTCTCTGCTATTTATGGGTGTTGCCACAAAAGCCTGATCCTCAGGGCTGTAGGGAAAAACACCCATCATAACCCCATGACTTAGCAAAGGGGCTAATTCAAACCCAACTTAAGGCAAGCCTGGAGTCCATAAGATATACAACCATTGTCATGGAGAGGGTCCCTAACCCTGATGATACTGATTTGAAGATATCCAGAAGAAAAAATATATAATTATGATCAGTTTAAAAAGAAATCCTCATCCCTGACATGTATATCCAGTGCCAAAAATAAAAAAATTTAAAGAAACCTGAATAAAGCGGAGAGGACATTTTTCTTCAGATCATTATATATTTGCATATCCTCTAAATGGCTCAGCTTAGTTATACCAAAGAACTACCAAAAACATGACCCACATTGCCCAAGTGGGTATCCATTTTGGAAAAATACTCTAGTTCAACAACCTAGATGGCATCTCCACTGCAGGAGGCAACTTCACACTGGACACTGAGACCATGGACTCTGCGATGCCTACAGGCTGCAGAGAAATATTAGACATAGAAAATTGGACATAGGACATCTATTGCTTTTTTTCCCATTGTTATTGGGAATTCTATTATATTTCATGAGCCCACTATTTCCTTAGCACACGATACTGTTCTCTGGCAAAACATAATACCTTATAAACCCATGCCTAAAAGGAAATCTTGTAGAGGTTGCTAGTGTCTGTGCCATTCTAAAAATTAATGGAGATTACTGCTTTCCCCTGAAGCTGTCTCATATGGGTCCAGCCCTTGACCCCATGGAAAGAGGATTTCTTACTTCCCAGAGCCTTCTCTTGCTTCCCCATTCCGGCTTTCCAGCACAACATTCTGCATCTCTGGTGACCACAACTGTCCCATTACTTTCAGTTAACCTAATTTTTACATAAACCTTATTGAACTCTCAGTTCATACCTTTAACAGTGTAATGGCTGTACCTGCCACCCCAACTCAAGGAATATGCCAAGATACCATTGTCATGAAAATATAACTCATCCTTTTAACAGATTTTGTAACTCAACCATGACATTGTTAGAAACTTAGAAATTTCAGATCTATTTCTTGACTAATGTCATATAAATGGGGAACTTGGTTGTGAACTGGCCTACAGTGATTCCTTATACTTCTACTTGTTTTCTTCGTTTTTACTCTATGATCTAGAGAGATAGAGCAACTGTGCCCTATTCTCTGCGAGTTTCCTTTACCATTTGAACCACTCAACTAATCCAAACAACTGAGCTCAAAACTGAGGTCAAGATGTCAGTGAGTCAATTGGAATATAGCTCGGTTTTGTTTTGAGACCTTGGCTAGAAATCAGATCATTCCTCTTCTTGAGCAACTGATTAAGTCCACATCCCAAATACTTCCCTTTTTGGGCTCTCATACTTCTGCTATGCACTCACCCTAATTGCCCAGGACCCAAGTACCAGGTAGCTATATGTAGACCCTATTGCCCAGAGCTTGTGAAATTATTCAAATTAGCCAATCCACAGAGAGCTCACTAAACATACTTAATGTCATCCCTTGCCATGCATCGCTGGCCTCTACAATTCCAGCTGCTGCTCTACTGACTGCAGGTACAACCCCCTGTGTGGCCCTGTGTGGCAGTCTTCTCTCATTTGGAACTATAAGTAACAAAGAACTCTGTCTTCCATTAATCTAAATGTCACTGTGTTGCATACTGCCATGAAGAGACTACTTAAATCTTAAAAAACAATTCTATAGACTTTAAGTCTTCTGATATCCTATGCTTATTAGACATATTAAAAATAATAAAAATAAATTAGTAAAGGGTTATCTCTTTGAACACTGGAAAATTCATGCTTTTATTTTTCAGTCATTCTTGTCACACAAATTATACTTTTAGATTTCTTCAATTAAAATAGATAACATATTTTTGCATGCTTGTTGCAAACAGAGTATTAATGTTATTGGGTTAGTATAACAATTAGAATATGGAAAGGGAAATTCTATTTAAGAAATCTTTCTGTAATGATTTTTTTCTTTCTCCATTTTTTTTATTTTGATATTATTAATATACAGTTACATGAGCCACATTATGGTTACTAGACTCTCCCTATTATCAAGTCCCCACCACATACCCCCATTGCAGTCACTGTCCATCAGTGCAGAAGGATGTTATAGAATCACTACTGGTCTTCTCTGTGTTATACTGCCTTCTCCATATCCCCCTACACCACCCCCACCCCTGCTATATTATGTGTGCTAATTGTAATAGCCCTTTTTCCCCCTTATCCCTCTCTTCCCACCCATCTTCCCCAGTCCCTTTCCCTTTGGTAACTGTTAGTCCATTCTTGGGTTCTGTGAATCTGCTGCTGTTTTCTTCCTTCATTTTTTTTCTTTGATCTTATACTCCACAGATGAGTGAAATTATTTGGTACTTGTCTTTCTCTGCCTGGCTTATTTCACTGACCATAATACCCTCTAGTTCCATCCATGTTGTTGCAAATGGTAGAATTTGTTATTTTCTTGTGGCTGAATAATATTCCATTGTGTATATGTA
This sequence comes from Smutsia gigantea, assembly GCA_032199065.1. Lineage (NCBI taxonomy): Eukaryota > Metazoa > Chordata > Mammalia > Pholidota > Manidae > Smutsia > Smutsia gigantea. The sequence goes on along the minus strand of JAVSCE010006294.1, from coordinate 305,456 downwards.
CCACATCTTCTTTATCCATTCATCTACTGATGGACACTTAGGTTGCTTCCATTTCTTGGCTATTGTAAATAGTGCTATGATAAACATGGGGGTGCATATGTCTTTTTCAAACTGGGCTGCTGCAGTCTTAGGGTAAATTCCTAGGAGTGGAATTCCTGGGTCAAATGGTATTTCTATTTCAAGTTTTTTGAGGAACCTCCATACTGCTTTCCACAATGGTTGTACTAATTTAAATTCCCACCAGCAGTGTAGGAGGGTTCCCCTTTCTCCACAGCCTCACCAACATTTGTTGTTGTTTGTCTTTTGGATGGCGGCATCCTAACTGGTGTGAGGTGACATCTCATTGTGGTTTAAATCTGCATTTCTCTGATGACTAGTGATGTGGAGCATCTTTTCATGTGCCTGTTGGCCATCTGAATTTCTTCTTTGGAGAAGTGTCTGTTCAGATCCTCTGCCTATTTTTTAATTGGCTTATTTGCTTTTTGTTTGTTGAGGTGTGTGAGCTCTTTATATAATTAGGATGTCAACCCCTTATCAGATATGTCATTTATGAATATATTCTCCCATACTGTAGGACATCTTTTTGTTCTACTGATGGTATACCTTGCTGTACAGAAGCTTTTTAGTTTGATATAGTCCCATTTGTTCATTTTTGCTTTTGTTTACCTTGCCTGGGGAGAAATGTTCATGAAAAAGTTGCTCATGTTTATGTCTAAGAGATTTTTGCCTATATTTTTTTCTAAGAGTTTTATGTTTTCATGACTTACATTCAGGTCTTTGATCCATTTTGAGTTAACTTTTGTATATGGGGTTAGACAATAATCAAGTTTCATTCTCTGACATGTAGCTGTCCAGTTTTGCCAAGACCAGCTGTTGAAGGGGCTGTCACTTCCCCATTGTATATCCATGGCTCCTTTATTGTATATTAATTGACCATATATGCTTGGGTTTATATCTGGGCACTCTATTCTTTTCCACTCGTCTATGGGTCTGTTCTTGTGCCAGTACCAAACTGTCATGATTATGGTAGCATTGTGGTAGAACTTGAAGTCAGGGAGCATAATCACCCCTGCTTTATTTTTCCTTCTCAGGATTGCTTTGGCTATTTGGGGTCTTTTGTGGTTCCATATGAATTTTAGAATTATTTGCTCCAGTTCACTGAAGAATGTTGTTGGTGTTTTGATAGGGATTGCATTGTATCTGTAGATTGCCTTTGACAGGATGGCCATTTTGACAAAATTAATTCTTCCTAGCCAAGGGCATGGGATGAATTTCCATTTATTAGTGTCCTCTTTAATTTCTCTTAAAAGTGTCTTGTAGTTTTCAGGGTATAGGTCTTTCACTTCCTTGGTTAGGTTTATTCCTAGGTATTTTATTCTTTTTGATGCAATTGTGAATGGAATTGTTTTCCTGATTTCTCGTTCTGCTAGTTCATCATTAGCGTATAGGAATGCAACATATATCTGTGTATTAATTTTGTATCCTGCAACTTTGCTGAATTCAGGTATTAGATCTAATAGTTTGGGAGCAGATTCTTTAGGGTTTTTTATGTACAATATCATATCATCTGCAAAGAAGGACAGTTTGAGTTCTTCCTTGCCGATCTGGATGCCTTTTATTTCTTTATGTTGTCTGATTGCCGTGGCTAGGACCTCCAGAACTATGTTGAATAAAAGTGGGGAGAGTGGGCATCTTTGCCTTGTTCTCAATATTAAAGGAAAAGCTTTCAGCTTTTCGCTGTTACGTATAACGTTGGCTGTGGGTTTGTCATATATGGCCTTTATTATGTGGAGATACTTGCCCTCTATACCCATTTTGTTGAGAGTTTTTATCATGAATGGATGTTCAATTTTGTCAAATTCTTTTTTGGCATCTATGGAGATGATCATGTGGTTTTTGTCCTTTTTTTTGTGTAGTGGATAATGTTGATGGATTTTCTAATGTTGTACCATCCTTGCATCCCTGTGATGAATCCCAGTTTATCATGATGGATGATCTTTTTGATGTATTTTTGAATTCGGTTTGCTAATATTTTGTTGAGTATTTTTGCATCTACTTTCATCAGGAATATTGGTATGTAATTTTCTTTTTTTGTGGTGTCTTTGCCTGGTTTGGTATTAGAGTGATGTTGGCCTCATAGAATGAGTTTGGGAGTATTCCCTGCTCTTCTACTTTTTGGAAAACTTTAAGGAGAATGGGTATTAGGTCTTCACTAAATGTTTGATAAAATTCAGCAGTGAAACCATCTGGGGCAGGAGTTTTGTTCTTAGGTAGTTTTTTGATTACCAATTCAATTTCTTTGCTGGTAATTCGTCTGTTCAGATTTTCTGTTTCTTCCTGGATCAACCTTGGAAGGTTGCATTTTTCTAGAAAGTTGTCCATTTCTTCTAGGTTATCCAGTTTGTTACTATATAATTTTTCATAGTATTCTCTTATAATTGTTTGTATTTCTGTGGTATCCATCGTGATTTTTCCTTTTTCATTTCTGATTCTGTTTATGTGAGTAAACTCTCTTTTTTTCTTTATAAGTCTGGCTAGGGGTTTATCTATTTTGTTCATTTTCTTGAAGAGCCAGCTCTTACTTTTGTTGATCCTTTCTATTGTTTTATTCTTCTCGATTTTATTTATTTATGCTCTAATCTTTATTATGTCCCTCCTTCTACTGACTTTGGGCCTCATTTCTTCTTCCTTTTCTAGTTTCATTGTGAGTTTAGACTGTTCTTTTGGGACTGTTCTTCTTTCCTGAGGTAGGCCTGTATTGCAGTATATTTCCCTGCTAGCAAGCCTTCACTGCATCCCACAGATTTTGTGGTGTTGAATTATTGTTGTCATTAGTCTCCCTATATTGCTTGATCTCTGTTTTTATTTGGTCATTGATCCATTGATTATTTAGGAGCATGTTATTAAGCCTCCATGTGTTTGTGGGATTTTTTGTTTTCTTTGTGTAATATATTTCTAATTTCATACCTTTGTGATCTGAGAAGCTGGTTGGTACAATTTCAATCTTTTTGAATTTACTGAGGTTCTTTTTGTGGCCTAATATATGATCTATTCTTGAAAATGTTCCATGTGCACTTGAGAAGAATGTGTATCCTGTTGCTTTTGGCCAGAGTGTTCTGTAGATGTCAGTTAGGTCCATCTCTTCTAGTATGTTGTTCACTGCCTCTGTCTCTTTATTTATTTTCTGTCTGATTGATCTGTCCTTTGGAGTGAGTGGTGTGTTGAAGTCTCCTAAAATGAATGCATTGCATTCTTTTTCCCTCTTTAATTCTGTTAGTATTTGTTTCACATATGTAGTTGATCCTGTGTTGGGTGCATAGATGTTTATAATAGTTATATCCACTTGTTGGACTGACCCCTTTATCATTATGTAATGTCCTTCTTTGTCTCTTGTAACTTTTTTTGTTTTGAAGTCTATTTTTTCTGATACAAGTATTGCAACTCCTGTTTTTTTCTCACTATTAGTTGCATGAAATATCTTTTTCTACCCCTTTACTTTTAGTCTGTGTATGTCTTTGGGTTTGAAGTGAGTCTCTTGTGGGCAGCATATATATGAGTCTTGTTTTTTTATCCATTTAGTAACTCTATATCTTTTGCTTGGTGCATTCACACCATTTACATTTAGGGTGATTATCGATAGGTATGTAGTTACTGCCATTGTAGGCTTTAGACTTGTGGTTACCAAAGGTTCAAGGGCAATTCCCTTACTATCTAACTGTCTAATTTAACTTACTTACTATACTATTACAAACACAACCTAAAGGTTCTTTTTTTTTTCTCTCCTCCTTTTTCTTCCTCCTCCATTCTTCTTATGTTGTGAATCATTTTCTGTACTCTTTGTCTTCCCTTCAATGACATCTGTTTAGGTTTAGGAATACTTCCATCTATAGGAGTCCTTCCTTAATGCCCTGTAGAGGTGGTTTGTGGGAGGTAAATTCTCTCAGCTTTTGCTTATGTGAAAATTGTTTAATCCCTCCTTCAAATTTAAATAATATCCTTGCCGGGTAGAGTATTCTTGGTTCAAGGCCCTTCTGTTTCAATGCATTAAACAAATGCCTGTAAGGTTTCTGTTGAGAAGTTTGATGATAGCCTGATGGGTTTTCCTTTGTATGTGATCTTTTTTTCTCTCTCTGGCTGCTTTTAAAAGTCTGTCTTTATCCTTGATCTTTGTCATTTTAATTGTTATATGTCTTGATGTTGTCTTCCTTGGGTCCCTTGTGTTGGGACATCTGTGCACCTCCATGGCTTGAGATACTATCTTCTTCCCCAGATTGGGCAAGTTTTCAGCAGTTACATACTCAGTGACATTTTCTATCCATTTTTCTCTCTCTTCTTCTTCTGATACCCCTATAATGCGAATATTGTTCCGTTTGGATTGGTCACACAGTTCTTTCAATATTCTTTCATTTTTAGAGATCCTTTTTTCTTTCTGTGCCTCAGCTTCTTTGTATTCCTCTTCTCTAATTTCTATTCCATTTACGTCTCTTCTACTACATCTAATCTGCTTTTAAATCCCTCCATTGTATGCTTCATTTCAGATATGGTATTTCTTAATGATTGAATCTCCATCCTAAATTCGTTCCTGAGGTCTTGAATATTTTTCTATACCTCCATAAGCATGTTAATAATTTTTATTTTGAACTCTTTCAGGAAGATTGTTGAGTTCGGTTTCATTTGGCCCTCATTCTGGGGTTTGTGAGATTTTTGTCTGAACCATATTCTTTTGACGTTTCATATTTCTGTGTGGTGCCCACTAGTGTGCAGGAACTCCAGTCTCTGAAGCTGCTCAGCTCCTAGAGTGAGGTTGGTGGTCTTAGGGGAGTGGAGCTGGTGTCTGGCGGGAGTAAAGATCTGTTCCTGCTTCCCATCTGCGGTGCCTGTCTCCAGTGTCAGAGGCCATGGGCCAAGCACACATGGGTAAACTTCTGTGCTTTGCGTCTCAGATGTTGTAAGCGAGGCCTCCCTCTGGCTGGCCTGATGCCTGCGCAGTGACTGTGGGTTTGCGAGCAGGTGCCTGCAGGCCAGTAGGAAGGCTCGGCAGGCTGTGTGTCACATGGGGGGCCTTGGAGCTGAGTAGGCAGTCAGGGGGATGGAGCACCTGAAGCTTCTCAAAGTTCCCAACCAGCTGGGCAGAGCATGCCCAGACTACCTCATCTAGCTCTCCCTTCTCCCGCACAGCAAGCTCTGTGCAAACCCCGCCTCCTCAGCAGCCCTCTTGCTGCTAGGAAGCCTCTCAGACTTCCTGCATTTCCCCAGATGCAGAGCGGTCTGGTGTGGATCCCCTCCTCCACAAATGGCCAGAATGTCAATTTCCTCAAGCACTCCACCTGTCCAAGCTCCCCAACGTCCAGAGCACCACACACTATAGGATTCTGCTCACAAAGCAGATGTCCAGGGCTAGGTGTCTAGCAGTCCCAGGCTTTCACCCCATCCTCCACTCCGTTTCTCTTCCTCCCCGTGGTGAGCTGGGGTGGGGGAAGGGCTTGGGTCCCACCAGATTAAGGCTTTCATACATTACCCTGTTTCTTGAGGTCTGCTCTGTTCATGAGGTCTGTATGCAGTCTGGTTCAGCCTTCTTTCTTGTTGCTGTCTGAAGGTTAGTTGTATTTATTAACTATATTTTTGTACTGTTTGTGATTTTGGAAGGAGCGCTCTGTCTCACCTCTCACATCACCATCTTGGACTCCTCACACTCCTCTTTCTCCATTTTTATAGATTATATATTTTTTCTATTCTAGCCATTAAACTATCACCTATAATTTAGAAATAATTATCTAATGGAAATTGCCACCTAATTTACAGTATGACATAAATTATGGAAGATTATAGGAGTCCACAAATCAGAAGTTAACTCATGTGTTGGTAAGGGAAATCAAATTTGGCATTGAAATTTTTCTTGATTATTTGTATGAACATTAAACATAAATAGTTTACAAAAATACTATATATGTATAGTTTAGAGTTCTATATGAGAGCAAAGTCAAATGAGCAAAATAGAAAGACTATATAAACCTAAAAAGTATGAAGCTATAGAATTATATCATCATCCATTTTGCTGTCTTAAAAATTCAAGTAAATTAAACTTAAAAAAATTTTAAATTAACATTTAAAATTGGGCTTGCCTCTATTTTTAGAGAGGCAGAGAGATGGGAGAAAGTCTCACCCTGTAAATATACACCACAAAACCCCTGCAAATCCCTGAAAATTATAGGGCTTTGGAGGGGCCCAGTGTTCTGTGTAGTGGAGTTTTAATAGACACCAGTGAGACATTCTGGCAGACTGACAATTCCATTGGAATAGTGGCTAAAAAGCCCTCCACTTCCAGTAACATATTATTTGTAAACTCCTGTCTTTCAGAGTTAGGCAGATGCCTCCTTGTTTAAATTCGACAATAATAAGCCAAAATTGAAATATGAAGGAGTAGATTTTAACATGTACTGTGTTACTTTCTTATGGGCAAGTAAAAAAATATACCAGATCATTACAGAATGTGTTTAAAAATAAAGTTGGATACTTTAGAGGGAAAATTTAATCAAAGTAAACAGAAAGAAAGCATTGGCTGTTGCATCCACATGTTGATTTAAGTGCTCTAGCTTATGTGCAAAATAGCTTCCTTCATGTCAATACAACTTATTCTATTAGATCAGTGTATATCACTGAACTTGCTCTTGTGACAATCTCTTTTACATCATTTTCACTGCATATGCCAGATATTTCCCAATAATATGTACCTTTGGGTAAAAAGATCTCATTTACATAAAAATGATCCAGACCAGGGATAAGGAAATCACAGCCCTCAGATGAAATCTGGGCTGCTACCTGTTTTTGTAAATAAAGTTTTATTGGAACATAGTCACATCCCTTCGTTTACACATTGGCAATAGTGTTTCACACTGCAACAACATGAATAGTTGCTACAGAGATGGTAGGACCTGCAGAGATGAAAATATTTATCCTCTGGTCCGTTACAGAAAAAGTTTGCCAATTCCTAGTCTAGACCAAGGCTGTCAATAGAATGTTTTGAAGTGATGGAAATGTATCTGTACTGTTCGAAAAGGTGTCCACCAGCCAGATGTAGTTATAGAGCAAGTGTGGCTACAGTGATTCAGGAGCTTAATTTTTTTTTAATAAATTTTTAATGGCCATATTTTCTCTTGGCTAATTGCCCCTAGTAAATTTGAAAAATGCTATTCTATTAGCATAAATTTGTACATATAAATAACTTTCATTTGTATTCCTGAAATGATCACTGGAGCTGAAATGATGAAAACATGTAATAACTATAACTCTGCTTGTTAACATTAGATTTCTGTAGTGAATTTTCTTTATTTCCTTTTCAGAAGACTACTTTACACTTGTACCCTTTCTCAAACCTCCAAATTCCTCTTCTTTTTTCCACACTATTTCAGCATCTGATTTCATCTTTTAATTAATTGAGAAAATAAAAAAAGGTGAAAGCATCCTCATTTTCCTACTACCAAATCTACAAACCAAATCTCCCTTCTGCATTCAAATTTTTATCTTTCCTTGCTAAATTCATATTAGACCATATAGTTTCTTTATTCATTTTAATCTCTCCAGAGCACTCTAATTTATACCATCATAGTTTACTCATTTTCCTGCTAATACACATTTTCCTTTTTTTTTTTTAACTCAGCTGTGTACACTTAGTGAAGCTGACATAAGTTTCTGTAAAGTACATTCCTGGAAGTAAGATTTCTGTATTATAGAATTTGGACACTTTCAATTTTACTAGATTTTGCCAGAATAGTCTCCAAAGAGATTGTGCTTATTTATATTTCTGCTAGCAGGGAATGAGAATTTTCCCAAATCCTTGCCACACTTTATTTTGTGGCATTTTTATTTTTAACAAATTTCAAGGTATGAAGTGGTATTTTATTATGATAATTTGCATTTCTTTATCAGTGACATCAAATATTTTTCTATCTATGTAGCTCTAGTCTTTTCACTTCACCATGTTACTTTGTTTTTTGTTTTTGTTTTTACACAGCAGTAGTACAACTCCTTTTGGGTTCCCAGACCCAATTCCAGTGCATGTGTGTGGGAGGGGTTCTTCCCTCCCACCAGCAGCCTATCCAAGAACACATTTCAATTCTGATGCTATCTGCCCAGAGACAGCACCAGATTCCCCAGGTTAAGGACTTCATCCTACAAGACTGTCCTCCACCCTTGACCTCAGGCACCAGTTACAAGCCCCAGGCTGTCAAACCTGTGCTTCTGACCAACTGGCTACAGACAGGAGGTTCCCATGGCCTCCCCTTTAGGTTGGATTAATTTGCTAGAGCCGCTCACAGAACTCTGGAAAACACTTATGTTTACCAGTTTAATAAAGGATACCATAAAGGATACAAGTTGACAGCCAGGTGAAGAGATACATAGGGTAAGGTCCCAGATAAAGGAGCTTCTATCCTCGTGGAGCTTGAAGTTTTGTGGTTTCCCAAGCATAGAAGTTCTCTCCAATAGAGAAGCACGATGCAAGAAAGAGATATGCTCTTACTTATGGGTTTTTATGAGGGCTTCATTGCATTACATAGTCATGATTGACTAAATCATTGGCCATTGGTTGACTCAACCTCCAGCCCCGCCCTTGGGTGGGGTCCAAAAGTCTGTCAGACATGTCGAGACACCATTTCACCTTTGAGGCTCTGAGGTGTTTTCAGGAATGCTGGATGAAGACCATATATACCTGGGAAATATATATTTGGTTGTCTGAATGACCAAATATATATTTCTTATAATTCATTATAACACACTTACATTAAAAAAATCTATATGCTTATTGAAAATACTTATTCCCTTTTGAATATTGCATTTTTACAAACACTTCTCTGCTGAAAATACAGGAATGCCTTGTACTCTGTACTCTCACTATCCACATATTTGCTATAACTTGCAAAACTTTCTACGCAAAACTCACTATTGAATCAAGAACATGCAGCCCAGTCTAGCACATGACATGCTCTGCAGCCATGCCTCAGTTGTTTACTGGACTGGATCAGTATTGTGCATTATGATTGTTGTTTGAACATATCATGAATGACTACACTCATCTTCTCAGCACTTTCTTTGAGGGTGTAGCCGTTCCTCAGACCCAGCATAACCCTCCCTGTTTCCTGAATTACTAACACCTTCTCCTTACTCTTCAGCTTGTCAAAAACTTTCTTCACCCTTCAATCTCAATAGTGCCCTTCCTTATAATATCATTTATAAAAAAGAAGATATCTACAAAACCACTTGTGTCTATATTTACATATAAGGTTTTCCTTCTTGTTCTTCTGTATGAAACATCACTGTAAACACTGGACTAATCTCTCTGCCGATTTGCCAGATCATGTCATTAAACTCCTCAAGGCTTTGTTTTCTAAAGTATCCATTTTGTTTCTGCTACATAGTCATTTTTTCATTGTTTTATGGATTATTCCCATCAGCATACAACCATACTTTAAAAAGCTTTCCCTGGAACCCACATTATCTAATTATTACCCTACTATTCTACTTCTTTTATAGCAATACTTTTTGAATTAATAACCAATTCTTTCTTTGTCTATTTCCTCAATTTTCATTTTTTCTTTGTCTTAACAATTGCCCTGAAGTTTGTCTTTCATTGGTAATCATAGTCCCCAGATTGCCAAATTCTCTGTCCTCATCTTGACTTCTCAGCAACGATTAATTCACTTAAACCCACCTGGAAATTCTTTTTCCACTGGTCCCTAAGTTGTATTCCTATTTCACTAGCTACTTTTTTATAATCTTTGTAGCTGACTTCTCCTTCTATTCCATATCTCTAAATTACCAGGTGCCTTAAGAGTTATCCTTGGCCCTTTATTCTTTATCTTCACATGGAACCTCATCTAGTCTCATGACTTTAGATAGCATCCTTCTATATTTGACTTCCAAATATATATCTCCAGCCTCAACTTCTTTCTTGATCCCAGGCCTCTATATCCAACTGACTACTTGAGGCTTCCCTTTGGTTATATAACAGGCATGTCAAACTATGTCCAAAGTAGAAACCCCACCCCATCACCCAGTCTGCCTTTCTTCCCCATTTCAGTGAATGGCACCACCATTTTACTCAATGTGTTAGGTCAAAGACCTAGAAGTCATTCTCACTTCCTCTTTTCTTCATATCCTATATCCAAAGCATAACATTTTAATTCTTTATTTCTTATGGATAGTGAGGTAAGTACTTTGCAAAACCAAGAACAGAGGTTGGCACATTATAAGTGCTCATCAAATAGCTATTGAATGATGACTGAATGCAGCAGTAAAATTTTATTTGAAATATGTAAATCTTTTCTTAAACTGTAGGTAGCTTTCAGAAACAAAGGATGAGATTTAGCATTGCTTTTATAGGCTTATGTAAAAAATGCTTTAGAAATAGTCAATCGAGATTATGGTTATTTATGTTTTGAATTGGTATTCCACTGGCATACTAGTTGTATTCTTGACTTTTTCAGATGTGTTATTTTTGGCTTTTCTGCCTGCGTGGGTTTTTCTGATATTTTATGCTATTTCCACATCTTTCAATCTAAATGTATAATTTAAGAAATGTTAGCCATTTGTGGAGAAAAGATAGTCCCTAGTGACATTCAAGGGTATCTAGCAAAAGAAAAAGGCACACACAATTATCCAAGATGGATTTATAGTGCTTCTGACAGCATAGGTTAAACAAATAGCTAACAAATTCAAAATGGCATAATTCCAGTTCTTCATTAGGACTCTTGAGTGCTATGTCTGATGATGAAACATATAGTTGTAGTAAATTATTTTTATTTGGACTGTAAGTATTCTAAGCAATGGTAAGGAGTGAAAGGACAGTCTATTATCTTATATAAATAAAAACTGTACTTTAATGGGCCACAAAATATTTCAAATATTGATGTTTGAGTTTTTTACCTAAAACATGCTTCAGTAGTATAGTGGATATCTGTTATTTCTATCTTCCTGGCATCCTTTTCTTTGTATCTTTTCCCTCTAAGGAGGGCAGCTCCTTCTCCCACCTGGTGAAGCCTATAATCACCTGGCTTCACTTCCTCAATTTCATGGTGCACATGAAAGAAAAAGATCCAGTCAATTTCCTTTCTAAATATTGATATAAATCTTGGGAAAGGGATGCTATGCACTTTCCTCTGGCATTTCTAGGTATAAGTATAATCCAAAGTATATCTGATGATGGCAAGGAGACAAACTTCTTGAGCATGAAACCATCATAGAATAAAATTGATTCAAGAAAACACACAAAAAAAGGCATATTTTATAATATTTAATTATATTACTTGCAGTCCTGGATCCAGCTATGCCTAAATGGTCTCTGGATTTTCATGTTTCTGAGCCAATATATTCGAGTATTTATTGACTTTTTGTCACTTGTAACCAAAGTATCCTTACAAACATAAGATAGGGTTTCTATGTAAATATTTACATGATTACTTTAAATAATAATTTGTAACTAAATTGCATTGAAGACATTTCCAAGGTATTCAAGTATTACTGGAAACAAAAAAATTAGCATTTAGAGCTTTTGGATTTTACTTGAAATGACTAAACAAATTGTGCCAAAAAATTAACTGATAATACAGATCAAAATGTAATTCTGAAACTGCTGACTAAGGAAATTGCTGTCCATGGAACTTCAAAATCAGGTAATTGATTGGGTCATTGAATGCATATTTCTTAGTCACACTTGTTTCTTAGTTGTCACTATTGTTTCTGAGTCTACTTCTTGGGTCCTTTTTGCTGTTAGCTGCTTTTGTTCCTCTTTATAGTCTCTGTGCATTATTTCATCCACAAAAATGATTTCACCCTTGACCCATAATGTTGCTAACTCCCAGATTTGTTTCTTCTCCCTGATTTTCAGGCTTTTGTATGCAACTGTCACTGGATATCTTTTCTTCCAAAAAAGGTATAACTTCATCCCATTATTTCTTAGTCTCATGTGAAATCATAATTAATATCTTTGGGTAAATGTCAAGAGATAGGAAATATGAGGAAATAACAGCTTTAAAACGTATTAGTGTACAAAGCCATATAAAAATAAAGCAGCTCAGAAGAAGTTGAGATCACTAATTCCTTCTTGCCTGGGTCTCTTGCTGATCTACTTATGCCAGATAATTAAATCTTACATTAATGGATTACGCCTTGGGTGGCATGCCCAACGCATTTCAAACCTTCACTTTTTAATGCTGTTTTTTTCCAGTCCTTGGACTATCTATCGAAATTAATGGCCACCATACTCAAATTATGGGAGTCATCATTAATTTGTTCCTTTCTCCAAGTCCTGACAGTTTATCCCCAAATTTCCCACCTGGATGTTTCTCCAGTCATTTCTTGGTTCTCAGTCGCGATTCTCCTATCCTGCTCATATTTTGCCTGAAAACTGCAGCAATCCTTCATTGATCAAATAATACTTTCTCACAATGCCTTCACCCAACCCTCCGGTGGGTAGGTTAGGGACTCCTGTTATGCACTTTCCTAATAACCTGTGTATATTTGATATCACTGCACTTAGCACGTATCCATGTATTTTTATTTTATTTGTCTATTCCTCTAGGTTAGAAACAATCTCCCTTGTTACTATTATTATTTTTCAATATGGAAGGAGTGGGGGCTCTTTGGTCCTTCCAAAATATGGTGAAAAGCGTTTACTAGGTTTATTTCAATTTTTATTTAAAGGTGCCATTGTCTGGCATGTGACCAAATAAAAAGGACTTCTGTATTTTTCATTAATATGTTGTATTTTTTGTTTGTATTATATATCATTAAAGTTTGTTGTCTCCTCCCCAATTTCAATTATATTATTGATTTCATTCTTTTCCCATTTAACATGAACATATGCAAACACAATCATTTATTTTTGCCTTACCATTTTGGTTTCCTTGCTTTTGTCTGAAACTTCAAGCATCTTTGGTGTTTCCCTCTCCCCCAGTTCATTAACTAAGTATTCTTCCTTTACTTACTTGTCTTACCTTTGATACATCTAATTTTTATATTTATTAAATTAGCTAGTTTCTTAATTTTTTTTTCTTAGCTAGATTGCAGAGAATGTGAGAAAACTATTTCCTGACTACTTGTAAGAGTATATTTGAAAAACTGCTTTCTTAGGTTCAACTTGTAAGTTTAGTCTTACAGTGAAGTGGGGGGGGAAGAGAAAAGAACCATCACTTTCTCATTTTAAACTACACTGTCTAAGAATGACAAATAAAAATATAGCAATGGATTTGTATAATGACTGTGGAATGACACTCACAGTCCATTCATTCCCAAACAAAAGGAAACTCGGTATAGTGACTAGAATTGAGCAGGATACTTTCAAATTACTGGTTAACTACATGAGAGGTGATGAAAGGCAGTCACATACACACTGTAGTTTACACTGGGTGGACATTCATCCGTCACTATGAGTGTTGTCATGCTTCCATTTTTCAAATCTCGGGAACTTGAGGTACAGGTGTTGGAAAAACAACAAGTAAACTCAGGAAACATTTTCTGCTCAAGTTCTTGGTACTTGTACTTGTGCACTTTGGTTCACGTCAAGATTCACAAGTAAATCTTAAAATCTGCCATCTACTAACTCTTTCCTGAAGTATGATTTTTCGTTTGTTCTGTGTTCATTTATTTACTAAAGGGTAGAAAAGTACATATGCCCAGTTTAGCATTTTGGGTGGAAAAAGTGATGGTGCTGGTGATATTTGGAATGGGTGTTTTCCAGATTGGAATATGACCCTAGCACCAATATTTTTAATGCATTTTTGATATATGTTAGGAGTTGAGGATTAGAAATTTTGAGTTCTTACATATATCAAAATAGAATTTGGAACACTTTCATGAAATATAAGTGTTTTTGAGTATGTGAGGTTGGTTAAGGGCATGGATTCCAGAATTACCTTGCAGGTATAAAAATATTTTGCTCTATTGCGTACTGGCATACATAACCTTCAGAAAACTATGCTGGCTCATTCTTTTCAACTGTAAAGTGAACATAATGTTGGCACTTAAATAATAGTGTTGTTGACCGATTACAACATGTTAAAAGCTGAGCATACAGAATGACATACTAGGTACAATGCAAGTATTTGGTGCTATAATTACTTTTCAGATTGGAAAGAAATGTAGTGTTACTTAAAAAAAGAAAAGCAAATCAAAATATGCATCAAACAATGGACGAATATGTTTTAAAATTTATACCAGCTGAAGGGCAAAAAGAGTTATTGGATGCTGAAACTACTTTGGAGTATGTATCTTTAATGCAATTCATAGTTTTAAAAAATATTCCATACAGTTTAAAATACATATTACACAGAGAACAACTTAATATCTACACATTCTCATCCATATTCCAAAGTGTTTGTAATTTGAAAGTTTGTGTAAAGAAGCCATGAATATGCCAGATTTTTAAAAAAATCTAATAAAGTAGGACAAAGAATATCAGCTGACTTGAACTCTTTAAAGGAGATTAGTGGGTCCATATCTTGTAAATGAATTCAAAGTAAAATTTGACTTTGATAGGGGAGGAAATTTCTCATCTCGTATCAACTTACGGATAATAACACTCAGCAACTGAAACTACATTAAAAAAATTTTTTATTTGAAATGCCAAAATCAGTTTTTAGGAAGATTTCTCCAATATTCTGAAATATGACCTCTCTCTAGTACATATCTTTAATTTAGGGCCTAATGGATTAATTGGAAGAAATCTATAAAAATGTGTAGTAAATGGCTGTCAAGAGAGGTCTGGCCTAGACGCAGGGTGGAAGACACATACAACTGTAGAAATGCCTAGCAAATCTGGATAGATTTTAAATATTTCTTTCAGTAGTATCACTTTGAACAAAGGAGGGAATCCGGGTTTAAGGAGCCTGCAGTCTAACCAATCTTGGGATTCTTCTTGAGGAAAAACAAAAGACAAAATTATAAATACAACATGGAATGTTAAAGGATTTTTTGAACAGAAAAATATAGAACCAAATATAAATATTTAAAAACTTCTAGTCACCTTCACCATCAGAGAGAAGAGAATGATCATAGTTGGTTAACTTTTTTAATTATTAAAATAGGAATGTTTACTTTAGTTCACAATATTTTATTCAATGATGAGATGGTCATGGATGTCCTTGTTCAGAGGTGTTTTATGAATTTTGTAGTATCTTCACCAATGTATTTTATATCTAATTGCCAATAAAATGTTTTTTGGATATATTCATATTTTTCACTCCTCTTCAATAATTGGATTATCAAAAATCAAATATCCCATTATTCTTTTTGAAATGTGTGTCTTTTTAATGAATTGCTTCATCTGATATTATCTGAAACAGAAAAAATATTAAAATGTTTTTCCTTTATCCGTTTTATTTTTATCTTTAGCCATTTTATTTCATATTCCATTAATATTTCACCTAAATTTTCTCTCCGTTCTTTGATAAGTAAGTTTTAAAATGACAAAAGAGGAACTTACAAGAAAGAAAATGTGACACAAAAAGTGACTAAAGTCATGAAGTTAAACTGGAGCCATTATGCCTTTACAAAAACATACATTATATTGAAGCATTAGCCAGTTAAATAGTCATAAACTTATCCTCATTTTTTAAAATCTAAGTTCAAATGATTACTCTTATATGAAGATTTAGAATAGAGAACTGTTCAATTTAGACTAACTGTATACATATATGGGTTAGAAGATATAACAATCAGTATATTCAACTATATAATGCTAAAAATTCCCTCCATTTAATAGATGTTACTGCAATAAAAATGCAAAAATGTTAGGGTCAGAAGGTAATGCTGCAATGAAAAAATATTTAACCATGAGTAGATTTCATATAGAAACTACAACAGAATATAACAAAATTATTTTTCACCCTGAAAAAAAAGAATTATCCCATTAAATCTTAAAATGAACCTTCATTCCTAAATCAAATAGTAAAGTACTTTAAGTATAATACTAGGTCCTTTTTATAACCTAGGTAAACATTAAAAGATTGATTCCAATCTGAACAGGGAAGTGTTATTTTGAAATGAAGATGTACATGTTGATAATTCTATTAAACTTAAACAATGTAATTAACTTAAATTCAAAAAGTTAAAAAGGTTGGTTGGCCCAGGGAAGTTGGTATTTTAAAATTAGACCTTTCACCTCTAGGTTACCATTTTGAATCCAAAACAGATAAAAAGAGACTGAAAATTGTTAACACATGATGTTATATGATGACTTATAGGAAAATTGGTTGGTGGTCTCAACTTAATTCCATGGACAGTTATTTACATCATTAAAAAGGTCATCAGAGTTCGCAGTAATTTATCTCTTTATATCCAGGCTTAAAAGAACAAAGCAATTACCTTTAAAAAATCTCTCATAAAGGGACTAGTAAAATAGATTCAGAAAAAAAGTGTTTATTTCAAAATAAAACTCTTTCATAAGTATCTGAATCATAGACCTCTAAGATTAGTAGTTCAATTCCTTAGTAAATAATCCATCCATTTCAAAAGAGAAAATGATCTTCTGAATTTGTTAGTATTTGGAGAACACATGTGTACATGTGTGTCTGTGAATAAATAGGTTCCCACAAATGTACTTAAATTTTCTCAAAATACTCAACATAGAGTTAAACATACTCATACATCTCTAAATCTAATACTTTTAGGTTCAAGAGAACTATTTTATATTGTATACCCATGTGATAAAGAAGGTTAACACTCAGTAAACTGAACTTCGGTTCCGTAAATGAAAATTGTCCTGAAATTAAACTATGAATACCCTTGAACTAGAATTTAATTCAAATCAATTCAATTAAATGCAAAACCACAGAATCTGAACATCTAAGACTGGGAACATCCCTTGTTATTTCCTCATGGAACTTCCCTTCTTTCTTATCTGATGTTTATTTTCCTTCTTTGACCTGTGGTCAGTTTTTCCCTACTTCAGTACATTTAAGGATGGAGAAATCATTTTTCATAAAACGTTAAATTCCATTGGAGGTGGCTTGAATGAGGATTCTTCAGTGTATCATATCCATCAGTAGGTCCTAATTTTGCCTTCTGTGGTGACATCTAAAAAGTACTTAGTTTTTCTCACCAAAATGATGTTTCAAATAGACCCAACCTTTCAGGCCTACTCAGCTACTCCTGGGACTACACAGCTGACAATTTTTAGAACAGCAATAGAAGTTGTGCTTTGCCACTTTGGCCAAGTCCTGTGCTTTTAATCATGATGATACGCTGCCTTCACAGTGCTGATAAGAAAGAGAACAATGGTTTTATGAATGACAAAGAAATCATTAAGTATATGTTGCAGAAATACCATTCTAAAGAAGCTGTGGCCAAGATTTGCAGGGACAGGGCTTGGGCAGGTAGCTGGTTAGGAGATTGTGGTGGTTTTGGCAGTTCCAGGCATTAGTGATTTACAAATCACATGACTGGTTGGGCATTCAGGGTCAGGGAGGGAGAGGGAGGTAACCAAACTCCAGGATTCTAGTTACTGTATTAGAAAGATAGGTGCAATTAGCCAAGTTAAGTTCCCAGGAGGGAGTAGAGGTTGCTTATCTTAGTGGAGATAAGCTTTCCTTTCAGACTTCCATTATCTAATGTTGGGGGTGGGGGGTCCACTTAACTGAGATATAGCTGACCAATAAATTGTAAAATATTTAGAGAATACAATAGGATGATTTGATATACAATAATTGTGAAAGGATTCTCCTCATTGAGTTCATTAACACATCCATCAACTAGCATATTTACCCCCCCTTTCCTTTTTTATTTTTTTGGTGGGAACATTTATTTATGCTCTACTCTCTTTGCAAGATTAAGTTTTATGATAGTGTCATCACCCATAGTCATCATGTTATACACCAGATCCTGAGACCTTATTCATCTTACAACTGAAAGTTTGTACCCTTTTACCAACATCTCCCCATTTTCCCCACCATCCCCAGCCCAAGTTCAACTTTATTTTAGATTAACATATAAGTGAAGTGTCAGCTATACTGAATTTTAAAATTGAAAAACTTTAGATAAGTGCAATAAAGATTCTAAGGTGAAATTCCAAGTGAAATTGAACAATTTTGGTGAATATGTAGTTGTTTTTAAAAAGTAACTCAATATTCCACTTATGGAACAACAACAGTTTTAACATTTTCAATTCTTTTACAAACTCTTCTATTATAAATATTTGAGTTTTTGCCAAGAATTTAAAATCCTCAGTGGGTCTTTAGATAACCACATATGATATGAACTTTAGAGAGAGTTCAGGTCCGCAGAGCTGGATTCATCCACATGGACATGGCTAGTAAATGGAAAAGCTACAAATCAAATCCAAAAAGATGAAGCGGATGAGATCTGAGATGCTGTAGAGCAGTGGTGGCTTCATACCAATAAGTCACGGACACTTGAAGTTTTCATACAAAGCTTCATGTTTGTCTCAGGACTCTCACCCTGCTTTCCTTAGTAATAAACACCCTTAAAAAGATAAAAGTATTTTTGGTGCCAAACAACATAATGTAATTCATGGTTCTCTTTATTGAACAAAAAGTCTATATCCATAGGGTCAAAGTTCTGCATTTTAGAAAAATCCACAACCTGGGACATAGGTAGCACCTCTGAGCAGGTCAGTTCATGTGGAAGGGATACTTGACCATAAGCACAGTCTATCACTGAAAAAAAAAATTAATAGGATGTAGGATTTACAGTATAAGATCATTTGCATAACACATCAAAACATCATGCTTATTGCAGGTATTTAAGTTCATATAGGAGCCAACAGCTGTCTCTGCAGAGTGGTAGGAATTACTCTTGGTAAGAAAAGTCAGAGTGGTGAGGACTGTGGCAAACTAAAGAAACCACACCAGAGCTCAATTCCAGCCATGTGGGAATGTAACCATAATGTTGCCAGATCTTTTGTTTCTTTTTCAAGACCAGTTGGAAATGCATGGTTTTGTTTTTTTTAGGTTGAAGGAGATGTGGTAGAAAAAATATGGCTTTACATCTTAACAAAAAATACACATTAAAAATATTTTGTCAACCCAACAAAATGAATTCTGCATTTAATCTGGAGTCCATCAACTTTGTATCTCCATTACAACTATTTCAAATGTTTTTGAGATAATGGAAAATAATGACAGTGAAAGCAAAATATGCATATTTTTCTTAACATAAATCCTTTGGAAAATTGATGAAAATCCCTAAGAATTTACAAGAAACTGTTTCTGTGCAAAGATGACTTGCTCAGCCTGTATGAATATACCCAAGCTATCTTATAAACTAATGAGATTGAGAAATGTGGAGTTTATAAACACTTTATTTCTTCTCACTTAGTTGGTATACAGGAACCTGCCAATAGTAGTTCATGTTTGATAACAGTTACCTGGGAGAATATACCTTCCCAGGATAATGAAGGGCCTGAGGACTGGGCCCAGGAATTCGTGCTTCATTACTGGTGGTGAATGGCTATGTCTTAGATAACCAGAGGTAGAATAAGATCCAGAGTCAGAATAATACAACTGAAGATCTTTCAGGAACAGGAGTCAAGATACCAGGCTGTGTTTGTGAAACACAGAAATCAGGGTTATATGGTAAACAGATGCAGCAAAATGAAAGTGAGACTGAACCATTGTAGCTTGTGTCAGCTTGCACAATGCAGATGAGACACAGTGGAGGTCAGAGGGAAGAAAAGGAGGAGGAGAAACTCGGGCTCCGTCTCAGAGACTGAAAAAATTTATAGGCAGATCATCAAAAGACAGCAGAGTATCTGGAAGGCTTGAATACCTGGCAGGAAACAGTGGTGAATCCCCCTCCAAGTCTGGTTCACATTAAGATGTATGTTTCAGCCTGCACACTTCCATCCTTGGTCAGGCAGGACAATCTGGACCCAGAATTCAGGTTAATACATGGCAATATTTTTATACCTTCTCTTAATACTAGATTCTGGGTAATAGGCAAAAAATCCACAAATAGAAAGTCAGGGACTGTTTTCTGTCTTTTCACTCTTACTTTTCAGTCCACTTTATCATCAGTATATTTGTTCTTTAAGGCCCTTTTAAAAAAGACAATGCTTCTCCTTTTTAGTTATGATGTTGAGAAAAGATATGGTCAGAGTCTAGTGTGTTGAACTGTTTCATGTGTTTTGGTTAAGGACCAAAAACTCTTGAGTGAAAACTTTACTCAATAGAACAATCTGGTTAAAATTCTAAATTACTGTGGCAAATCTGGTTTCATCATATTTTTAAAACATTTTATGAACATGTACTATGTATCATGTATCATCACTGGATTCTATGATGAAGTTGGACATGGTCCTAGTCCTCTCAGGTCTCAGGTGCAAGAGAGAGACAGACCTGCAGACAAACGGCTATAATAGCATGATGAAGCACTGTTAACCTAGACATGTAACCCATGATATGGGGATACTAGAAGTAAGCTGACACTTAAAAATAAGGGGAACTTCACATTACAACTTAAAAATAATAATCCTTCAAAATCTTCCTATAAATTCCTCTTTTCTTTGCCTACCAATCACAATTACCTGATTCATCATTTAGTGTCGGGGTTTTTAGCCTTCCCTGAGCCCCCTCCGAACCTGCGGAGAGAACGGAAGGGGGAGACACGCCCTGGCAAGGGAGGACCGGGAAGGGTGAGTGCCGACCTCCGGCCCCTAGGCCTAAACCGGAGACAAACAGACGCAACAGGGAGCTCAGTCAAAGCAGGAACTCGTTTATTGCGGAAACAGCATGGTGTATATATATATATATATAACATTCATGGGCCAATCAGCATAAAGGTCAAGCAATTACAAGTTCTTCACGCAGGAAGGCACATAATGCAAGCAAACGGTGTCCACGAGCTGATCACGTTCGCGGAAGATTCACGCGACCAATAGAGAGATACCCGGAACACAGGTAGACTAACGTCATAGCCCGCCAAAATGCCTGGGCACCACCCCATGCTCATCCGGCGAGAGCCATCTTTGCAATGCATTTAAAGGCTACTTCTTAGATTAGAAGGCCCTACAATTCAGTATTAATATTAATGTTAAATAATTTAAAGTTTAATACTGAATTTTGTTAATTTGTTGGGAAGGCCAAAATTAATTGCCACAAACTGAGTGGCTTAATCAACAGATTTATTTTCATGGTCTCACAGTTCTGGAGGCTAGAAATCTGAGATCAAGCTGTTGGCGGGGCTGTGCTCCTTCTGAGGACACTAGGGAAGGATGTGCTCCGGGCGGCTGTCCCAGCTGGTGGGATCATTCCCAGCTCGTGAGCACGTGACTCATCTTCCCGTGGTGTGCATGACTAGGGGGAAAAAAATTTCCCTTTTTGTAAAGATACCAGGTCATGTTGGACTAGTGGCCCATCCTACTTCAGTATGTCCTCATCTTAATTACACCTGCAACACTCCTATTTCCAAATAAAGCCACATTTTGAGGTACTAGGCCTTAGGACTTTAACCTATAGGGGGACACAATTCAGCCTTTAACATTTATCTAAACCCTGTTAATTTGATAAAAGGCTCTGAGTTCCCTCCAAGGATGAGATACTCTGACTTTAGGGGTTGATATTACCAGATGAATACAGACCCAGGTGTACTTTCTCTACCCTGCAGGTGCTTGGGAAATATTGATAAAAAGGTCTGCAAATGATCTGGAGATTTGAGAGATCTAAGAAAAATAGATGATTATCAGCTGCTCTGAGATCCAAGTTTAGGGAATATTTTTCCCTAGTAACAGCAAAGTATGTACTGGACTTAAAACTTTGTTTTACAAAGTTGCTTTTGGGTTTTGCTAAAAGATTTTTGTGTTTTTCAGCTATACTAGGAATTCATCAGTCCTTCCATGGTTTCTTGCAAAAGAGAATCTGTGATAATAGAAAACTATTTGGTTAGATGTTTTCAATCTGGAAGGAGTAAGAATAGGTTCACCATGGCTCAGATTGGTTTGCCTGCCACTAGGCGTTATATTGAAATGGTTAGAAAAGTGAGAGAGACATATCGTTTTATATTTATAAAGAAGGATAAGCTATGGTTACTATACATAAGTGTTGATAGATTAACAAACAGTGATTGACATACGTTAATAAGAAGCCTATGTTTCATTGTGATTGATTTCTCATATAGAAATATAAGACATAAGCTTTGCATTACAGAAGAGGCCTGTTATACAGAGCATGGGTGGGGAGGCAGGGTTGATAGACAGGGAAACTTGTTATTCTCACTACTCTGACACAGAGCCACATTTTAAGAGGTGGCATAACCAATACTGAGATTTGTACATTGTCAAAAATTTAAGTCATGAAATGTAAGTCATGTCTCACTGTTGGTTAATAAGGTCTTTTTTTTTCAAGAATACAAGAACAGTATTTGGGTACTTAGTGTTGGTATAGGCTACTGTCACTTCTCATTGGTCTGAGAATAAAAGACAAAAAATTGAAACTTAGCAGTGGCAATGACATAATCAAGTTTGACATTTTCATAGAGAATATTCTATCACAGGAACACATGTGTATACTCACATATACTCACATTTTCAAAAGAAAAGTTTAAGAAAAAAAAAAAGAGATTATCCAGAAAAGTCCAAGGAGTAACTAGGTAGGAAATTCCAATTCATAGAAGTAACATAGATCTGCCAAAGGGTACACTATTAAATATTCATGAATACCAAGAAAAGTAGAATAAAATGAAAGATGTTGGGGTGTGGGAAGGATGAGAGACAAGTGAAAAAAGCCTGCAATATTGACTTTTAGAGAGAATACCTTAGACAAACAAAAAATAATCCAAGTCATCCCCTGATACATAATCAAAAATCTTCTTGAGATAAGTACATCAGACATGCAAACCCCCCTGGAGGAATTGGTCTATCAGACTACTTGGTTCGGCAAGAGCAATCCAGAGAGACTGCAAACCCTGCAAAGGAATTGAATGGGTGCTTTGTGCCTGGACTTTCCTCCAGGATGATGAAGAAGTATCTACCCTGGAGTTACTTTGTACAGAGAAGGAAGGTGAAGAATGTCAGAGAAATCAAAACAAAGACCTGATTGAAAAAATATGAGACATGAAGTGGCCATAAATCACTAAGTCAAATGGTCTTCATCTGAAACTTCTGAAGAAGTTAAAGAACGATGTAGCTAAGCTACCACCAAAAATGTATCAACACCTTCCATCAAAGAGGCGGGTGATGAATGCCCATCCATCCCTAAGAATAGTCCAGTGTTACTTGTAAGGTTAGGTTTTAATGAAAAACATGGTGTTGTATAGAAACAGTCTTGCCTTAAAAAAAAAAGTGTATGGACTTTCCTGTGGATGGAAACTGTGTACTTTCACAATTAGTTTATTGTTTCTGTAGTTTATTATTTCTCCACACGCAGGCTTTCTTTCCTGTTTGTTTTGTGGTGGTTGTTTATGTCTGAGTGTGTTCCTCCATGAGTTCGCCACACTGAACATGATCGAACGCTGCTTGCTAGACATGCACTGGTAGGTTACCAAGGAGAGGATTGTAATCCTCCTGAAATAACTCATTGCAGCATTTGTTGGTTGTCAGCTTGGTCTGGTCGATAAGCAACAACTTTATTGTTCCAACATGTGGTGGAGCTTTAGATACTAAGCACCATGCTGAGAAGAGCATAATAAAAACTGTGCCGCAAACTTGACGACCCAAAGCAACTCATGCATCCACTTGCCTGAGAATTTTCTCACATTTTGGGAGGGCTCTTATTTTTAAGTTAGAGCAATTCCGTGGGCCCAAATTAACACGAATAAATGGCTGATGAACATGCCAGGGTTTCTGGTGATGTATTCAGGGCCTCTCATTAAAGGCCAGGCATTGGTCGCCCAGACACTGCAGCCCTCTGCTTAATTCTCAGCAGGCGGGCACAGGCCAGGCCTTCCTGTCTCGCACTGTCATTGAACCTTGAGCGTGACCTCTCCAGGGGAAGGAGGGAAACCCATTCGCCATGTTTACTTTATGCTTAAACTCTTTTTAGATGAGGACCCCTCACTGGGCTGAATTGTTCTTAGTTAAGAGTGTGAGATGTGTGGAGTGCCTGGTGTTTCTGAGTCCCAGGACAGTCAGTCCAGTTGTAACTTGAGGCCAGCTCCAAGGCCATCTCTGTGCCTTAAGGATAAGCTCACGGGAGATGTCCATGACATCGGATGATCTTCTTAATGAATTTTCATGTTTCAGTGTTTTACTAAATTGGACAATTATTTCGGGGCCACCATGGGTGTTCATGTTTCCCTTCTCCTGGACCATGTCTCTCTTTCCAAATTATGGCATGATTCTTTTTAAAATACACATTTGTCCTCAGAAGAAAACACTTTGTAAGGGTACAGACTTCACTGGGCTGTAAGAAGGCACACTGCTTCTGAAGATAGGAAGGGCATTTGAAGAAGGTATTGGCTCTCATCTTTTTAGACCATTGATTCATTTGAAAATCTACCAAAAACTATGGACTTGTTCATCAGCAAAACACACATGTAATTGTTTGTCCCTGCAAGTTCAGGTGATTCATAAACCTGCTGTGGCCATCCCAGATCAAGGACCCTGCACAACCAATACACTGAGTACAACAAACTCTTGCTTAGAACCCTCATTTAACCCTCAGTCACACTTAAACACGTTACTCACTTTCCATCCAATGGAAATAGAAGATGCTCTTTCATGCATGAGGTGCGGTGGGACGATTACCTCACTGATCATTCAGAGAACCAAATCTAACTCCAATTCTAGCTGTAAGAAACTTACTACAATGGGTGGTTTTCCTAATTTGTTGAGCAGTAGTTTCTTTATCAGTAAATTAAAGAGATAGGATTAGGTATTCTCTAAGACACATTCCAGCTTGGAAATTATTATAACTACCTGTATTTTGCAGGAAAATGTCCCTACTCATACTAACTACTCAATAATAAGAGAAGTCTTATATAAGTTGAGAAAAATAACAAATGGTAGAATCACATGAAATTGGATATCTGGACATGTAAAAAAAGATATTTTAAAAATTGTTATTTAATTCATATTGTCACAAGTTTATGTCTCTATTTATGTCTACCATTAGATTTTGTCTCTATTTTATATACATAATTATTACTATATATAATTTATTATTTTTGTATGCCTTAGTTTTGAAATATATTACCTTTTATATACATATATGCATAATTACTATATATAATTTATTATTTTTGTATGCCTTAGTTTTTGAAATATATTACCTTTTACATGCTTAGTGACAACTATAGGAGGTTTATCTTGGAAAGTGAGTAAATTTATTATATTTGTAATTTGATCTTTATGATTTGTAGGAAAAAATGAATGTCTGTCTTCAAAATTTGTATCTAGTTAGGGGGGCAGAACATCCTACACAGGAAGAACCGGCCACTTGATTTAAGCTGCCTGGTTCACACCCTGACTCTGCCTTTCACTAACTCCATGACCTTGCGCATTTCCCTGTGTAAATTGGGCTAATAATCGTGCGTACTTGGCAGGATGTTGGGAAACTTATAGATGAGATACATACACCCCGTTAAAGTGTTCACCCACCCAATGTGGACTATGAATGTTGTTATTCTCCTTGACTTTTTATTGCTTATTGATATTTTAAAACTAGGGGTGTAAGAATAAAACTGTATTCACTACTATTATTTTGGCTCCAAGTAATAAAAAACTCCAGTGTACATATTTATTTATCACTCCAATAAAGGAAGTCCAAAATAGTTAATTTAGAGGTAGGGCAGTCTTCTGTAGGGTCAGGAACCTGGGTTCCTTCTATGGTTTTCTCTGCTCTTCTCAGCTTGCACTTTTTACTGCACTCTGAGAAGGCTGCTGCACGTCTGGCCACCATGTCTGTATTCCTGTTACCTGGAAGGAGGAAATGATGGAGAAGGACATATTGCTGTTCTTTAAAGACACTTTCCTGCTTGTATCTTATGGGCCACAACTTAAATACAGCCCAGTGTTAGCTGCAAGCTTTATGCTGGGTGTGGCATGCCTATCTAAAAATGGGGTTCCATTACTAAGGAGAAAGACAACTTGTGTATTGAGAGACAGAATTCTTACCACAAAAACTAAATAGGTCATTTTCAAAAATAATCAAGATTAACTAAATCCATATAAAATAAAATGCAGTTGCTTCATCATTTAGTGATAAGTAAAAGCAATTCTTAGTTTCCCCAGTAGCCATTATTCCCACTAATTACTTAGTAACTTTGAACTTTCATATTATACCTTTCTCATTATTCCCTTCAATAACCAAGAATGAAGGGAATTGTGAAATAATGAAATAGCTTATCTCTTCAGGAACATTTTCTTAGGTCTCTCATCTCATTTAGAATCTTCTTCTCTGTAATTCAAGGCCTTCCATATCATACTCTAATCTTAGCACTTACGGCACTAGCATCATTAGTTACATGCCTATGTGCCTTACTAGAATATTGCTCGAGGGCAAACACTACATCTGACATGTTTTTGTAACCTCAGCCCCTAGCACCTTCCTGGAACATAGCACATTCAATCACTGCTTGTTGAAAAAAAAAAATGAATGGACAGTGTGAGGTAATTTATGTGCCAGAGCATAGAGAACACGAGCAATCGCTTGATGCCTGCGAATTAGAGATGGACTACCAGGGACACTACTTACCTTTGTTTAAGCTTTCCTAGTAATGTAACAGGCCATTGAATTTTTGCTCTAATCCAATGTAACCGAAAGAATAATTAGATTAAAAATACCCCCTTTCCCTTCCTTATCCCCTGACCACCAATCAGAAAGTAAAGAAAATGAGCATACCGATCTTTGATTCCAATTAAACCTGTAGGAAGAGTAATGTTAAAATTCTGGCCCCATCTCTGTGTAGCTGAGAGAGAAGAAAACAACCTCTCATTTTTCAGCTCCTTTCTTATTCTAGACAGGCCTGAAAAGTTCACTCTGAACTTATTGATAAAGGAAACGAATTGACACTTGTCTGCCCAGACTCCCGAATGAAGTATTGCCCCGGAAGGAGGAGCCTTGCACACTGTGAGGCAGTTCAAAAAAATTCTCTTATTCTTTCTGGGTTCAAATTATACTACCTCTGAGAAGGAGTGTCTGTCTTTGAGAGGGATGTGTGTGAATGTGTGTGTGTGTGTCTTGGTGCTACCATTACTCCCTAGGCAAGTCTTTCCCTGGGTGCATGGCATGTATTACCCATGGTGTGGAAAAGCACTTAGGTGTGACAGACACAGCACATCTAGGTCACGCTTACCACACACTGACTAAATCTATGGCACTGACCATCTAGTTTCAGGACATAACACATGCAGAATGGTCCGGTGGAAACTCTCGCCACACATACACTTTTCTCTGCCCATCTACCCCTGTCTCTGCTCATTTGGACACCTTGAGCTCACATTATAGGACTGCTCCTCAGACTTACCTCCAATTCCCAGCTCTGGGTCAGCCCTTAGTAATCCACACTTAGTTCCTCTTGTAGTCTCCTCTAGATGTTAACGCTCATCCTACACTGCCTTTGCAGCCCCTCCCTATGCTACTGCAAACTTGAGAAAGCTCAGCCCTTTCGCTCCCCTGGCTGCCACATTCTCTCAGCCCAAACTCTCTTCTTCCTTCTAGAGCTTCCCCTTCCTCCCAACCCCATGAATCTTTCCTGTGTTGCAGCCCCACCTTACTCACAATCCCTCATCTTCATACTCCTACTTCAGTCTTTGATGTTATAACTCCATTTTTCCATCCCTTTGCACCTCTTACCAGTCTTTCCCTCCAATGATGGAGTCCCTTGTTTCAGGCAGGATCACAGACATCCCAGGTCCCTCCTCCATTCTTGTTCTCAGACTCCTGAAACTGGGGTACCAGTCCCAGAGTGCTATGGGCCTTCTATTCTTCATCAGTCAATAACGGCTTTGATACTTTTGTCTTGGGATTGCCTGTTTTCCTTTGTTTGTCTCAATGATCAGATTTACTTTAAAACCAAACCCCTTTGTGCCAGATACTCATTGATACTCAGTCCCACTGCTGCCCTTCTAAACTCTTCCCGACACTATAGGAGAGGAAAGCTGGAGAACTAGACTTTCCAGACCCCCTTGCCTGCAGGTTTCTGGTTCAGACTGCATAATGAGAAGCACTCATGCAAAATTTGGAAGGCAAAGGAGGAGAAGACATTGCCCTTTGATAGAATTTTCAGGCTGGGCCATAGGAATAAATTTAGCAGCCTCGGGATATGCCAAAGGTTTTCTGGGAATCCCCCGCTGGAGGAAGTCCAAGCATCAGTTCTAGCTTTCTCATCACTCTTGTACTCCCAGATTTCTTGAAAAGAGTATTCCTGTCCTTCATCCAGTCCTTCCCACTGTGTAAGTCTCAGTTTTGATACCCTAAGGCTTCTTCCTCTCAAAATTCCTAAAGTGTCTTTGAGTTTCCTAAAAAAAAAAAAAAAATCTAATTGACTCATTGCTTAATGAGTCCATTTCATTAAAAATATCTTAAATAAACAAATAAATTTCTTGGCTGGTGGGTATATTTCAGTGTGGATTGGACTTGAAGAGTCCATCACAGTCATGGGCTGGCTTGCATCTTGATTAACCATCTGATGACACCTAATATTTTTCTAACAAAACAACAAAAATTCAAATGCTTTCAGGAGGCAGCAGGTAGAGAAAATAAATAAAACAGTAGTATATAACCAATAGAGAAAAGCAGAACCAAAGATTTCACTTTTCTGAGTAATGCAACCACTCCATGTTACCTGCTAAATGTTTCCATGAAGAGATGTGGGGCCTCGGTCTCTAAATTCTTCAGTTTATCGGGAGGAGCCAGGAATCTTACTTTTCATATAAACATCTCCAAGATTGATTTGGCGATAAATTAAAAAATATTTCTGACCATTGTGTTTGCCCCCCAAACACAGTTTTAAGTTGTCTTTAACCCACAGGCTGATGTTTTTCTGACTTCTGGACTTAATTCAATATGGGGAAATACACCCCTGAAAGGAGAGGGAAGATTCTTACTCAAAATCAACTCCCAGAACAAAGGACTGAAATGACTAAATCGTATGTAGATGTCTGAAACATGGAAATACAAAGAAAGAGGCATCTTTCACAGTGGGGTGTAAAATTTGAGATCAGGGGAGATAGATTAGAGAATGGGGTGAAGAGACCAGATTCCTCTCTGTGGCTTTAATTTTCAGGTACATGCATATTTGAACTATAGAAGCAGACATTTCATACCAGTTTATCTTCCTGAATTATTCCCTTGAGTTACCTAAAGTTTGATGCACCTCTGTGGACCTGAGAGGTGGCGTGGAGGATAAATGGCAGGGCAGTGGGGAGAAACATGGTCTGATACGTCAGGATGACAGCCTCTCACAGCGTGAGTCAAAGGGACACACAAAGGGGGGGTGCCAAAAACCAGCAGCAAGGCGAGCGGCCCCAGAGGCGGGCATGGACGCTCCCACTGGGCTGAACAGGAAAGAACTCAAGTAAACCACCTCCAACTGTACCCTGGGAGAAATTGATTCCTGAAAAGAAGGAGAGGTTTGTAGATACTTGATACTAAATCAGCAAATTTAAAATTTTCTATGCCTCTGAAAATGATTAATTTTTATTATGATGAGCACACTATGCCTGTTTCACCATCTTTTTGATTAATGTCCAAGAAAAAATAGAGCATTTCCTTCAACATGGTTTTCAACATACTGAGGGGAGTGGTATTAGCCTCTTGGTTTGTAAAAATTAATAAATATAAGCTGGTTCAAATGAAGGCTATATTTTTTTGTAAAATAATAAATTTTAGAGCTTATTCAGATAAATCCCAATAGTTGAACTTGTTTTACATTGCATCATATGTTAAAAATAACCTATATGAAGCGACAAGTTATTCTTAATTCTTAATTGGTTAGTCTTATAATTACTGAATTGCTTTTCTCCACATCTTTGTGAGATAAAATACTGTATTTCTCTGGCTCACTCTTTTATCTCCACCACCCAGCATAACATAGGGCACAGTGCAGGGAAGAAATCAACAGCTACCTGTGAAATGAATGAACAAATAAGTGAATTATGAGAACATTGTCCTCCTAATTTTTTCTATAATAATAAGTGGGGAAAAACTTATTACACAAAGAGTTCTGCATTTGATAGATTTTACTCAGTGATTAGAAGCATGACTTTTGAGGACATATGTAGATACAGATACTGTTTGGAACTAGAGTTGTGCAACTGTGGACAGAACACTCAGATCCTGTTTCCTTTCAGTCATCTTTTTACTTAAAATGACACCAATGTCAAAAAGTTGCTTTGAGAGCTAAATGATTGATTATAGATAAAGCACCTAATAGATGACTGAGCACATAGTGGGTCAGAAATGCTAGTATTACTTCATGTCTGTCAGTGAACAATGACTACAGATGTTTCTTAGATTCTGCATAATCAAAAGGCCTAGCACCTGATGTCCAAAAGTAAAGTCCTTTGTTGTCTACTATTCTCCTTTTCCTTGTTTACCTCATTATTTATTTTTCACATTAATTTTATGCATGTTACTGAATTAAAACTTTTCTTTGTATGTTCAGAAGAAAAACGGTACTTTTTTGAGATACTGCTTTTCATAGTTGGTCAATTGTGATAAAATTCTGTGATCAATCTCCTTAACTTCCAAACGATGCTAAATCTGATTACTTTCTTGTATTTTGTTTGCTGTAATGCTTCAGTAGGCATTACATTATTATTGTTAAATTGTTTCTAAGTCACCTGGTAATAAGTTAAGGAATCCATGATATTGTACCTATTTATTAAAGACCAACTCTAAGTATGAGTATCATGATCAAAACAGATAAGGCCACTGCCATCACTGAGTTTATAGTTTAGTCAAAATGAAATATGTTCCAAATAAAAATAAAATGAAGCTCTGGGAAATGACATTGCAAATACATGCTTTGAACCTTACCTGCTCCGCTTCAAATACATGATCATGATGGATAAAATATAAAAAGCAAATAGTAAAGAAAGTCACCCTGAAATGATAAACATATAAACATCTTTCAAGAAATTGAAAATAAGTAGGATTAAATAATTGGAATTGAAGCTGATGGCCTGTTGAATTCTAGATCTGGAAGTAGTCAGAAGCTGCTAGGCATTCAACTTCTGTGGAGTAGAAGAGATTAAATGTGTTCTGGGTAAATACTGGGAAAAGAGCCAGACTCACTGTTGGAAACTAGTGGCTGGAATAGGGCTTTCTACCTTGCACATAAAAGAAGGAAAACATTTCCTAGTGCTGGGGCTTTGCCTAGTATGAAGCAATTTGCTTGGAGATGTAGGAGGATTCAGAGCCAACCTCCCAACCAGAAACTGAGACAGACTCTCCATGGTTGGATTCCTGGATCTTGGAACTACTTCCATGGTATAAATTCCTCCTGTGGTCCAGGGACCTGGTATAGGCAACATCAGTACAGTTAGAGAATGAGAGATAGAGAAAGAGAGAGGCAGGAAGAGAGAGAGAGAATTAGCACATGCCTGTAGCTCAAAATACCAAAACTCATGAATAAGTCTACTGCTAACAAAAAAAAAAAGTAAGAATAGCAAAACACACAAGATTTCAGAGGAAATTAAAATAACAGAATAATCTAAACATTTTAACAGTACTTTTGGAATCCTCAAAATTATAACTCAAAGAATAATATCAGTTTAAAAAATATATTTGAAACAAAACAAAGCAAAATGAAACAAATACAAGTAAATATAAACAATTTAGAAATCTTGGAAATAAAAATATTAGCTGTAGAAAGAAAAAAATAATATTATCAAGTATCGACTGACTCCAAGGGGCTTTAGCAAGACATAAGTAAACTGTGCTGAGGAATTAACACAAAATGAAACATAAAAACAAAGAGATAAAAAATATTAAAGAATCATAAAAGCAGAGATGAATTAAGATGACTCAACAGAAATTGAAGAGTAAGAAGACTAAAGGTGGGGGATGAAAGAGAACAAACATTTAATGAGATAATGCTGAGAATTTTCCCAGACTAAAGATAACATAACCATAATCAGATTACATATAAACACCAATTATTGCTCAGGATAAATGAAAACAAATCCATGCTTAAAAAACTAAATAACATCAAGGATAAAAGATAAATATGAAACCTTGAATTGTACCATAAATAAAAGATATTTTCTTTAAAGGTCTTATAGCAGACTTCTTACCTGCAATAGATGCCAGACACATGTGGTAATATATTTTAAATCCCCAGAGAGAGATTACTGTCAGTGGAAATTTTTATATCTAGCTGAAAAATTATCCAAATGCAAGGGCTAAATAAAGGCATTTCTAGACAAGTAAGGAGCATACAGGAAGTTTAAGGAAAGAAGCCATCTGTGTAACATAAAAGTGCAGGTGAAGCAGCAAGTGCTGATGGAGAAGCTGCAGCAGGTTACTCTGAAGATCTAGCTAAGACAATGAAGGTCTTAATATTAACAACAGTTTTTAATATAGAAAAAATAGCCTTATATTGGAAGATGCCTCTAGGACTTTCATAGCTAGAGAGGAAAAGTCAGTGCCTGGCTTCAAAGCTTCCAAGGACAGGCTCACTCTCTTGTTAGGGGCTACTGCAGCTGGGTGATTTTAAGCTGAAGCCAATGCTCATTGACCATTCCAAAATCCCTAGGGCCCTTAAGAATTATGTTCCGTCTACTCTTCCTGTGCTCTATAAATGGAACAAGAAAGCCTGGAGAACAGCACATCTGTTTACAACATGGTTTACTCTATACTTTAAACCATTGTTGAGACCTACTGCTCAGAAAAAAAGATTCCCCTTCCAAACATTACTGCTCATTGATGGTGCACCACTGCCTCATTTTAACAAATGGCCACTGCCACCCAGCCTTCAGCAAACTCTACCCTGATCAGCCAGCAGCCATCAACACTGAGGCAAGACTCTCTACCAGCAAAATGATGACAGCTTACGGAAAGCTCAGATGATGGTTAGCAATTTTTAGCAATGAAATATTTTTTAATCAAGGTATATATACATTGTTTTTTAAGACATAATGCTATTGCACACTTATCAGATGACAATATAGTGTAAACATAACTTTTCTATGCACTGGGAAACCAAAATATGTACTTGACTCACTGTACTGTAATATTTGCTTTATTCCAGTGGTCTCAAACTGAACCTGCAATTGTCTCTGAGGTCTGCCTGTATAAGAATCTATGCAGAATCTAAATACAATTGTTTTCTGTCAAAGATATGCTGATCTATATAAATCTTTAAATTGGATTTTTCTAGTAACTACAGGATCCATAGAGTCCTTAATTTGTCATAGTTCATGTTTTTTTTTCTCATCCAAGCAATGTTTTCAAACTAACTAGTAATTTGCTTATCTTCAGCAATGCCTAAATAATATCAATATTTTTTGCTGTTTGACAGTATTCATTGACTCATAAGCTTCGTCAGTTTAAATGTGTTGTTGTATCACTATGTATAGTATGCAATGGCTATCCTAACACTACATTGCTAAAAAACAAAATCAGTGTATTTCCAAATACAGAAATCATTTTTAAACCTCTCAAATAGCATCAGTTGAAAGTATTGCTTATCTTTAAATGAATCCTTTGAGTTCTTTTTTAATGATATGAAATTTCCACTTTGTATCTTCCAGGTCTCTTTCAATATTCATTTTACCTGTTAGAATCCTGAAAAGTTCGGGATTTTGTTTTCTTTTGTTAGTTTTTACATATGAATAATTTTCATTTGCACAAGAAGGGTCTAGAGACCACACGGAGCTAGCATATTTTTCTGCATTGGTATTCCTTTTCATCTTTACCTTGTAGCTCATATCAAAGCTGTAATTGTTTGCTAGCCAGCAAAATCTAATGGCTCCCTCTGGTCAAAAGCTGTCAACAGCAATCTATCCAGCAGTGGGGGCACTGCCTGAAATAGAAAAGCTCGCATATGGTCATATTCCTCGGTGAGCTACAAACAAGGCGGCTTAACATTTAAATACAAAATCATTACTAACTCCACATAATAGGACTGGGACACCAGCATATCATTAATAGAGTCTAGCATATCATTATTTGGGAATATCACTTCTTGGCTCATTTTGTCCTATAGGTTAAAGATAAACCGACCATTTATACGTTTTTTTCTTCCCTTGCTTTAGCAATGTGGAAATAAGTCTGTTTCTTAGCTGTTAGATCATGATTTATTAGGTGTCCAAAAGTAAACCCGTACTCCAGAATGGATAAAGAAACAGGCCTCAAATGATCAGTCCAGATTTCCTGCTAAGTATAAAGACTGCTAAATTCATTAGGGAATCCAATGAAGAAAAGAACACTACAATATTTTTTAAAATTCTCTCCAAAAGTTGGAATGCACTGATGAGGAAATTCTGAGTTGAGTGATTTGTTTAACGTTTGGGTTATCACAATGGTATTGTGTAATCCTACTGACACAGTCCAGTATAATGACTCTAAACATCAAACCAACTATTTAGCCTCATGCTGAGTTTCCCATCCAGGCTAATTAGAATTCTTTTCTTCTTAAAACATTTGCACTCATGGCATTCCAGTGTTTTTTCCACTTGTGGCCCAGCCTTTTGGATATTTCTAAGTCAGAATGCATTACATGCTGCTAGCTTTACTTGCTTCTCTATTCCTTCTGTCCACTTACCTGAATGCCAGAATTATTTTAGTAATTCTCAGAATGAATCTCAAGAAAGAGTTCCATTATCTCAGTTTAGAAGCATCCAATTTTAAGCTGAATAAGAACAAAATATTCACCAAGTAGTTTTCATCCCAAGTCCCCTGTCTCCTAGCCAGCTATATATAATGCACAATGGATGATAGATTGCGGAGTGCTCTCAAGTTAGAATAAAATTCCTCATATACACGTAAGCTACACTGCTTGACGTTGTGTCTAAAATGTGTGTTTAATCTTAATTCATCTAAAAGAATGATTATCTAGATGTAGGCTTTAGGTAATAAATTGAAGGAGAAAATAAAAACTATTAGGTTATGCAGGAGAGGAACTGTTATTCATTCCCATTTAACATCACGAGGAGCAGGGTACTATATAAAAGTAGAGGAGTTGCACTGCACTGTGGTCTTCTAATGGGACATAATAATAAGACTCAGAAAGTTCCTGCAAAAACCCATGTGGCATGTGTTTTTACTAATTTACTTCGAATTAAGAAACTTTCATGAATCACTGGTAGGAAATGCATCCCCCAATATAAATGTGAGACGACTCATTAAGCACTGCTGTGTCCTTTTATGGATGTCTTCAAACAATGCTTACACAGTTCCATTTCAGACATGATTGTAAGCAACTGATGACAAGTCCTACTGGAACCTACCATTGGTTTACTCACACTAATACATCTCACAGCTGAACTAAAAATGGGAGAAGAATTGAGTCTAAATTCAAACACATGAGAATGGCTTTGGTTTAGTGAAAGCACGACAACACATTTGGTATTTTGTCTACTTTTCTGACACATAATTTCAAGGTTCAGTGAACTAGTAGTGTGTTTTGTTCATTATAACATCTTCAAGAATTTCTAAGATGTCTGGGGTTTGGCAAGCTCCAAAATTATCTTGCCAAGTACATTTTCCATTAGTATTTACACACATATGTATTTTCAAGGAAACAGTTTGTTTCTGATTAAATAGAGCTATTAGATGTACAAATGGCCCCTTGAATATACAAATATAAGTCAAGAGTTATTTTTAGGGGAAAGTGAAAAATCAAAAAGAATTAGTATTTGCCAATGAGCCACCAATTTAAAGGATTTGAATTTTGTCTAAACCTTAAAATATTACTAAATCCCAGAGTTCAATGAAATGCACTCTTGCCATGCATAGCATGCATACAATTTTCTATTCATTTTTGTCATCTAATGTATCACATCTCACCTAACACTACATTTTAAGAACTTTAACATGTATATGTCATTTTATTACCAATGCAGCCCTGATTGTCTTTTATTTTAAGTGATCTAAGTAGGTAGTAATAGTAATTGCTCACAGAGAAGACTGCAATTCAGCTGTCAAAAAATATACCAAAAATTTGGTGTAATTATATACAGTCTTCCCTTAGGCACTAATCATAACATGTTAAGTAATATATTAAATATAATGCATGAGCAAATATGGTATTTTAGGCACTTTATAAGGGAATTAGTACCTAGTATATTAAGGTGCTAATACCTACAATATTAATGCTGGAAACAATGTTTACTAAGTTCACTTCATCTATCTTGTGCTTCATGACATCTACGAGCCACTCATGTGATATGTAATAAGCTAAGTGCCATTTTTAAGTGAAGGTTCTGGCCCTTTTAAACTTGAGAATCTTTTCATGTGGAAGGCCTGTTATTTGGATCAAACTGTGTTAATCTAAAGAGCAACAGATTCCAGCTGACTAATTTTAGTCTTTTCAGGAAAGAGAACATACAGGCTTCCTGAAGAACAAGCAGAGCAGTTATATAGGCAATGTTTATGTGTTAGCTGGTAAAATAGTTTCTTGAAACTTTTCAGCATCTCTTCCATCAACATAACTTATGTATCTATATTTGTCTCTATATCTATGTCTATATCTATATCTATATCTATATCTATATCTATATCTATATCTTTATATCATCTGTCTACCCACCTATTACTTTGAAAGGCACTGGGTATGGTTTTGTTATGACCTATACAGTGCTCTTCAAACTGAGAGACATTTTCCCTTGGAAAACATACTTTCCAAGGGTGAAGTAGAAGTGGACAGTGTTAAGGAAGTCACTTTTCAGCTCCAATTATCAACTTTCATAAATGCTCTTTGGCAAAATTTATTTGCCTGAGAACACATAGCTAAGATACTGTGCCAGTTCCCTTTTCTGACAACATTCTGCCATCACCATCTCCCACTTATGCTCAAACGTATTGAAACATCTTCTGGAGCATTTGACCTATGTGGAAAAACCACCAATGTACCAGACAAAGAAACAACTAAAAAAACAGTTGCCTGAGAAACTTCCTTTAACTTCAAACACTTGCATGAAAACTAAGAAATATGATAGGTCTCGGTAAAGCCTGTTAGACTTCCCAGAAGTTGAAGGTGTGTATGACTTTGATGACTAGATAACAAATGCCTTTACAATTCAAACAGTTTCCAATGTTTACTTTCAACAAAATTAAAAGAGGACCTAATTGAGTTGTCAGCTAAGAAATCACTATAAGTAATTTTGGTAAAAGACCATGATATAATTTTGGCATACAACACAGAGTTTAAATAATTGAGTGATATGTCTATGCTAGAATAACTTTTATTCCCATTTATTTTTTTGAAATATGAAATCCGTTGCTCCCTGATGACATTTATAAAGATGAAAATGAGGAGTAAAATTGAAGCTGAATCCTGAATGGTCTGGAAACAACTTATATTCATGTCTGCATAAAATAATTAGAGGGAAAAAATATGCATCGCATTAAAATTGAATAAACCTTTCTTTAATAGTTATTTATCAAAACTTGGTTATATTGATTAACTGTGTACTAGTAATAATTATAATAAAACTGACTAGAGAAAATAGTTTTTAAATCAGTTTACAATCATCAAAATTTTTTCCCCAAATTGTATGCATATTTCTATTGAATTATGGTCTATTCTTCCATTTCCTTTGTTGGTCTGGAATAATGGAACAAATAAAAAGATAAATTAGCTGAATAATACATGTGTTATTAAAATGTGTACTGATAATACAATTTGGCATGATTTGGGTCAGATAGTTTAGGCGCTTGCTTTAATAATGATAAAAGTAAGTTTTAAAAGTAAAAATATATACTTCCGGGAAGATGGCGGCATGAGCAGGGCCGCAGAAATCTCCTCCCAACACTATATTTATCTACGAAAATACAGCAAATACAACTATTCCTAAAAGAGAGACCAGAATACACAGGAAAGCGCACAGCGAGCAGCTACACTGGAGAGGACTCGGCACCCCCAGAGGCGGGTAAGATACGGAGCCACCATCCGGCAGGACCCGAGCACTCCTCCACCCCAGTGCACCAGCGGGAGGAGAGGATTCAGAGCCGAGAGGGAGTGGAAGCACACCCCGCTAAGTAGCCAGCCCCGGTGATCTGCGTGGGCAGTACTGACACACATCGCGCAGTGCAGCGGAGATTGGAGAGACAGAGGGGCAGGATCTGAGCGGGAATGCGCCAGGGTGCTTGCAGCCGGCTCCTGGGAAGGAAAAAAAAAGCGTGCACTTTCTTCAGCGGTCTTAAAGAGACAGGAGCCCAGCAGAGGAGCCGGATCCCCCGGCACACTCAGCCCAGCAGGCTGGGAGTCCTGGGGAGTTTTGGAGGCCTTAGCTGGTGACTGGGGAAGCGTGGTCGTACTTACACTTCTCACTGAGATGAAGAGCCTCCCATTCGTTCCCACCCCGGCCAGAGCGATAAAAGGCCCTGTGGAGCAGCGCTGCCATGGCAGTGGAATACTGGGGCAACAGCACCACCTACAGCATCCACACAGAATGTACTCCTGGTGGGCGTTTTTTTGGTTTTGTTTTGTTTATTGCTTTTTTGTTTTGTTTTGTTTTGTTTTCTCTTTTTTCTTTTCTTTCTTTCTTTTTTCTTTTTTCTCTTTCTTTCTTTCTTTTCTTTTTCTTTTTTTTTCTCTTTTTAAAGTCTTAAAGAGCCCAGCTGACATACATGGCAACTACCAGTGACCACTTCTATAGCCATGAAAAGACAGAGGAATATGGTTCAGACCAAAATCAACCAGACAACCCCACAGAGGGAGCCTGAAGGGATGGAAATGCACAGTCTCCTGAAAAAGAATTCAGAATAAAAGTCATAACCATGCTGATGGACTTACAGAGAAATGTGCAAGAGCTGAGGGAGGAAGTGAGGGAAGTGAGGAAAGACAATGCAGAAAACCAGACAAGCGATCGATGGGCTTAACAGCAGACTGGATGAGATGCAACAGACTGTTAATGGAATAGAAATCAAAGAACAGGAATACAGAGAAGCTGAGGCAGAGAGAGATAAAAGGATCTCTAGGAATGAAAGAACATTAAGAGATCTGTGTGACCAATCCAAACGGAACAATATTCACATTATAGGAGTACCAGAGGAAGAAGAGAGAGAAAAAGGGATAGAAAGTGTCTTTGAAGAAATAATTGCTGAAAACTTTCCGTCGCAGGGGAAGGAAATAGTCTCACAGTCCACCGAAGCCCACAGATATCCCAACACAAGGGACCCAAGGAAGAAAACACCAAGACACATAATAATTAAGATGGCAAAGATCAAAGATAAAGACAGAGTACTAAAGGCAGCTAGAGAGAGAAAAAAGATCACCTACAAAGGAAAACCCATCAGACTCTCATCAGACTTCTCAACAGAAACCTTACAGGCCAGAAGAGAATGGCATGATATATTTAACGTTATGAAACAGAATGGACTCGAACCAAGAATATTGTATCCAGCACGATTATCATTTAACTATTATGAAGGGATTAAACAATTTCCACACAAGTGAAAGCTGAGAGAGTTTGCCTAACATAAACCACCTCTACAGGATACCTTAAAGGGACTGCTCTAGAGGGAAGCACTCCTAAGGCTACAAAGATGTCATCAGAAAAAATAAAATCATAGCAAAGAAAGCAGACCATCCAAATATTAACTAAAGGCTAAGAATAAAACACCTAGTATATAAAGAATGGAGGAGGAAGAATAAGAAGGGAGACAAATAAGGAAACATCAGACGGTGTTTACAATTACATAACAAGAAAGTTAAGTTAGATTGTTAGATAGTATAGAAGCAACCTTTGAACCTTTGGTAACCAGGAACCTAAAGCCAGCAATGGCAATAAGTACATCTATCAATAATCACCCTAAATGTAAATGGACTGAATGCACCAATCAAAAGACACAGAGTAACAGAATGGATAAAAAAGCAAGAGCCATGTATATGCTACTTACAAGAGACTCACCTCAAACGCAATGATATACACAGACTAAAAGTGAAAGGGATGGAAAAAGATATTTCAGGCAAACAACAAGGAGAAAAAAGCAGGTGTTGCAGTACTTGTATCAGACAAAATAGACTTCAAAACAAAGAAAGTAGCAAGAGATAAAGAAGGACATTACATAATGATAAAGCAGTCAGTCCAACAAGAAGATATAACCATTATAAATATATATGCACCCAACACAGGAGCGCCACCATATGTGAAACAAATACTAACAGAATTAGAGGAGGAAATAGACAGCAATGCATTCATTTTAGGAGACTTCAACACACCACTCACTCCAAAGGACAGATCAACCAGACAGAAAATAAGTAAAGACACAGAGGCACTGAACAACACAC
This sequence comes from Smutsia gigantea, assembly GCA_032199065.1. NCBI lineage: Eukaryota > Metazoa > Chordata > Mammalia > Pholidota > Manidae > Smutsia > Smutsia gigantea. The sequence goes on along the minus strand of JAVSCE010006294.1, from coordinate 265,112 downwards.
TAGAACAGATGGACCTAACAGACATCTACAGAACTCTAAACCCAAAAGCAACAGGATACACATTCTTCTCAAGGGCACATGGAACATTTTCCAGAATACACCACATGCTAGACCACAAAAAGAACCTCAGTAATTTCAAAAATATTGAAATCCTACCAACCAACTTCTCAGATCACAAAGGTATAAAACTAGAAATAAATTTTAGAATGAAATCAAAAAGGCTCACAAATACATGGAGACTTAACAATATTCTACTAATTAATCAATGTGTTAACGACCAAATCAAAACAGAAATCAAAGAATATATGGAAACTAATGACAACAACAACACAAAGACACAACTTCTGTGGGATGCAGCAAAGGCAGTTCTAAGAGGAAAGTATATTGCAATCCAGGCCTATTTAAAGAAGGAAGAACATTCCCAAATGAATAGTCTAAAGACACAATTACTGAAATTGGAAAAAGAAGAACAAATGAGGCCCAAAGTCACCAGAAGGAGGGACATAATGAAGATTAGAGAAGAAATAAATAAAATTGAGAACAATAAAACAATAGAAAAAATCAGTGAAACCAAGAGCCGGTTCTTTGAAAAAATAAACAAAATAGCTAAACCCCTAGCCAGACTCATTAAGAGAAAAAGAGAATCTACACACATAAACACAATCAGAAATGAGAAAGGAAAAATCACAACGGACCCCACAGAAATACAAAGAATTATAAGAGAATATTATGAGAATCTATATGCTAACAAGCTGGAAAACATAGAAGAAATGGACTTCTTAGAAAAATACAACCTCCCAAGACTGACCAAGCAAGAAATAGAAAAACTAAACAGATCTATCACCAGCAATGAAATTGAATCGGTAATCAAAAAACTACCCAAGAACAAAACCCCTGGACCTGATGGATTCACCTCTGAATTCTACCAGACATGTAGAGAAGAAATAACACCCATCCTCCTTAAATTTTTCCAAAAAATAGAAGAGGAGGGAATATTTCCAAACTCATTCTATGAAGCCAGCATCACTCTAATACCAAAACCGGGCAAAGACCTCACCAAAAAAGAAAATTACAGACCAATATCCCTGATGAACGTAGATGCAAAAATACTCAACAAAATATTAGCAAACCGAATTCAAAAATACATCAAGAGGATCATACACCATGATCAAGTGGGATTCATCCCAGGGATGCAAGGATGGTACAACATTTGAAAATCCATCAAGATCATCCACCACATCAACAAAAAGAAGAAAAAAACCTCATGATCATCTCCATACATGCTGAAAAAGCATTTGACAAAATTCAGCATCCATTGATGATTAAAACTCTCAACAAAATGGGTATAGGCGGCAAGTACCTCAACATCATAAAGGCCATCTATGACAAACCCACAGCTAACATCATACTTAATGGCAAGACGCTGAAAGCTTTTCATATAAGATCGGGAACAAGACAGCGATGCCCACTCTCTCCATTGTTATTCAACATAGTACTGGAGGTCCTAGCCACCGCAATCAGGCAAAACAAAGACATACAAGGCATCCAGATTGGTAAACAAGAAGTCAAATTGTCACTATTTGCCGATGACATGATACTGAACATTAAAAACCCTAAAGACTCCATTCCAAAACTACTAGAACTAATATCTGAATTCAGCAAAGTTGCAGGATACAAAATTAACACACAGAAATCTGTCGCTTTCCTATACACTAATGATGAACTAACAGAAAGAGAAATCAGAAGAACAATTCCATTCACAATTGCATCAAAAAGAATAAAATACCTAGGAATAAACCTAACGAAGGAAGTGAAAGACCTGTACTCTGAAAACTACAAGACACTCCTAAGAGAAATTAAAGAGGACACTAACAAATGGAAATGCATCCCATGCTCTTCGCTAGGAAGAATAAATATTGTCAAAATGGCTATACTACCTAAAGCAATCTACAGATTCAATGCAATCCCACTCAAACTAACAACAGCTTTCTTCAATGAACTGGGACAAATAATTCTAAAATTCATATGGAACCACAAAAGACCCCAAATAGCCAAAGCAATCCTGAGAAGGAGGAATAAACCAGGGGGAATTACGCTCCCTGACTTCAAGGTCTACCACAAAGCCACAGTAATCAAGACAATTTGGTATTGGCACAAAAACAGACCCACAGACCAGTGGAACAGAATAGAAAATCCAAACATTAACCCAAACATATACAGTCAAGTAATAAATGATAAAGGAGCCTTGGATATACAATGGGGAGATGACAGCCTCTTCAGCAGCTAGTGTTGGAAAAACTGGACAGCTACATGTAAGAGAATGAACCTGGACTACTGTCTAGCCCCATACACAAAGGTAAACTCAAGGTGGATCAAAGACCTGAATGTAAGTCATGAAACCATAAAACTCTTAGAAAAAACATAGGCAAAAATCTCTTGGGCATAAACATGAGCGACTTCTTCATGAACGAATCTCCTGGGCAAGGGAAACAAAAGCAAAAATGAACAAGTGGGACTATATCAAACTGAAAAGCTTCTGTACAGCAAAGGACACCATCAGTAGAACAAGAAGACATCCTACAGTATGGGAGAATATATTCATAAATAACATATCTGATAAAGGGTTGACATCCAAAATATATAAAGAACTCATGCACCTTAACAAACAGAAAGCAAATAATCCAATTAAGAAATGGGCAGAGGACATGAATAGACACTTCTCTAAAGAAGAAATTCAGATGGCCAACAGGCACATGAAAAGATGCTCCACATCGCTAATCATCAGAGAAATGCAGATTAAAACCACAATGAGATATCACCTCACACCAGTGAGGATGGCCAACATCCAAAACACAAACAACAAGAAATGTTGGCGAGGATGTGGAGAAAAGGGAACCCTCCTACACTGCTGGTGGGACTGCAAATTAGTTCAACCATTGTGGAAAGCAGTATGGAGGTTCCTCAAAAAACTCAAAATAGAAATACCATTTGACCCAGGAATCCCACTCCTAGGAATTTACCCTAAGACTGCAGCAGCCCAATTTGAAAAAGACATATGCACCCCTATGTTTATCGCAGCACTATTTCCAATAGCCAACAAATGGAAGCAACCTAAGTGTCCATCAGTAGATGAATGGATAAAGAAGTGGTACATATACACAATGGAATATTATTCAGCCATATGAAGAAAACAAATCCTACCATTTGCAACAACATGGATGGAGCTAGAGGGTATTATGCTCAGTGAAATAAGCCAAGCCGAAAATGACAAGTATCAAATGATTTCACTCATATGTGGAGTATAAGAATAAAGAAAAAATACTGAAGGAACAAAACAGCAGCAGACTCACAGAACCCAAGAACGGACTAATAGTTACCAAAGGGAAAGGGACTGGGGAAAATGGGTGGGAAGGGAGGGATAAGAGGGAAATGGGGGCATTACGATTAGCAGATGTAATGTTGGGGGCGCACGGGGAGGGCTGTACAACTCAGAGAAGACAAGTAGTGATTCTATAGCATCTCACTACGCTGATGGACAGTGAGTGTAATGGGGTTGGGGGGGACCTGATGAAGGGGTAGTTTTATAACCTTAATATTGTACATGTAATTGTAGATTAATGATACCAAAATAAATTATATTAAAAAAGAAGGAAAAATATAAAGACACAAAATGAAAGAAAACTTTGAAAAGAAAATACTTACAATCCTAGCTACCATAAGAAACACATTTTCAGTTATTTTTATCCTCTATTCTGTGTATTATTTTTACAAAATATGTTGATCTATTACAAAGAAACTTAATCCTAATTATTTGTTATTTAAAATATTTCAAGGCAAAAAATATACAACAGAGAGATCATCCACATTAAAAATGCCATGGCAAATGTTAGCATCATTAAGGGCAGGTCAGCCAGATATTGTGTGACATCAGCTAGGAAGTAGTATGTGGTATATAATTTCACCAATGATTGTTCTAGTCAAAATTGTCTCATTTGAATCCAACAAGCTTTCACATTTAACTTACAGTTTACTGAAAATATGGCAAAAAGAGGAATAAGCTAAATGACATCTAGAAGCAGCAAGCAGACAGAATCCGAAGGCGGCCATTCTTTCGGACAACTGTCCTCTTCACATCAACAAGTCACCGTCAATTAATAACATACCTCAATAATAAAAAATCTGAAAATAGCCCAAATTGAGAATAAAATATTGCTATGATAAAAACACCTCAAATCAGTGAGGACAAATATAACTTTTTAATAAGTGAGCTTTTGTAATGAAAGCTATCTAGAGAAAAAAAAATTGAATCCAGTCCTCATATTATATGCCAGGATAGCTTCTAAACGGGTTAGAGATTTTTTTTTAAATCATAAAGTGCTATAAAAAAACATAGGTAAATTTTACCATAACTCTAGAATGGAGAAAACTGACCATAATATGACACAATTTATAGACAAAATAATGGAAAATGTCAATAAATTGATAAATGTTTACAAAAAAATGTAAAAAAACTGCAAAAAGAAAAAACCCATCAATATCCCACCATTGCAAAATGGAAAAGACAGATAAAACACTGGAAAAATTGTAATTTTTTTCAATAAATAATGGATCGCATTAAGATCTTCTAAAATTAAACAAGGAAAAGCCCTAAAACTATAGAAAAGGGGGCAAACTATGTAAATAGCTCCAAGAGAATAGAAATATAAATGCTCTGAAAAATATGGAAACTTGTTCTGCTTTGTTCATAATAAGAACTTGCAAATTAAAACTACCCTGAGATCCCATTTTTCACATATTGAGTTGGCTCCAATCCAAAAGTCTGGCAATGTCCTATGTCGATGAAGATGAATAAAACATACTCCTATATTTGTAATGGAAATGCAAAATATTAAAGCCACTTTGGAAGAAAATTTAGTAATATTCAGCAACATCTATGTGTTTGTCCTTTGACCTAGTAATCCTACTTCTAAGAATATATCCCAAAGATACACTTAAAAAAAATATGAAAAATAAAGGTATGTACAAAGCTATTTATGGTAGCATTATCTGAATAATAAAGCCTGGGGAAAAAAAACCAAATATACATCAGTATGGGTCATGAATTGTTTGAATACACACATTAAAGCAACACAATGGGAGTTTTATGTAATAATAACATAACAAAAGGACTATATTCATAAACTACTAAGGATTTTTTCTCCAGTATATATTGTTAAAGAAAGTTAGATGGAGAAAAGTGAGTATAATATACTATTATTTATCTAAGAAAGGTACAGTTTATGCAACTACTATTAGGTTTATGGATATGTTTACATGTACATATGTTGTATATATGTCAAGTATAAATAGCATTATGTTGAAATATGTAGGCAACATGTATTGACTACTGATACATGCATCTGCATATAGCTTATGTTAAAGGCTGGAAAAATAGTTTTTAAGTTAGAAAACATGAATACTTATGGCAGTAAGAGTAGGACAGAAGAGGGAGAAGAGAAAAGAAATAGAGCTAGACTTCTCTGAGTATGTTTTGTTTTATAGGTAGTATTCTAAAACTATGTAAATTTTTGCTATAATCGTAAAACAAACCTTATTTAAAATGGTAAAAGTAGCAATTCCCAGATGTAAACCTAAATATATAAGGTCAATTAATATACAATAAAGGAGCCATGGATATACAATGGGGAGATGACAGCCTCTTCAACAGCTGCTGTTGACAAAACTGGACAGCTACATGTAAGAGAATGAAACTGGACTATTGTCTAACCCCCCACACAAAAGTCAACTCAGAATGGATCAAAGACCTGAATGTGAGTCATGAAACCATAAAACTCTTAGAAAAAAACCTAGGCAAAAATCTCTTGGACATAAACATGAGCAACTTTTTCATGAACATATCTCCCCAGGCAGGGGAGACAAAAGCAAAAATGAACAAGTGGGACTATATCAAGCTGAAAAGCTTCTGTACAGCAAAGGACACCATCAGTAAAACAAAAAGACATCCTACAGTATGGGAGAATATATTCATAAATGACATATCCGATAAGGGGTTGACAACCAAACTCTATAAAAAGCTCATGCACCTCAACAAACAAAAAGCAAATAAGCCAATTAAAAAATGGGCAGAAGAGCTGAACAGGTGCTTCTCCAAAGAAATTCAGATGGTCAACAGGCACATGAAAAGATGCTCCACATTGCTAATCATCAGAGAAATGCAAATTAAAACCACAATGAGATATCACCTCACACCAGTTAGGATGACCACCATCCAAAAGACAAACAACAACAAATGTTGGCAAGGATGTGGAGAAAGGGGACCCCTCCTACACTGCTGGTGGGAATGTAAGTTAGTACAACCATAGTGGAAAGCAGTATGGAGGTTCCTCAAAAAACTCAAAATAGAAGTACCATTTGACCCAGGAATTCCACTCCTGGGAATTTACCCTAAGACTGCAGCAGCCCAGTTTGAAAAAGACATATGCACCCCTATGTTTATCGCAGCACTTTTTACAATAGCCAAGATATGGAAGCAACCTAAGTGTCCATCAGTAGATGAATGGATAAAGAAGATGTGGTATGTATACACAATGGAATATTATTCAGCCACAAGAAGAAAACAAATCCTACCATTTGCAACAACATGGATGGAGCTAGAGGGTATTATGCTCAGTGAAATAAGCCAGGCAGAGAAAGACAAGTATCAAATGATTTCACTCATCTGTGGAGTATAAGAACAAAGAAAAAGCTGAAGGAACAAAACAGCAGCAGATTCACAGAACCCAAGAATGGACTAACAGTTACCAAAGGGAAAGGGACTGGGGAAGATGGGTGGGAAGGGACGAATAAGGGGAAAAAGGGGCATTACCATTAGCACACATAATGAAGGGGGTGGCACGGAGAAGGCAGTATAGCACAGAGAAGACAATTAGTGACTCTATAGCATCTTACTACTCTGACGGACAATGACTATAAAGGGGTATGTGATGGGGACTTGATAATAGTGGGAGTCTAGTAACCATAATGTTGTTCATGTAATTACACATTAATGGTAGCAAAAAAAAAAAAGTAGCCATTCCTAAAACCTGAAAGTAAATTGAAACAAATGAAACTATGCATTGAACTGATGGTATAAACACAGAGTGGAATTATTCCACATGACTTTAAAACACAATAATTTAACTGTTCCCCCCAAGCATGTACAATAAGAAAAAATAATAATTTCAAAAATGTAAACTGTTTTTAGTAAATACTTTGTTAGTAATGATGGAACTGTTCATCTGACACACTCAAATACACATACTAACATATATAAGAAGTATGTGTGCATATATATTTACAAAAGATATACATGCATATACATTGTACATATATGCATATTTTCATAGACATGTTTTTATATATACATATGTGTGATATTATTGTGGTTATGTTTTTGAGAGTACTTATACAAATACAACTGTATTTTATGGATGAAATGATGTAATACTGAGACTGAGATTTACTTCCAATACTTTAGTTTTGTTTGGGGAAAGCAAGTATGTCTTTGGGGATATATATGGAACAGGATTGTATTGAGTTTATAAATGTTGAAGTTAGCTGATAAATACATGGGAGTTATCCTATTTTCCTGTCTTATAAACACTAAAAATTTTTGGTGACAGAAGTTTTAAGACAGGTGGAAAAGTAGGCAAACCTAATAGATTAAAAGAGGCTTAACATTAAAAAAATAAATAAAAAGAGGTTTAAAGATGTAAAAATTAGAAGCAGTGTTTCATTAGGTACTGATTTAAACAATTTTGGGTTAATTTAAGATAATTTAAATGTAATCTGTGTATTAAAGAGTTAAAAATGGAAGAAATACAGATAAATGCTGTTTAAAAAAATCACAAAAGAGGACAGACAGTAATATCTCATTTTAGAAAAAAAATTTATACATAGAGAAAGATGTGGAAGTCAGTTTGCTAGTTATGCTTTAGGTTGGAAGAATGTTCATTTTGTTGTTGCATTTATTTTTTAATTTTGTACAATGGGTATTTGCTGTCTCAGTAAGAATAGAATTTTGTTTTATTTAAGAAATAAAACATAAATTCATTTTTTCTATCCTAGAACCAGTGATATTTCTCTTACATCTGGAGGTCCAACGTCATCATAATCTTTAAAATTATTCCCCATTTTTATTTTTATATTTGAGATTATTAATACTCTGTATTTTTTAAAAGGATCATTTAAAAGGAATAATATAAATCTAAAACTAAAATCTAAAGCTAAAGTGTTTATCACTTACGGTTTTATAATATGAAATAGCTAAAATTTCTCCAACCACTCTTCATTTAAACACTGGTTTTCCTGAGGTTAATCTACCACCTGCTACTTAAAAGCTATACTTGCTTTTAGTAATGTAATTGTTCCTATTACATGTAAATGTTCCTACATACACTAGGGGCATGACTAGTGATAAAAAGAGTATTTTATTTTTGCCTCTACTTTTCTTTACAAAATAGAAAATACTGTCACTTAGCTTAAAATGCACAGGATAGACTGTGGTAACAGATACTGTGCTGGTCTAATAAGGTAATGTACGGTCTAGGTCACTGAATGTGTCTTCATAGCAACAACTGTAAAAAAATACTTTAAAATCAATTAGGAATGATGGAGGTCTTTTCAGTACTTACATAAAAGATAACAAATGTATTTGAAAATAGTAGATGAGAATTTTACATGGTCTAGTGACCTAAGTACCAAAAAGTTTGCCTTTCCTGTGCTTCTATTTCCTGCAATTTGTTCTTTCAGTATTTTTTCCTGTATTAACATTATCTACTAATTTGTTTCATGCCTATAATATTGTACATCTCCCTTTCATTGTCTTCTTCTTGAGTGTCTCCTTTAAATTATACTCAAAATTGGAAAAAAAAAGATATATTCATCATAGATGATATTTACTAATATCCCCAAAAGTATAATGTTTAAAACAATTTTAACTCTCAGTCCTTTGGCAGACTGACTATATCTTAAGTCAAAATGAGTAGTAATTCTTTCTTATCCCATTTCTCACCCTGGTAAACAGTAGTTCTTGGTTCTTTTAGGACCGGCAGCATTTCATTGTCAGCAGTTGTAACTTCAACATATGTGATTGGAATTCCATTCTGCTTAGGGCTTCTGCATGTTTGGAAAACTATTAGGTTTGGGTACTGTGATTAAGATGAAGGTCAGTTCGGCCATAACTTTTTTATAGAGACTTCAAGAGGCCAGGTTTACTACTTACTAAACGGTTCTAAAATGAAGTGTGTATCCTTTATAAGAATCACATCTTAGAAAAAATGTGATCCTTATAAAAATGATGGAAGTGATTTTAATAAAGGGACTACAAAAAAGGGAAGCTATAATCTGCTCACCTTTTTCACTCTGACCCCATCTGTTGTAAATGAATAAAAGCACAAATTGGGTTTTATGCTGAACACTTTAGAGTCAGTCGTGGTTTAAGGTTATAAGCAAATGAAAACCAGAAGGAGATTTAGAAGTTGTGCAAACCTATATACTTGAAGATACAAGTTTCTACCAGGTAACCACAGTGAGAAAAATGCTGAGGATAAAGCAGGCAGATCAGAGAGAGGCTATTCTGGTATTCCAGATCACTTCATTCCAGGTCAGTCTGTGAAGAAATCTCCTTGGGACAAGTGAAATCTAAAAGATAACAAAAATGTATAGAGCTAAATTTATTTCACTTAATGACTTCCGTATTTACTTAAGAAGACTTTCTATGTTTTTTGTTGTAAAAATGTCCTGTCTTTTATGAAATGATTATGCTTAGTGGTCATATCACTGTTGTTTTTATTCTTATTTTTCACTTCATATTTATCCAGAATACAAAAGCTGGTAACTCTATACAGATTAATAATTATTTTTTAGATTGTACTGACAAGTGAAATAAAAAGGTCAGAAAAACCGCAGAATGGGTCTGCTTTACCCATATAGAAGTGTTTTATGCAACATGCCATTTGCGTCCTGGCCCCACTAACATACCTGGTTAAAATGTGAACTATAAGGCATAAAGGATTTAATAGCTTAGCACCGAAAAGCTGAAGAACAGTATAGGAAATGCATTTATGGATCTCTACTACTCTACACATCCCAACACTTTTGAAGGGCCCTACTCATTTGATGTTTGTCTCCCTTGTGAAGTCTTCTGGGCTATTTTCTTTTAGGCTAAGATCTACCTCTCTATACCACCAGAATATCTTCACAGGGAGCGCATGCTCTTTAAAAACAGTCTGGCTCAAATGGCCTTTTATCAACTCAAGTACTGGCTGAGCTGAACTGAGCTGATCTTGCTCATTCCATGTAATTTGGCCCTTGATTACAATTGCCATAGTTTTTCCCTATGTCTCATCTCATTTGGGAAAGAAGAAATGTCCCATGTCTGGGCTCTCTTTGTTAGACTTGCTTTCTGCCAAGATAGAAACAGGGCCTCTAGGTTCAGAAGGGCAACTCAGATCTGGTTACTAAATTCTAACCTAATGCTTTTTTCCTACTGACTTAGATCATGAAAGAAAAGTGCATTCACTTTGTATTATGAAAATTCATGCAGCATCATAGCTCTTGAAGGAGCTCCTATCAAATAGACTGAATTATTTCAAAAACAAAGAGAGTTGTAGGACAGAAGAAGTATTATTTTAAGAACTGATTGGAGGATTCCTTTGAGAAGGTGCACTCACTTAGCATATTGCCTGGAAGGGCTATTAAGTATGTGAAAAATATGTGAAAAGGCAGTGCTCATGTATTTGTCTAGACTAGAGAAATTGGCCAAAAGTAAATTTTCAACTAAAAATTACACAAGTGTCTGGAATATTGTGAATTCAAAGAAAAGATGACTCTGAAGTTCCAAGAGAAGTGAAAAGAATGAATGTTTTTCAACTATAGAACTGACCTTAACTTTTTTTTTAAAGAGAGATGTCTAATGTGCCATTTTAAATGATCTGCTGTTCAAAGCTGCAGCACTGTTCCCTGGGTGCCAACTGTCTGTCTGCTCTCCGCCGATCTTAGTAGAGGTCTCCTACCCAGCAGTCAGGTAGAAGAGGGACTGTGCTCTCTCTGGGTAACAGGAGATTAACGACCAAACTGCACACAGGCAGAAAGACTTGAGGGAGGTGGGGAATTTGGTGAGAAGAAGTAATAGGAACTAGAGACAAACAGGCAAAGTTCAAGTCCCTCACCAACTAAGGGGATGTTCAAAGAAGCTGGGAACCCTATGTATATACGCAGAGCGGTGTTTCAACCTAATCGTTATTTGTATCTGAAAAGACAAGGTGACTTTACCAACCTGGACAATGTAAGATAATCTGGTTCAGTAGATATAAATGTCCCTGCCATGAGACACAAAAGAAAGAAGTGCCATTTATAATTTGTTTTTAACCATCTTCTTTTGTTTTTGTTTATATTTTTATTTTGCTTGTTTTAACATCTTCTGTAAGTGTTCCTTTATCAAATGGAGTTTACTGACTCTTCTGTTTTGTATTATCCATCCCAAACCAGTAATTTACTCAGTTTTACTCTTTAAAAATGCACTTAGTGCCAAGAACACAATTCAAAGAATATAAAAAGTTGCAATAGCCACTGTACAATTATTGTGTTTTTTATTAAACATGATGACTACTTTCATATAGTTTCCCCAATGTGTGGACATAAAGGGAACATCTACAGAAATATTTCCATTTGTCTTGCCAATGGGTTTCAGCCTGGGCCAAGTTCACTATGGATTCAGTGAGACCGAAGAATGACAATGGAACATTCTTGGGGTGGAAGGGTTTATACCCTGCCTCTGGACCTCTCTGCCCCCACAGCTGACTCAGTCTCTGTCCTCGGTGCTGCCACCACTCCAGCCTCTGCTCTCCTGCAGCTGCACAGCCCTGCAGCCCTGCCACCCAGAGCACTGGGTGGGGCTCTTTATACAGAGTCAATAACAATGTGTTGCTCACACGTGTGCAGTGAGCTAGTCAACCAGGGCCAGGTGAGAATCCTGGCCACAGGAACCTTCACTTTCTCCACACTCCACCCCTCCAGGATTCTCGCCTCTCAGTCTATGCACCCTATTCTTCTGCAGTGGTCCCTGTGCAAGAAAGCTGGAACATTGTAACCAAATTCCACAATAACAACAGAGGCTACAATATACAAATAACAGAAATTATAATAACCACCAAGCTTGAGGAGATCCATTGCCCCAAGTGGTCATCCCAGCTGTATTCAAGCTAGTTCTATTCAGATGAGTTAACCAAAAGGACCATAGATGGGCCTTAAAATACCCACCTTCTCCAGCCTCTCCAGCAGAAAGTCTTGTAGACACGCAGGCCAGTCTTGTTGCTTTGTCTCTGGCTCCTGCTTCATCCTCAGTGGCCAGAACCACTGCTCCAGTTTCACTTGTTGCCACAGCTCCAGTAGGATTGTTTGACTTTCCATCCAATTTCTCTCTGTCTGCTCCTGCCTTTATCAGATCAACCCACAAATGGCTTCTCATGATCTTCACGGGGCCCTTTAAAAGTACTTCCTTTTGTGCTTTCATTGCTTGAGCCTGAGGATAGGAGCAGAGCATGGAGTGCTCCACGACCTGGGAAGGGAGCTGTGCCTCTCCTGGAGGATCCTGTGGTTGCCGAGTCTTTATTTTCCTTCTAGCTTTCCACCAGCTTTCACCCGGGTGGGGTCTCAACCGAGGAGGGAGGGGCTGATGCAGGCCTCCAGCCCCACCTGTTCACCAAGCCTCCGCTCCTCCATTTCTGGGGCTGACGGCTCTACTACATCCTGCACCTGGAGGCCTGCACTCTCAGGCTGCTTCCTCTCGGGCTACCATGACATCCCTAGCATTTCCACAGCACCTCGAAGGGACGCCATTTCAGTCACCAATAAATTTTACCTCCTCAACAGCACCTCACAGCTCACGTTCTCATGCAGCCTCTTCTTGTGCTTCAGGAGGACGTCTTTCTCCCTTATGGTCTTTCTCAGAACTGTGAGAAATAATCTCCCCACTGTTCCTGCCACCTCATGGGCACTCTTTCTCAAAGGACCTACTTTCTCTACCAAGGGCCACCACTACTGCCTCAGGTGTCACGTCCACTCCTTCCCACTCTTGGGGTGGGGCCCAGTCCTTTAGGAGGCAAGCCACATCGAACCACATGTCCTCTGGGGGACATTCGAATGTCTCCCCATCCATAGGAGCAGCCTGGGAAACACTCCTCCCATGAGGGCAGCCTGTTCTGTTCCTCAGTGAACAGTGAATCCTGCCAACTGTTGCCAATTGTCTTGCCAATGGGTTTCAGCCCTGGGCAAGTTCACTATGGAGTCAATGAGACTGAAGAATGACAATGGAATGTTTTTGGGGTGAAAGGGTTTATACCCAACTTTATTCCCATGGTGGTAGGTCAGTCACTAGAGCCCGTCTACTCAGAATGAGTCTGCATGTAGCAAGCCGGTCTCTGCCTCTGGGCATATGTGTCCCTGCAGCCATCTCAGTCTCTGTCCTCGGCGCTGTCGCGGCTCCAGCCCCTGCTCTCCAGCAGCTCTGCAGCTCTGCAGCCATGCAGCAGCCCAGAGCACTGGGTGGAGCTCTTCATATAGAGTCAATAACAATGTATTGCCTACATGTGTGTAGTGAGCAAGCCAACCAGGGCATGGGAACATTCGCTTTCTCCACACCATTCATAGAGAACTCACTTATAAAATAATTTTCTGCTAAAAATTTTATTCCTGCAGGTTACGCCTCTTTGTTACTCTTTGTAAGTGAGGCCTCTCTCTGGTCCTCTTGGACTCTTGGCATCTTCTTCCTCTGTAGCTCCAGGCCTTCAAGTCATCCCTGGTAGGCAGATGCTTCCCCTCATCTTTCTCAGATGCTTTTTCTTATCTGTGTATAAGTTTTGATCCACTTGCGAGGTGGAGGCTAAAGGAAACATGATGGTTTCCTTTCTGTAGAGGATGTGATATCCCAACTCTGAAAGAAGAGATCTCTTGCATTTTACAAATATCTAGAGAGACTTCAATAAAGGAATGTGTATATGTGGATTAGTCAAGGAATTACCTAAATATATAAGAAAAAAATTCACCAAGTAGAAAGAGACTCTATGTAGTAAATTAGGGAACACTTTCTGATTAAGATCACTTTTGGATTAGCACCAGAGGGATGTTGACATGGCAAAGGAAAGTCCACAGCTTTGAGGGGCCAGGGGAACATGGGAGCATGTTGTCTGTAACAGGAATGGAGTAATTATTTATGAAAAGCAATGTGGGGATCCAGTAGCCTCTGTGCAGTGCTTCTCAACAATCTTTAAATCTCCTGGCACATAGGAAATGCTATTTGTTGTCTGTACTGCACACTGGGGTAACCAGAAAGGGTTTGTTCTGGCTGCAGACACCCTCCTGAGACATCTTAGGCTCCATCCAACATCTCCCAGATGTAAAGGAATAAAACCCATTTTTGGTATAGCTGTAAAAAAAAAAGAAAAAGGATAAAGAGTTCTTGGAGCAGCACAGAATGTCAGTATGACACGTCTTAGGATTTTATGTCTTGCAGAAACCACATTTCTAACTGCAGTGTGTCCTCTGGTACCTCTGAAACAGAGACGTCCTTCAGAAATGCCTTTGTCCAGCAGCACAGATACACTAATGAGTCAGTGTTTAAAATTAGGACAGAAAGAATGCCCTTCTAAAAAGAAAAAAAAAAGTGATTGCTTTTTATGTTAAATTATTAAGTTAAGTAGTTGGCTTATTAATATAAGTGAAAATATCCCCAACGCTATGAAAACAGCAGCACCTGCTTTTCTGGTGCTAACAAACTAAATAAGTGAATACATAAAATCGTATCTGTCAAGCCCTTGGAAGAAAATAAAGTAGAGCAAGGTATTATAAAGGTGCCAAGATGGGAAGCTGCTCCAGACTGGACCATCACAAGTCTGCCTCAAGGTCTGCTGAGCCTGGAATGATGCCTAATTAGGGAATTACACTCCAGCTCAGGACACAGCGAGCTCTAGAAGTGGCGATAAGCTCAGAATATTTGGTGAACAGAAAGGTTAATGTGGCATGAATGATAAGGTGAGAAAGATAGCTGGAGGTATATCATAGTAAAATTCTGACTTTTATCCACAGATTAGAAGGTTTGAAACTGGTAAATCAACATGATACGATTTACATTTTTAAAAGATCACTCTGTGTGGGAAGGGTTATTTGGGAGGAATAGGAATAGAATCAGAGAGACTGGTTAGAAGACTGTTGCAGCAAATTAGGCAAAAAATGGTAGTTTGGAAACCAGAGTGGTGGTAGTAGAAATGAAGTAAACTGATTACATTCTAGCTATATTTTGGAGAAAGCATCCTCCAGAATCAGGGATTGAAAATGGTCAGAGTCCCAAAGTCGATGACATTTGTTTACTTATGTCACGAGAAACTGATGTAGATAATAAGGCTGCTATGTTTTTCAGAAGGAAAATGGCCTAAATCTGACATGTCAAAAATCTTACCATAGTCTGTCTCTATGTGAAAAAAACAAAAAAAGAAAACAAACAAACAAACAAACTTGGGAAGCAAAGAACAATTATTTATCAGGGTTGCGTGGAAGGCAGATCAGGGCTTGTATAGACTCTGCCAGTGTTGTCCTTTGACTCCTTTTTTTTTCTTAATGGTTTAAAGACTCACATGTCCATTTTGGGGGATATAAAATACATAATCTGGCTGCAATAGCCAGCTGTTCTTTTGAGAATCATTCTCTCTAAGGAGAACTATTTCTTTCTATTTATGATATTAGTCATTTTCATCTATTTATAGCTCATCTCTCAGAATATAACATTCTCAATAAAGGCATGTCCCATAGAACATATCCCTGAGTCAGTATATCCTAGTACAAGTCTTGTTTTTAATTAAAAAGCATTTATCTTTCATTTAGTACTTTCACCCACAAATAATATTGGAAAAAGTAATTTTCATTCCCCTTAAGAAAACATAGTAAACAAGAATAACAACAACAAAAAATATTCGAGAAGAGTCTCTAGTTACATTCCAAATACAATGGGTAAAAAACTCAGAATCACATCTAGACAGCTTGAAAAAAACTCCATCAGTAAATGGAATGCTGCTGGAACCAAGAGTACCCAGGTAGTGGAATATAAGGCAACATTTAAAAAATAACTGTATTAGTTGTTTAGTGATCAAAAGAAATATTTTAGGTATTTTACATCCTCACATGGTGTATTTCTTACAAAATAGTGTTTTACTGTCTTGTAGTTAAAAGATATTGATGAGGATTTTGGTTTACCATGTAGCCCATTATAGTTCTTCCAATGAAATAATGGAAAAAATGGGTCCTGTAGTGGTCTGAATAACATCCCCCAGATATATAAGCTTCTAATATCTGGAACCTGTAAATGCTGCTTATTTGTAAAAAGGGTCTTTGCAGATGTGATTAATGATTAAGTTAATGATTCTGAGATGAGATTATCCTGGATTATCTGGGTGGACCCTACATTCAATCACATGATCCATGTAAAAGGCAGACAGAGGGAAGTCAGACCCAGCGAGGAGGAGGCTCTGCGAATGCTGACAGCCACCATGAGCTGCAAGAGGCGAGAAATGGATTCTCCTTAGAGCCTCTGGAGGGCATGTGACTCTGCTAACACCTTTTTTTTTTTTTGGCCCATTATGATTTCAGACTACTGGACTCCAGAACTATGAGAGAACACATCTCTGCTTAAGCCACCCAGTTTGTGGTAAGTTACAGAAGCCACAGGAATCTAATAAAGATTCCCTGTATTTTCAAAAAGAATCTCGGAATTTGCAGAAATACATTGTGTGTATTTCCCTGTTTCTTGGATAAAGTTTATGTGTGTAACATATATACCTTATCTGTACCTTCTGTTGCAATGCACCTTAACCACAACTGCTTACTCTGCATTCAAAATGAACTAACATTATTTTGTTCTGCTATGACCACTTGCCTTAAACCTTTGATCTGGCATTTCTGCAGGCTTCTGGTTCTGTTCCCATCCCATTATCATCTACTACCTAAAACTACCTGGCTAGAGGTGGAGTGTTGTATATTAAAGGTCAGGGTTTTAGGCTATATTGAAAGAGAAATCTATTCAAATTACCTATGATGTGACAATAATAAAGCACCTATAGTGTGTGTCATGTTTTGCAATAAATAACACATTGATGACAGAATAGTCCCATCTTGCTGAAGTTCAGTGCTGAAGTATAATTTTCAAACAGTTAAAAACATGATTTTCATGCCAGTATCCTATGAATGCACATCAAACCTACTCCTTCAGTCTCAGTGTTCCCACCATCACCTCACTGGCTGACTTGGGCCCTCCTTGGCTCTCTCCCATTTGGAATATATTTGGGAACTCAGCTCTGAGTCTCGTCTGGTTTGGGCCTGTCCACATGTCACCTCTGCTGGTGGCCTCTCTCATGCTGGTGATTCCTCATAGAACTCTTGCTTCTTCTGGAGTTCCCGTTTCTACCTGGTGAAGATACCCTGTATCTCAGTCAAACGAAATTAATTTGTGTTGCTATGGACAGGAATCATTTGGCCTTGCTTTCAGGCAAGAATCTTTTGAAGTGCTATCAGTTTTCTACCAGTTAACCTCACCACTAACAGGACTGTTAAATAGTCTATTCAATAGAAAGTCACACCCCTGTAGAACCAGATAATCTCTGGAGGACCAATTAGACAACACCCAGCACTCAATGGTAAGGATATTCAGTAATCTGTTTGGTAAATAGTCTCAGGCAGTATTGATGTATTGTGCCGCCACTCTTTCTGTTGACTCTGGGTATTAGCACTCATTCTCATCACCGTTCGTGGCCAATTTGTTTCTGGCTAATTAGGCATGCTACCCCCAGGGACTTTTCATACCCGTAGATCCAGGACTTTCCATACGGAAAGCGCCCGCCCTTGTCTTACCGGATCCAGAGAGAGAAAATCCTCACCTCAATCAGAGACCTGTGATATTCCTGGCCATAACTAATCTCTTCCCAAGATAATAGGCAGTAGGAAAATCGCAGTCCCACACGCTGTGGTATGGTGTTTCCCCAAGGAGCGGACAAGCACCCCATTAGCACTGTGCCTGTAGTAGCGTCGTGGCAGCCAGCGCGACGCCCGGTCCTGGGGCAGTGGGCGGGGGGGCGTTCCCTGTGGAACCTGCGTTCTCGGGGCAGCGCTGCTGAGCTCCACGGGGAGGCACAGAGGAAGCCAGGGGAGCCGCACTACGGGAGGGCAGAGCCAGACTTCCTCAGAGAGAGCGCTACATTGAGACACCACGGGGAAAAAGAGAGGATCATTTTGTTTCATGGTCATAGTCTAGAGAGGGCCATGGTACGTGGATCATAACGCTAACAGGAAGAAAGATATTCAGTAATCGTTCTTAATAAGAGGTTGATTTTGCCAATAGAGTGAATGATTCCCCTAACTAAATTATAGAATCTAAAAGAACAAAATCGGCCTCAAGTATACAACACACAGCAATAGTGTATTGTATACTTTGAAAGTTGCTAAGAGAATAAATCTTTAAAGTTCTCATCACAAGAAAAAAGGATTAGATGATTACACATGGAGTAGATAGGGCAGAATCTAGAATATTGCAAACAAATAATGGTAGTTACTGCTGCTGTTTCTTCTCTCCCTCCTCCCATACTACTGCAACAAATATGATTTTATATTTCCTTGATGTTTAGCATTAATTGCATTCATTGAAACAGTGGAATTAGTTGAAGAATTAAACCCAATGAAGGCACACCAAACAATTAAAGCATATTCTTATCATAAATAAGGTGTCAGTGCTATAAAAAATGCTAAGACTTCATTATACCATAAAGAAACAAGTGACAAAATTCGTAACATGAAAATTACATTACAGTAGGTTGCCACATTCATGCTTTGGAGGCTCCTGTACTAGTGCATAAACAATCAATAATATTAAGAAGTCTGTTGAAAATCCTACTTAGTTTTCCTCTACCATAAACACTTAAAAAAAAAGCATTTATCTCATCTGAGGCACAATAAATAACAGACAGCTGTAAAATTAGTTATCTAAATTCCTATAATACCACAGAAGGAATAATTATTAAGAAAAAAAGGATTATTTCATTTGTTTTTGACTTTTAAAAAAAGGTCTGTGTTCTAGTACTGTAATTCATGGCAGAAAAATACATCAAGGGAAGAAATAGATGTAAAAGTTATTAAAGTAATTAGACAATAGTTTCAATTAATATACAATATTTTGGATTATTCATCATCTAACCTATTAGATGACCTAGTTTTGTTCTCTCCTTGCCCTTCTATTTCATTCACTTTTGTTCTCACATGGGCTTATGCTTACAACACTGGCTAAGTATCTTGTTTTCACAATTTTCATGCCATCTATGGGGAAAATTTTTCTGAAATTGACCACTGATTATTTACCAGGTTTTGACATTAAGTACAAAGTCTCACCGCTTAATTTTCTATAGACTTCCTACTTTGTTAAACTGAAAACTTCTCTGAACTCCCTCAACTGCCTGACTGGCACATGTAAATTTATCATTGATTCTGTCATATTAGATTCAGAATTATAATTTTTGCCTAAGTCATTGAAATAGGAAAAAGAAAACAGGAAAAAATGCACAATTGTGATGTCTCCTTATGATGATATAATTTTAAGATTTAGCTTGAGTTTGAATTTTAGTTTGCAACTACTTTGCCATTTGAAATAATCCAAACTTGCTTTTTCCTTTTATAAAATTCCTATTAATAAGAAATGTTAAGTATGTACCATGACAAAATTGTACCCATTCTGTGCAATTTTGCACAGGATTATCTGTACCTGGAAAGGACAGATAATTAGTGTCTCGAAGAGATTCTCTAATAGCCTACCCAAGGAGGGGGTCTAATTTATAGTACTCATATTGCTAGGCATTTTGTTTAAATTATTTCTTTCATTTCTAAAGCAATTCTCTAAATTATATAATTATGCTTATTTTAGAAATAAGGAATTCATTGCTGCTGCCAAATCTGAATTTAGAGCCTGTGTTGGTTTCATTTCATCCAGTTATTCCCTATCATGCAGTCAGGAAATAAGGAAGTGCAGATATAACAAAGAGATCATCTGTCAAAAGCCACAAAAAAAGAAGGAATATGTGGGCACAGAAAAATGCCTAATGGATAATGACTAGTATTACCTATTGAGTAGTAATGATCCAGAAATTTGAATAAAACAGAAATGTAAATGGAATGCTAAATCCCATCAATAGTTCCTCCCACGTCTAATGAACAGGTAATACAACAGGTCGAAGAACAAACATTCCTCATTCTTCTGCACATGTTATCAATATTCCCCCTTTCTGAGAACTCAGTATCAATTCATTGAAGTCAGGACTTCCAAACTTCTCATTGAAGTACTTGACCTGTTTTAGCATCTGGAAAATATTCTTCTGTGACTGCCGCCTTCCCTGATGAGAATCTCTGTTTTGTGTTCACACCTCTGTTATTCTTAATCAATGTGTAGTGATTACTTGTTTATGTACTGCCTTCAGTACTCTCTGTACATTAAGGATAGGAGGGTAGGAAACACTCATTTTTGTATCTCAGTGCCTCACAGAGTGCCTGTCAGTGGTGTTTCAACTCATATTTGAATGAGAGAATGAATGTGTGAAGGAATATTTTGTGGTTTATGTGCATAAAAGCTTAAAACAAAATTTAGGCTGTATCTAAAGAAATTATATAACAGATCCAGTGAAAGTCTTCCTATATTCTTTCTCTTCCTCTTCTGTTTGAGTTTTAGAGAAACATGTCCTGCAGGCTATGCAGTTCTCAACCATGGCTACACAGGAGAATCCTCCCCATGCTAACTTATTGCAGAATATGTAGGGATGGAACCACAACCGTCTTTTTCAAAGCTCTCCAGGTTAGTCCGGTGTGTACACAAGGTCAATACTGCTGTTCTATTCTTTTAATCTAGAATATGAGTATGGAAGTAGTGGGAACAAAAATGAGACAATTTGACTGAGAGGTTTTGTTCTCTAGTAGTGATATAGAAGCGCATAGCAGTTTAAGGTGTCTTTACAGCTATAATCATAAGCTCAGCAAGCTAAAATGTAGAATTGCATGTTTGTTAGGATATTAATTTACCTTCTTCTCTTTCCTCTTCTCACCATATTCAAAGACCCAACTTCCCACCTTCCCCAGTGCAATTGGATGATAACTAACTTAAAATGTAATCAGTATGGTTATGATTTAAGTTTGGAGCTAATAAAACATAGTGAAAGGTAAGTGACAAGAAGAACAGACCTTGCTTTGTAAACAGGCCTCTGGACACAGAAGATCCTAATAATGCAAAATACTGTGTGGGAGAGAGAATCTTTTTTTCATTTTGCTAAGTGAACATGTGGGTACTTTACTATTGTGATGGCACCTCCTAATTATACCATCAGAGATAAAATATCTCTTAAGACCATAGCTTTTGCTTTTTTTGATTCTGTGTTAAAGTCATCTTTTGATAAATAATTGATTTTTAAAAGTGATTTTACTAATAGTAAAAATTAAAATTATAACATTTTATTAAATAGGGTGAAGGTGTTTTGGAAGGACATTTTGCTTCATGTTTCATGTGTTTTAGCTACTGTAAATTGTTTTCCAAACTATTGATATAATCGTTCAAAACAGAAAGTAACGTTTGTGACATCTGCTGTCTGCTCATATAAGCATTTAATCATTAAAAAAAAAAATCATCCATACTATTGTCACTGATGTTTGATTTCATCTGAGATTCTGAGACTTCTGTGTACCCGTGTGCTAAACTCGCTGAAAGCTCTTCACTATACAGCTGGGCCTATCCCAACAGCTAGGCTTACTTCAGTCTTTTAATTGACTAATTCATTTATATTCCTTATGGTAGCCAAAACTCAAACTATGTCTTACATCTTTCTTAATATTCTTGATTTTGTGTAAAAATAAGACCATTTACCAAATCTACTTAAGAATGTGATAGAAAATCAGAAATCTTAAATGACCAACTTGCCACCAAATTCTTACTCTAGTTAACTAAATAAGTAGCATTTTTTGAATGAGTAGACTTGCATGCATTTAGCTGTCATAGTCAATAATACTACCTGGTGATCTACAAACTGAGTTTTCAAGCTTGCTGTACTAAATAAAAAAACTTTGAGCTTGGTACACTGAGGTTCATTAACCACAGGTTCTTAATAGATCCAAATCAAAGAGGACAGAGAAAGGAGCAAGGAAGATTTTCTAAATTCAACACATATGTAACTTTTTGAAAATTCTTTAATTTTTTGAAGAATTGGAGTAAGCATTTGTATAGAGGCAACTCTGGAATTTCAAATTGGGTCACCTTTACTGATAAACAGAAGTCCATTTTGCTTTTGAACATTGTGCCAATTTCGACTTATTTTTTCTGATTTATTTGGAGCCTTTTATAAATATTCATTCATTAGATGTATACCTATTATGTCTTTACGATGCGCAAGTCCTTTACTGTTCTAAAGTTCTAGGTGCTGGGCAAAGTGGTGGTTTAAATATAAAATCAATTTCTCTTATTCACAGCAGGAATAGATTTTTTAATAAGATGTTTTACTCTATATAGAAAATCACCTCAATCAAACAGAAGAGGGCTTGGGTGAGTCTAGATCTCAACTGCAGTACATGGGAAGAAAGCTACCAGACCACAGGCTTTGGACTGCATCATTGGATCATGTCTGATTGTGCAGTGGCAAATACAAAGTAAACAGTAGTAATCACATATCCAAGCAAGCACCGTTGCAAGGTGAGAGAAACATAGTAGCACTTATCAGTTTACATCAGGAGGTGGAAATATTTATACACAGTTTTGTTTTGTTTTTTTGAATTTGTAGATAGTCCTGAGGGAAGTCTATAAAGTGATTCCGTGAGTAAGATTTCCTCAGTGATGTTCATGAGAGTATATCCTCTAAATTTCCAAAGAATATGATTTAAATAATTTAGTCAAATTGCAAGAAAGTTACAGCATCTGGTTTAAACTCATCTATCATGCATAGTAATATGAATAAATGGAGACATTCATCACTATGCACACAACAGAAATTGTGTTCTCCTATTGATATAATTAAATACTCATAGAAGCCTAAATGCATAATAGCTTCCAGACCCTTTGTGTAATGCCAAAAATCAATGGCTCCGCTTCCAATGAACTCGATAGGCATATGTTCCTAGTCAGAACCATTGTGAACCCTCTCCAGTTTCTAAACATTTATTGCTGGTACTGTAATAATAAACATCTTGCATTTATAAAATGTAATGTTGCCTAGAATTTTTCATTTTTCAAGAATGCAGAGCACACTATCTAATGGCTCTCATATGTCCACTGTGCCCATGAACAATTTGTCTTCTGAGTGGAGTGTTAATCTGACACCTCAAGGACAGACCTGTTTTCAGAGGGACTCAAAGAAAAGCTAGAAACTTTCATGGGCTTCCATAACTACTGAAAATCCTGGTGAACTGTGTCTGGGATTACTCACAGTTCTGGATCACATTACTCTTTCATGCCATACTTTGCTTAAATAAGAGCTATTAAAGATGCTAGGAGATTATTTTTTGACTTATTGCCAAATATGTACACTAAACACACTTTTAATATATGTGCATATATATAAAATCGAGCTAATGATGACATTTATGGTCCAGTTGTTTGGTTTCTCATTCGGGCTCAGAGATGGGTGTGTAATAGTAATGTACTTTCCATTTGTTTAAGCCAGTTGCATGTGATAACCCCACGGCAATGATGAAGTAAGTAAATATATTCTTTGGTCATAAACACTGTGGGGCAGAGCAAAATCCCTCCTTTAAAGACAAATCCAAGATTTTGATCTTAGGTCAAGAGTAGCACATTAAACATGAGGCTTTTCTATTTTTTCAGATCTATTTCTCAAGGAAAAAACCTACAAAAAATGGAGTTTTCTTAATGGAGCTATTCTGCTTAGAGTAAAAAGTTAGAAACTCATATCACCAATAGAATAAAAGATTGCTTCCTGTAAAAAGGTTTTTAATTGACAGACAGAGGAAAAATATTTAACTAAAGCTAGAAACAAGGCAAAGATATTCACACCTGGATCCATAATGTTTGCTTCTCTTATTTGACATGCATTATTAATCTTAACATTCCCGGGTGGTTTGGGTGAGACTGAATATTCACACCAATACCTTCAACTAGAACAATGTTTTATACAGGTGTGAGGATAAAATAAAATGGAAATGATATCCATCAGGCTCACATACAAATTTTGTTCATTTCTTTGTCATGCTTTATATTTAAGAAAAAGGTGTTTGCCCCACAAAATTGTCAACTCTTTGCCTTCATAGTGATTTTTAATGCCCTCTCCATATTTCTTACCCTGAGGAAATACTTAATTCAAAACTTTGAAACAATGACAGTTTCCAAATCGAAAAAGCAAACCGTGCCTCTGGTATATGTTGATCACAATTATTTCCATACTGATAGCCTAGGTTATTTTTTTCCTACTTATAACCATGTAGGGAACAGTTATGACCCGTACTTGATATACAAAAGACCAAAAGAATGTTTGAGGTAGAACAGTTTTTCATGTGAACTTAGTATGTTCGACCACTTTACATTTTTACTTAGATTTCAGCTTAATATTTCCACATGGACTAAAACGACTGACCAAACTTTTTAAGTTCATCTATGTGTTCAGTCTCTAACAGTTGAGAATTCAGTGCTCACACGTTGTAGGCTGTGTGAAACAGGTCTTCGGAGTTTGGCATAACTTCATGAGACCAACGTCCTGGCTAATACCCCCTTTTCTTTTTTTATTATTGATATGAATTATTAAAATATATATTATTGATGTAATTGATGTATAACATTATATTAGTTTCAGGTATGCAACATCATGATTAAATATTTGTATATATTGTGCAGTGATCAGGACAGTAAGTCTAGTTAATATCCATCACCACGTATAATCACGTTTGTTTTCTTGTGATGCAAACTTTTAAGATTTACTATATTAAAGACTTTCAAATATACAGTGCAGTATTGTTAACTCTAGTCACCAAGCTATATGTTACCTCCCATGACCTATTTGTATTATAACTGGAAATTTTTATCTTTAGACCACTTTCACCCTTTCATACTACCCACCCCCCCACCGCCTCAGGCAACCATCATTGTGTTATCTGTGTCTGTGAGTTCAATTGTTTGTTTGTTTTTAAGGGGCCTCCTATAAGTGAGCTAATATGGTATTCATCTTTCTCTTGACTTATTTCATTTAGCATAATGCCCTCAGGAATCTTCCGTGTTGTTTCCAGTGGCAAGATTTCCTTCTTTTTTCCTTTTTTTTTTTCATAGTCTCCATGTTTAATCACTTTAAAACCTTTAACATTATCTCATATCCATTACATGGAACCAACAATACTGGGCCTGTTGAAATTACAAGAAAAAAAAAACCCCACTGTGAACCAGCCCAGGATCATATAAAAGCCGCCAGTGGGTTGGCCACAGCAATGCAGGGGTGGGAGAGAAGGCAGCATCCACGGGCGGTGGATGGGTGCCAGGAAGGGCTGGGGGACAGAGAGAAAAGGGGGCTCCCGGATGGCAGGGGAGGGCGAGGCACAGCAGGAGAGGGGGATGTGGGGATCGGAACCAGTCAGGGTTTTCTGCACCCAAGGGCAGCACTGGAGGGGCTCAGTGCCACCGCCTTCCCGAGGGTCCACCTGGCCTGCCTGTGTCTGCAGTACGTGGGGCTCAGCCACTCTTCACTCCACACAAAAGAGGACAATCTTCAAGGGTTCATTTCCAGTTTTTTTAATCTTTCAAAAACGTTTTTCTCCAAAACTAGTGTGATTGGCATGACAAACTTAAGGCAACTCCAAGCACAACTCCCTAAGTTTCATAAGGAAAGAATGGTTAATGGAGTGAAACTGAGAAAGAGGTATTCTTTGAGCTAAATATAGTTTGACATTTTCATAGTTTTTTTTTTTAGCTCGGCAATGAATTTCCTAATCGGATTTAAAAAGTCCAGTATGCAGTAAAAGAGCCCACATGAGCCGGTTCATTCTGAAGAATTTTTCAGTGTTGTATACGACCTCTTTGCTGAGTTCCTGATTTTACCTGTTGTTCTTTACATGCCAATAACTACTTACTTAAAGTCCCATTTATCTGCAACCTTCTACCAGCATCATTCAATCTTTTCCGTTAGTGAAGCGATAGAGGCTGTGGTTCATGAACACATACGAATGTTTTGTTAATTTAACCTTAGCACCCTATAGAAGTGAAAACACTGCATCTAAATATCAAACCTTCTCATTCCACTTGGTGAATTTTTTTCTTATATATTTAGGTAATTCCTTGACTAATCCACATAAACACATTCCTTTATGGAAGTCTCTCTAGATATTTGTAAAATGCAAGAGATCTCTTCTTTCAGAGTTGGGATATCACATCCTCTAAAGAAAAAGAACTTGGAAAAAGGATGGAGCAAGTATGTAATATCTTACAATAAGTTTTAAGAACAGAGGTGTTCTCTCTCATATTAGACATCTGATCATTACTTTTTAAATAGGTTTTATATTTTTCCAGAAATTCTTCAATTTGATATATTTTATAAAAACATGGGACTCCACATACTATTTTATAATGTTGCATTTGCTTGATACTACAAAAACATTTGTTCTGTGTAAACAAATACATACAATAGCATATTACTGACTAAATAATACTTTTCTTACTTTTCAACTGTTATCCATATTTTGGCTATTGCCAACTTTTTTCCACAATGAAAAATACCTCAATAAACCCCCTAGAGCTATTGTTTTGAATATCTATCACTTTTTTTACTCACTTAGTTCCTTTATATTCATTCTTAGGTGTAAAAATATTGGGTCAAAGGGAATACACATATTTTGCCAATGTCCTTTGTAAGTAGCCCACCCGCGATTTAAGTCTGTGACTCAGTATTTTTGCGTTTTCATAGTGTTGGAAAGGTTAAGAGTATTTTAAAAATCTATTACAATAAATTAAAAAATCATAATAGTCGCAAGTATTGAATTAAGTAGGATTACTTTTTATATGTTAAGAGACATTTATTTATTTATTTCTCTCTAAATTTACTTTCTCAATCTTGCTCAGACTTAGGTCATAAGCTTTTACATTTAGAAAAGGATAAAATAACTTAATAGGATTGAAACACCTCAAACAAAGAAGAGATGTGATCCTTTGAGGAGAGGTTGCCTGCCCTATTTTTCAGCCACCTGTATAAAAGTGGCACCTCAGTGATTCTAACCACTCAGACTGAATTTCCACATCATAATTTCTACAAAGACTATTAAATAAAGCGTAGCCTTGTTGTGGATCCTTCAAAAAACTGTGATGCTTCTTTTCCAGAGCAAGTATATAACACATATGATTAATGCCTGGGAATTTAATAATTCTAATATAAGGCAGTACCTCAAAAGTGATGCAAAGGAATACTAACCTGTTTTTATAGCAAATTACTTATGTAGGAAAAAAAAAGATTGTCATGTCAATCAGCATTTTTCATTTGCTTCCATTGTGTGTTTTTTTTCAAGTGAGTACGTTTAAGGTAAAAACTTATATTCCCTCCACCCCCATCTCCCCACAAAAAAAATCATACTTTGCAAGCTGTGTTGGGGTAAACCCGAGGGTAATATAAATTATTGAATATTCTTTCCCTACAGAAAGAATTTGTACAACAAATGCTCTAAATATAGAAAAATTATGCCAACCATTCTATGATGACTTCATATGGGTGTAGAAATTGAATAGTAGCAATACAAATACAGATGAAATCATATGCAAAGCATATTATTAGAAGCATGCAGCATTATTAATTGCTTATAAAAAGGAATAGGAACTAAGAATATCATATAAATAGGAAAAATAACAGGAATACCATAGTTCCTGGTTCTCTGGTAACAAAGGCATTGCTTTGCATCTCTTACATGTAAATGAGGAATTATCTTCTCGCATTCCACACAAACTTCCCCAGAGAGATTGCCATCCATTGCTGTAGTCTTATCGGCTTGAATTATGAGGAATAAAAGAGGGATACAAGTACAGAATATCTAAGATTGTGCTAGGGAATATAATAGATTTTCCATTAACTTTAACAAGAATTGCTACCATAACTTCAGATGCTGAAAACTGCTTCAAAAAAACTAATGTCCCTCTTCCTGGATTTTCTTTTTTTAACGGAGGGAGATGAATTGCTGGAAAGAATTCTTGGCATCTGAATATTTGGCAAACTGTCTAGTCCTTTCTTGTCTAGTCCTTTTTTAATTTTGATTTGATTTTAAGACATCGCTCTGTGTGTTCTGCTATTTGACTTAACAACAGGATGCCAAACTGACATTGAAAATGACTCAGCAAAGTAGCAAGTCTGCTCTAAACTACTATGCTCATATAAGTCATTAATATTAATGACCCTGACTGTGGTGTATGTTGACAAAGGGAAAAATCTCTTAAGAACTGTTGTTTGTTTATTTATAGTTACACAATATTCTAGACAGTGTTTGATTATATAAGTATGTTTTAATTTTAGCCTTAAAATAACATTTAAAAAAAAGATATAAACCACTAATGAAATCAGTATTTTGAGGGCAAAACACACATTATTCAGTTTATTTTTCAAAATGGGCTTATTCAATTAGTGGTTTAGCGATATAAAAAGTAACAACCAAGATGGTCCTGTTCTGTACAGGTAATAATTATTAATACCAGTTGGAGAAGTACTTTATATAAAATAAAATAACAAAGAAATAAGTACAATACTGGATTTCTTTTCACTGTGTTTTCTATGGTTGATGAAATATAATTATTTTTAATGATGTTAAGCTGGGTTACTTCCACATACATTTTTTATTCCGTAACATATATGCATTCAAAGCTTGTGCTTGCCTATTGTACTCTTTATGTTTAGGATGAAAACTACTGCCTAAACAGAAATTGCTTAATGCCTGTTCAGTTTATTTGTAGCTACAATATTCTTGAAGTAGCTTATTTTTAAAATATTGTGTTAAGAAATAAGAATTTAATAATTTATTGTACTGATATAACATTTTTCACAATTAATTTTGTTTTGATCCAATGATGATGATAAACATTATAAATTAATTCAAAATACACAAATATATGGTGAGGATTGGGACTCACGCCTGGTATTTAGCCACTAAAACTAAAAGAAAAAAAACTTAAATAATACAAATTGGCTCCACAATAACTTACAAGTTCTTTAAAAAAGTATTAGTATCTTAGTTTCCAAGGCATAAAAAATGAAAAATATGCATTTTTATTTTAATGCCTGATGATAATATAATTATCATTTTCCATATAATCACTTTATGGGCAAGACCATTAACGATGCTGTGAGGGAATCATGGTAGAAAAGACAAAAGTTCTCAATGCTACCTAAGGGTCACCTGTTACATACCTATCACGTACCTAGAATATATCAGGCAGAATGGACCAATATCAAACATACATGACATAGTCCTGTTTTTATAGTTTCGTAGTTTTTGAATTGAGAAGAACATCACACAGAGCAAGTATAAAATAAAAAGTAATTACAGAAAATTCAGCCATCATACTATGTTTGAGATACTCAGGGAAGAAGCCAAAACATATGTGTATATATATTTATATATATATACATAAAATCAGCATATTTGGAGGTTATATACACAGATGAAAAATTCTGCATTCCCAACTCTTTAAATCATTTAGTTTGTTTAATTATTACTTTGCCAATGAAAAAGCAAAACATTTACAAGCTGAAATTTTGCACAAGTATTTCAATATATTAACTGCTTCTGTAGTTAGGGTAGGCTATGCTGCAATAACAACCAGTCTCCAAAATGATTAATGACATAAACACAGCATCTTATTTCTTGTTCACGTAATGATCCAAAATAGACATTAGATATTCCTGGTTGGAAGGCAGCTTTTTTTCCGTAGTGATTCAGTGACTCTCAGGCTCTGCCTGTTTTTCTAGGACCTTATCACCTGCTACCTTCACCTGGCCAAGGGGGAAAGTCAGAGTGAAAGAGATACATGTATGTCCTTATTAGAAGCCTGGGTTTTTGTGCTGTTTGAAGACCTTAGTAATGTGGCTACATCTACTTTCAAGGGACTGGGGAAGGTAGTTTAATCACATGGCTGGCTCTAGTTCTATTACCATGGAAGGGAAGAAAAGGAATTTGGTGGGCAGTTAGTGGTATTCACCACAGCTCTCATTAAAATGTTCGACTGTTAAAAGCAAGAAAGGCACTCTGATTTTCAGTCTCTGACATTCCTAGCATAATTAGGTATAGTTTTGTATATTCTTTCTATTCTATCCATAATGAAGCCTGCATCTCTCTTTTCAAGATAATTTTAGTGAATGTAGCAAGGGCTATATATTTAATAAAGTGAATAAAGAGGATTGTATGTAGTTCCATAAGTTATTGTTTGAATTAGTTTTCATAAACACTTTATCTGTTTGTGAAAACTATATATAGGCATATCCTGTAAATCCGTCCTCCAGTTAACACTTTCCTGATAGAATACTACTTAGTTTTAATATCAAAATTTCTTAGAATATATGTCAGCGATGTGCTTTTCTACTCATGTTTACTGAGAAGAAATGTATATGTATATATCTACAAACAAAGATTTTCACAAAACTGTATGGAGGGAAAGCCTCATGTTTCATGTTCCAAATATAACTGAAGATTAGCAAAATCGCAGGTGGATGTTTTGAAAAGTATTTTGTGGGCTGATACAGGGAGAATGACTATCATGTTACTAGCACTGAGAGGATCATCATGGGATCATACTCACTGCCATTATCCTCTCTCCCTGAATAGACACCCTGAACTTGTTTCATTGTTTCTTTATACTTTGCCCTTGTTTGTGCCTCATATTATAGATTGTCTTCAAAAGTCTGAGAAAGCTTTTCATGTGCATACCTCATGCTTCAGGCACTACCTTGTGAACTACTAGAGCAGCAAATAGTGAAAAAAATAAGCAAAAAAGGCATACAGCATTTTGGTTGTAATATGTGTGGTGAGACAAAAATACATTTTATGTTAGAAAAGCTTTGGATAAACCTAGAAAAGTGAACATTAAACCTAAGTGATAAGACACTCCATTCTGCACTATGTTGATCTGGGAGAAAGCAAACACATTTGCAAAGCTGAAGTGAAGGCTCTGGTGGAGAAGGATGAACTATTGCAGGAACAGGCAGTGAATTTTGCTCATTATCAAAACAACAGGGAACGCAGCTGCAGCTGACAATGAGGTGGATGCCATATTCATGTTTCATTGACAAAAAAAAATTATTGATGAAGGAAGCTATACTACTGAGCAATTGTTCAGCGTAAAAAATAAAAAAGTTTTGTTTTGGCATACATGCATTTCTCAGCATTTATCTTATAGTAGAAGAAAGCATCTGATCACAAAGCCTCTAGGGGAGACTAACTTAACTGCTGGAGTTTAGCTCAAACCCTTCCTAGTGATCATTCTGTGAACCTCTATAGCCTCATGGAAGGCTGAAAAGAATATAATTGGCTGCTGGCAGTTTCATCAACATGAAGCAGCTGACGAGAAGGTTTTGTGAATTATATATAATTCTAATTGTTGTGCTTCACAAAGGAGAATATAGCCAAACAAAGTCTCACAAAGAAGGCTTACGCAGTATCGACAATGTTCATGGGCATCCATGCAGTTTTATAACATGGTGACAGCATAAAGTGATTTTCCTCCTTCCAAAGTTCACTGTTTCAACCCATGGAGTAGGTGGCTATTGCATCTTTTATGGTCTATTATATTGGTTAGTCTATGCAATATGTAGTCTCTGGTCTGAATACTAACCAGGAAGCCCCACTGCAAGACCTTTGAAAAACTTTTACATAAAAATGGCTTTACAGTTCATTGGCAAGTCACTGCAAAGAGTTTCTCTACAATGATGCACAGCATGCAGAAGAAGTGAATCCTGCAACTGTGACTGGTTTCAAAAGCTTTGAAAACATGGTGGATGCCAAGGATGAAATAGTTGTATTTGCAATGATAACAGACTTTGAGGAGGTCAAAAAACAAATTGATTATCAACAGCTTTTCAAAGAAATGGGACCTTGGTAGTCTGAAGAAGACCACAATGATAAGAACCTGGAAGGGCCGTCAGTGAAAACACTGGACATCAGCTGAAAGAAGTATGCATCATACAACAATAAACACCACCCTTGAAGGTATGATAAGGAGCTTTTCTTAAAAAATAGCCTGATGTCTTCTGTAACATCATTAAAAGATCTCCAAATGAAAAAACAGGAGTGTAAGCAATTTTTAATTGATTTTAAAATCCAAAAGCCACTGTTAAATCTCCTGAAAATGTTCAAAATCTTCTTGTTCAGTAATGCCAACAGCAGCATGAAAATAATGGAAAATCTCAGTTAGATCCTCTGACTCTTTACCTAAAATTGTCCCTCTTTCACTCAACTCATCCATACAATCGTTTTCCACACCCATGGCAATTACTGCTCTAACCTCTTTTTCCCATCTTATTTCTGAACTTTTGTTTTTTCAATTTCAAGACCTCACCTCAGCTATTAATAGTTTATTCTAGGAAGTTGCTGTAGAAGCAAGGGCCAGCAACCTTTGTGTAAAGTACAGGCATATTCTCTGTCAGTTACCTAACTCTGCCCTTGTAAAACAATGGAAACGTCATTGCAATATGAAAATGAATGGTTGTGTCAGTATTAAAATAAAGCTTTATTTAAAAATTCAGGTAGCAAATGGTATTTATCTGGAAGCTATAGTTTGCCAATTTCTGTGACAGATAGTATCCAAATATGGTCAGTGTCAGTGACCTCCCTTCCTGTATGTGCATACTGTATCTAATACTAAGAGGTGGCATCTTATCCTTCTCTCCTTTGTTTTGAGCTGGTTTTACTAATTTACTTGGAAGTAAGAGAATACAACGGAAATAATGTCTTTGGGTTTCTGAGGTTAAAATCGGAAGCAGCTTTGAAGCTTCTGCTTGGATCTCTTGTAGTGCTTGCTCTTAGAACGTTTCATATCTGAAGTCAGCCACTGTGCCACAGAAGTCCTCACAGCACCACAAGTGGGCGCTCCAGGAGACGGCTCCATCCAGCTCCTGGCCAACAGCAGTGTCAGCTTGCCCGCTGTGTGCGTAAACAATCTTGGCAGTTCAGCCCGGGTGCACCCTTAGACTACAATCTTGAGAAACCCTATGCTGGAACTCTCCAGCTGAATCCAGTCAGCTAACTGGATTGTGAATGATTATATTATTGCATTAAGCCACTTGTTAGGCTGTAAGAGATCAACAGGACAATCACATAGTTTCTTTTCCCTTGTATGTTAATACCTATATTTTTTTCTAGACTATTTAGCACACTGCATTTGACATGCTGTGTCATACTCGAGTGCTGACTGTCAGGTGTGTCAACAATGTAGTGTGCTGCACTTATTGCTGATTTTTGAATGACCCATATCATTCTTTGGTTAATCAGAAACTAGTGATTTAAAACATATCACATTCCTAATATGGTATTTTGTTACTTGTATGGAGTCCTCTTAGAAAACTGATTTAAGATTTGAGATCAATGTGCAGCCCATCATATCTCTCTTTGAAATAATAGGAAATGGGCTTCCAGTCATCATGTTCACACAGAACTCCTGATTTTTCAGAAATGACTTGGTGACATTAACAGGGAGTGTCTAGTTAGCACATTGTAGGCATAACTGTTAGTAAGGCAGAGAATACCAAATCTACCATTACTCAGGCTACAGATGTGGCTCTGTTTAAATGGCATATTATTTAATCTACATGAATAGTGTGTGAGTGACTTCTGGTAAGCTTGTGATGAAATTATATCCTGTTTATTTGAATTAAAATTTTTTGTTCCTATTAGATTTGGGCAGAGGAGCTATATGTGTTATGAATATGAGAAAAATCTTTGTATGGAGTTTCTTTAGGCTTTTAATAAGAGGTGGTAAATCTGGGAAATACAATTCTAAGTAATTATCTGTTTCAAGGCTAGAGATAAATTAAGGACATTATTATGAGGGAACAGCTGTTTATAGTTGTTTTCCTAGTATTTCCTTTCGATTACATAGCAGTGAAAAGAGAAAAAACAAAAACAAAAAACTTGTCCATCCTTTGCCTTTGAATGGGGGCTGTGTTGACCTAGGCTGCTCCACTGTCCACATTGTTCAAGATTTAAAGACAAAAACAAATGGATGATTTAATTGTAGCAATAATTAATACCCTGATCTAGAAAAATACAAAGTAAAGCCTTGATAGCCTGAAGCATCAGGTGTAATACAGATTTAGTGAACACACTTGCTGTTCCCCTGAGCATTCCTTTGACCTAAATATGAACAACTTGCCTTACTTCATTCTGGAGTTCTGAAAAAAAAGTATGTCAAGCTTGGCTTGTAAAATCAGCAGACACCTCTCTATGCTTGGGCCAAAAATCCCTGAAACAGATCCAGGCAAAGCAACAGTCTGATGGGAGATTACAATATGTTTGGACATTTCATATTTCACTGTGTATAAGAAGCATTCAACTTACAAAAAAAATGTGTACCTGTGTTTGAAAAAGTTCAAACACCTAACAAAAGAACAGATATCACGTTTATTTAGATATACTGTAAACAAAGGAAAAATAACCCCAACATAGTAAAGATGTAACAATATCACTGTTAAAAGGAAACAGACATTTATGTATTACATGAGAATTCAGGTTTAATCACAAAATAAAATCACAAATGCTATAACATATTTAAATTGGCAATTCTATAAAACAAGAGAAAAATTAAGCCATCTATAAGTTGAAAACCTTAGAAGTGTTCTCTCCTCAGACTCTATTATCACTGAACTTTGAAGAGTGTATTTTGGCAGTGTTATTGGATTGCTGTCCCAAGGATTGAATTAAAGCAACATTTGTACCATATGCAGACATACAAAATCTTGCTTGGTGGAAAATGCCATAAACAATATTCTACAGGCCATCTCAACCTCTTTCTTGCTTCTTTCTCTGGGGCTCCCAAGGGTAGGACAAGTATTTTTCATAGAATAGACTTTCTTCCTAAGTGGCAGGACAAAGAGAAAAAATAAATAGAACTGTGACATAAGCAGTTACCAGATCCCGGGTATCAGAAGCTATAAATACACTGGAGTGCCCACCACACTGAGGCAGTATTCAATTGGGGGAAACTTACAAGTAACAGGGAAAGGCTCTTTAGGCTGCAACTATGTCTTAAGGAATTTCTTTGAACAATATGCACCCAGGTTAATTTGTACTTCATACCTCAGTTGTTCTATTTTTTGATAGAGTAAATGTATAAACTCCAAAATTCTGAAATGACCACCAGTGGGTAAAACTGCAATATTTCCAAAATCTCTCTCCTGACCTTAGTGTATCTCCATATCAATAGGTGTTTCCAAGGGTTGGAGAGAAGCATTTGGTCTCCATATTGGTAGGTAATTACAAGGGTGAGCAAAGGCTTATCTGGACCAGAGAGGTTGGGTGGGGCCCCTTATTCTGCAGCTGGGTCATGAGAGACATGGGAGAGCAGAAATGGATGACTGCTTGTAAGAAATAAATGGGTTTCCCCCACTTTATTTCTCCCTTTGACTGATTGCAGTTTCAAAGGTATTTTGCCCCAGGATTCTCCCCCTGGAGTTATATCACCTTATAGACTTCATAAAGAGAAAAATAACAGAATGAGGGAAGGAAATTCCTTCTGGTAACATTAAACATTGCTTAAGCAGAATCTTCAAAATACCACCACACATACCAGCTGACCTCAATCTAAGGAATTAGCCTGGTTGATACATGCTGTCTCATGAGCACTGAAATAGAGCAGTTTTATCCTGCTCTTCCTCTCACTTATAACAGGCTAGTTAGCCATTAGACACAAGTTTCAGGGGAATAATATGCAGTGTTGAAGGATGTTTTAATTTCTTCTTTCTGTTTCCTGCTCAAGAACATATTAGACATTGTAAATAAAACCCAGATCAATTCCTCTTCAGCAAACCTCATCCTCTCCTTATAGCACACTGAATCTCTGTGTTACACACTGGCTAATTAATTCTGGCAGGTTAGTCATCAATTGCATTAATAATTAAACGAATCCAGATGTTTTTCATTACAATTGACTCTGCAACAACATGGGTTTGAACAGCAAGGGCCCACCTATACGTGGATTTTTTTCAGTAAATACACTGAAGCATTTTTTGGACATTTGCAAGAGTTTGAAAAAAACATTTTATTTTCTTTAGCTTACTTTATTGTAAAAATACTGCATATAATACATATAACATACAAAATACGTGTTCATCAACTGTTATTAGTAAGGCTTCCAGTCCACAGTTCAACAGTAGGCTATTAGTAGTTAAGTTCTGGGGGAGTCAAAAGTTACACGGGGATTTTCCGCTATGAAGGGGGTTGGTGCCCGTAACTCCCTGGTTGCTCAAGGGTCAACTGTATGTGATGATACATATCCAGATAACTAATTGTATTTTCAATCAAATTTAGTTTTCTGTGTACATACTTCCAAGTTTATTTTATATAACACATGTATTAAACATAGAAACAGATGAATATTCTAGATCAGATTTTAAATCATTTTAAATGAGTTTACAGAATCTAATAGTATATTTTCTAGAATTCCTGATATCACATGTCCTCCTCCTTTTCTCCATTTAAAAACTACTTAATTGATGTTTTGTTTATTTTGGCCAGGTAGACATATTATTAAAAGGCTTTATATTTAAAATTAACCTAAAACTTCTTAGATGAATTTAGCCCAGTTTGCAATAACTTTTCATTTGCAGAACAAAAAGTAAACTCTAGGTTAGGATTTTGAGGATCATTGGCAAAATATACATTCCTTTCTTTTAATGGGACAGATGTACCAATGATGCATTGTTAGTCGAAGTTCACTTTTGAAGACTTTCAAACAGCTTGTATACACTTCCAAGTGGAACACTATAGCAACAGGGTAGTAAAATATTACTGCAGATCACTTGAGATTTAGCAAGAGCCTCTTATAATATTAGGTAACCTCCTAGAAATGTGATTCTAGTTTACCTTTGCTAAGTCTAAGATATACTGCAAAGATTCGACTCCCTGGAGATTTGCATGCTGCCATAAACACAAACCACAATTGTTTTTTGAAACTTATTCCATCTTTCTTGAAGGAAGGAAAGATTGTTTTTTCCCCTATACTCCACACTCCATACATATATACATATGTATGTGTGTATATATGTATGTATGTATATATATCTCCCCCATGTAATGGAGTAACACTCTGAACAGGTGAACAGTATTGGGAAATGCTGTGTGAAAGTTCTACATGCAATATGAAACTTTCCAGTTAAAAATTTAAAAACTAAAATGAGTTGTTTGAATTTGAATGTGCTCTGTGACACAGCCTATACTCAAGTATTGATTCATGATTTTAGAGAAAAGTATATAAAATAATAGACTACTGCAATGATTAAAAGCATATGGCTTTGGAATCAGAAAAGAACAATTCAATTCCTACTATTCCACTTTACCTGGGCAAGGTATTTAACTTCCCAGGGACTCAATTATCAATTTCTCTGGTGTAGATGATACATCATAGAATTGTTTAAGCTTTTCAACAGCTAATTATTAAGTACCTACTACATATCCAGGAACTCAGCTACACTCAACACCAGTTGACAAACAAACATTGTCAACAATGTCACTAATAAACCAAAGAGATGCTGTCCTGGCCCTTATGGATCACATATTCCAAAGGATAAGAGAGACGATGTGAAATAAATTAATATAAAATTGAATATATAATGATGCATTTTAATGAAAGATTTTGAAAGAGAAATGAGAGGATACCCTGGAAAACCAAAGGCAGAAGAATGGAATGAGGGTACGGATGCCCCTTTAGAACCACTCTTGCTCCCCTTCAGTAGAGTCCTAACCCTGCTGCCATGGTGGTATGGTTTTAAAGTTAAGTCAGAGCGTCAGAGTAACAGCCCGTGGTCATCCACAGCATGCTGCCAGTTGCCTGGCTGACCTCATCTCCATTCGCCTTTGTGCACTGGGCTGCCACTCCCTGAATCTGCCCGCTGTTTCCACCTCAGGGCCTTTGGATTTAACATTCCCTCATTCTGTTTTACTCCAGATTTCCACGTGGCTCCTTCCTTCACATTCTTTAGGTCTTTACTCAAGTACTATTTTCTCAGAAAGGCCTTTCCTGCACAACATTTTTAAACTTGCAACACCGCACACCCAAACCCACCTGTCCTTCTTACCCACCTTCCCTTGGTTTTTCTCCGAGCTCTGATCATCTAACAGAACATGAATTTATTTCTTACATTATTGTCTGTCTGCCCACCTAATTGTGAACTGCACCCCATCATTGCTGGAGTGTTTGTCTGTTTCAGTCACAGCTACGGTCCCATTGCTTAGGACGGGGGCTGCTGCAGTGCAGTAAGTGATTAACAAATATTTGCTGATTGGTCTAGTCAGGAAAGACATATCTGAGGAAATGAATTTAAGCTGAGAAATAAATGTTGAATAGGAATAACATAGGCCAGAGAAGAGTACTCAAAGTTGAGTAAATGGACAACCTTTGAAACCAATATGGATGTAGGGAGGCACTGAAGAAGGCTTTGGGTGACTGGAGAGCAGGACACAGTGGCTTTAGGTGCAGCAAGACAGGTGAACAGCAGCCAGACTGCACACAGGCTAAGTCTTCCACTTAGTAAAGAATAACATTTACAGTAACCTGCTTTTAAGAAAGCAAACAACTCACTTAAAATTTAGAATAAGAAAAAGAGATATAGTAAAATAATATTTTATCTGTTGAAAGAAAGAAAGAGCAGGTAGGAAAAAAAGGGGGGGCGAAAAGAAAGGAGAATAGAATTGATAATTGTCAGCTCAAGCTTTGAAAACTAGGTTCCTGAAATATTAGGGACCATGAAGGAAAAGTAGGAGACAGCAGGAAATGGAGAGAATTAAAGAAATAGAGAAAGGTAAGAAAGAACCAACATTTTATGCTTATACTTAATCCTTTCTGTTTTCACTCCACGTTTTTCACATTTTTAAAAAATTTCATGTTGCATGTTATAATTTGCTAATTTTTCTAATTCTGACTTCATACAGCCTTCCTGTTGGAAGGCTTTCCCTCATGATACCATCCTAAACATAGGCCTACTGCTCGATCACTCCCAACACTCTACTAACAGCTCTAACAACTCAATCTCCCTAACGTTTAGCTCTAAAATCTCTCTTGACCACTACCTACTTGGTGCCTGCTTCAAACACACTAATTTGGAACACTCCTCAATTCCTTCGCCTCTTGCCTAATTCTGATTCCAAGGCTAAGTGGCAGCTACTCCACCACCAAACCCACATTTCATATTTCTGTTCACAAAACATCTCTTGGTAGCACAAGCACATAATTTATTGTACCAACAAGGGGTCACCAACAGAAGAGGACCCTGGCTGGAACAACAGGTATAAACAGGACTTTCCTGGGTCATACCTACCTTAGGGAACATATCCTGGTTAATTTGCTTGGTATTGACACTTCTGTTTCTTAGGAATATCATCTCAGGGTTGAAGTGGGGTATTTCTCTACAGAGCACTTGGAATAGCAGCACTGGCCAGCACTCCAGGGGAACAAGGATTCTTTGCCACATATGTGCTGTACTAAGCACTTGGCTTTCATCTCACAAACCCACATGATTGTGTTTGTTGATTTCAACGCCAGGGTGGAAACAGCCAAATGGAACTTCACTTTACATTGTATCTAGTGACAAATAAAATAAACCAACTGCTATGCATAATCCGAAAGCGAAAGTCCTCAATTGCCGGTTGAAATTGCCTTATGTATATACTATTTAAAAAAGGAATTACTTTTTATTCTTCCTAAAGAAGTCCTGCCAATGTTTTATGCAAGTACAGAAACAGCTTCCTTATAATAAACCCAACTGTCTCATAATGTAATTCAGGGTAGCCTTTTTGAGACATACAGTTAATTCTTATTATTCATGGTAGTTATGTTCTATAAAGTCACTGGAAATACTGAATTAACGAATACTGAACCATTGCTCTAAGAGGAAATACAAGGTTAGTTTCCTATGAACTTCTGGTCATAAAATTTCATCAACTGATCTTTACATATTCTTGTTTCAGGTATATTTCTGTTAAAGATACCTTTTCTAATATACATGTTTTTCATTATCATTGAACTGACAGCAGCATGATAGCTAATTACTAAACAGAGCTCGTCTAACACATATTTTCTCCTTGAGACGTCACAGCCCTTTGAGCTTAGGAACACCTCATAGTACTTTGACACTATGCTTGGTGGCCATTTTAAACAGCAAAATCAGCCACAAGAAATCACAGAAATGGGCAAAATCCTACAGTATGGGAGAATATATTTTTAAATGACATATTTGACAAGGGGTTAACATCCAAAATATATAAAAAACTCATATGCCTCAACACCCCAAAATCAAATAACCCTATCAAAAAATGGATGGAGAATATGATCAGACACTTCTCCAAAGAAGAAATTCAGATGGCCAACAGGCACATTAAACGATGCTCCACATCGCTAATTATCAGGGAAATACAAAATAAAACCACAGTGAGATATCACCTCACACCAGTTAGGATGGCCAACATAGAAAAGAATAGTAACAACTAATGCTGGCGAGGATGTGCAAAAAGGGGAACCCTCCTACACTGCTGGTTGGAATGTAAATTAGTTCAACCATTGTGGAAAGCAGTATGGAGGTTCCTCAAAAAACTCAAAATAGAAATACCATTTGACCCAGGAATTCCACTTTTAGGAATTCACCCAAAGAATGCAGGAGCCCAGTTTGAAAAAGACATATGTACCCCTATGTTTATTGCAGCACTATTTACAATAGCCAAGAAATGGAAGCAACCTAAAT
This sequence comes from Smutsia gigantea, assembly GCA_032199065.1. Taxonomy (NCBI): domain Eukaryota; kingdom Metazoa; phylum Chordata; class Mammalia; order Pholidota; family Manidae; genus Smutsia; species Smutsia gigantea. Next base: position 224,112 of record JAVSCE010006294.1, on the reverse strand, counting down.
GTCCATCAGTATATGAATGGATAAAGAAGATGCAGTACTTATACACAATGGAATATTATTCAGCCATGAGAAGAAAACAAATCCTACCATTTGCAACAACATGGATGGAGCTAGATGGTATTATGTTCAGTGAAATAAGCCAGGCGGAGAAAGACAAGTACCAAATGATTTCACTCATCTGTGGAGTATAAGAACAAAGCAAAAAACTGAAGGAACAAAACAGCAGCAGACTCACAGAATCCAAGAATGGACTAACAGTTGCCAAAGGGAAAGGGACTGGGGGAGGTGGATGAGAATGGAGGGAGAAGGGGAATAAGGGGCATTATGATTAGCACACATAATGTGGGGGGCACGGGGAAGGCAGTATAGCACAGAGAAGACAAGTAGTGACTCTATAGCATGTTACTACACTGATGGACAGTGACTGTAATGGAGTATGTGGTGGGGACTTGATAATGGGGGGAATCTAGTAACCACAATATTGCTTATGTAATTGTATATTAATGATTCAAAAAAAAAGTACTATAATGTGGTGAGCTTATTTCTCCTGTGTCCTGTTTGCATATAGGTATAAATCTCCTTTCTTTAGGCATGGCACTGTTACAGAGAGTATTCCCAATGCTATTCCAGATCACCTTTCCTCGAAAGTGGTGTGTGTCCTTTGAGGTTGGGTGTCTGTGTTCTGTTGCACCACCTTGAGTTTGACCCGTTTGAACTTGGTTCAGTTCATTTCTCACTGCTTTTGTGATTTACCAAGTTCATTTTGAACACTGAATCTGTCTTTCATGAGTAGCCCTGTCTTTATTCTCTTCAGAAGATTGAACTCATCTACAAATTTGATGAGCCTATGCTTGATTCCATTTTCCAGGTCATTGACGAAACACTTAAGCAGCCCTGGAACCAAAGGTGACCCCTTCAAACCATCACTTGTTATGTCTCCCCAGGCTGAAACTTCCTCATCAGTTATCTTTCTCTGGGTATGGACGTCTGTTCAGTCCATTGACTATTGTTGGCACAGAGTAACAGAGCAGCAGAAAGTGTTCAGGAAAAGTATTTTGCCGTCTGCTTCACTACCATAATGCAGAAAAGTGGATGATGCTGTTCAGAAGTTAAATCTCTTTTGTCTATGGAGAATTATCTTTTTTTTCTCTGTAGTCAGCTCTGCAATGTGTCCTGTCATAAACACTGTGATTAGGCAGATAGTTGGTTACACTTATTTTGTCACAGAATAGTCTCTATTTATTTTTAAGTCTCCTTTGTGTCTATATACTCTGTCTCCTTTGTTTGAGTAATTACTAAATCGTTTTCATCATACTATTTCCTGGAATTTTCCTTTGCTCTCTTGTTACAGTTAAAGCCTCAGTTCAAGCTATCACTCGCTACCTCTAGCCAAACTACTAGAAAAATATTCTTAAATGATAATAACCTCACCTCTAAACTCTTAGGATGCTCTCTCCAAGGAAAATATCTTGTCAAATATTATGTGGTTTCCTGATTCCCATTCCTATCCCTCCAATTAGTCAGTCCCTGAAACAAAGTAAACCTCCTAATATGGCATTCGGGGCCTTCCCTTTGTTAACTTTTATTCTCCAGGCTTTAAAGCTCAATCCATGCCTACTACCCCAGTAAGCAAGCTCGATAACCCACACAATATCTCCAAAGTCACCAACATTATTTTATAATAACATTTGTTGGTACCCTAGAAAATGCTTTTATTGGCAGTATTATTTTACAAATCTGTTCATTTTTACAATGTAATATTCCCAATTCACTACTTCTTAAAAGTATTCCCATGAAGAGAGTCTTTTTGGCTCTTGTAACTGGTTACATACATTCTCTATAGCATTATAACCATCTCTTGACCTTTACTACTGAAGAATTATGCATTTGTCTCTGACTTCTTATGAATCTTTAGATCCTTTGGAACAATTCATTAAGCCAAAAATGGGCCTTGAACAGAATTTTAAGTGGACTTTACTGCTAAAAGTGAAAATAGAATATTACTATTAGCATCATTGATAATGAACCACTAACAGTGAAAAAGGAACAAACATACTACCTATGTGCTTACAAATTCAGAAAACCAATTAACTAAAGGACAATTTGGCAAAAACTAATTTAAGTGTAATTTGTCTTGTGAACATTATTATTTTATTTTATTAGCATTATTAGTTTTAATAATGTTTCAACTTTTAGTCACCCCACTGCACAAAGTGGACTTGTACATAATACCCACTCAATAAAAATGTGTTGAATGGATAATTATTTGTCAGTATAAGTATATAAATATGTATCTTTATAACTCCATTTCCCTATATGATAGATGTGTTCAGGGACCTGAGAGAGGAGAGAGAAATGCTGTTTATGTAGCATCCATTAAATACTGAATGCTGGCAGTATAATGATAGTTTTTCAGATTCATTGATAATAATTATTGTTATTATTTAGATTCACTAATGCAGAAAAGTAGAAGGATACCTTAAAGTATGCATAGTGATTTCTAAATTTAAAGAACCACTTTGTTGGAAAAAGTTACTTTCCTAAGCAACAACAGAGTACAGTATAAGATATATATGGACATCAATGCTAAAATATTTTGCATATACTAAATATTCAATGTTTAAAAGTGCTAAAAATTGTAACAACTGGAATTATCAAGAAAGACTTTATGCAAAAGAAAATGGAAAAGACAAAAAAGGGAAAAAAGATTTATGGGTTATCTAAGGTATTGACAATTGATTTTTTAATAAACATGTCATTGCTAAAATAAAGATGGGAGGAAACTTAAATGAATTTCCAACAAATGTTATTAGAGTTGTTTAATTTATGATTGGATCAAAATATACATATTATAAAAAATATTTTGTTCTTGATTATTGCTCTATGAAAATCTCCATTTACTCTCTTGTACTTTTGCATCACATAAATAAAATGACACATGTAACTTGCCACTCTGAAATGTTAAAGTATAGTACAATGAAAACCAGCTTTCACTCCTCTGATACTTCCTGCCTAAAGGATTTTTAGCATTTGCTTTAGTTTTTTCAGATTTATTCAATCCTCTTTCAAAAGCAATGTCTAAATAAATATGTATGATCAAAATGTAGTAAACTTCCACTAAATCATGTGGCAAGTTTTAAATCTTGGTGACAAAAAACAGTTTCTTTTTCACAATCTTATGGAAATATTCTTGAAGTATGGAAATACAGTTAGCAATCTTTTTCTAATAGGGGATAAGTAGAAAATAAAGACTTAGTAATCATTCTTGATAGTCAGTGCTAACAAGTGAAGCAAGGTATATGCATTTGAATGTGTATAATTACTAAAATAAGGTCAGATAAAGAGGCAATGTAACATGTTTCTAATGACTTAGAGTATTACCATCTGTTTCTATGGCCTTCCAACTGTGTGACTTTTTGTAAATTATTTAATATCATGCAGCCTCTGTCTCCTCATTTGTCAGATTGGTAAAAGTGACAAGTAATTCATAGAGTTATTGTGAGGAATAAATGAGCTAAAATGGATAAAAGTAATGTACCATTGTCTAGGGATTGCTGTAACAAATAATCTGGATGGCTGAAAACGTATATTTTCTCAAAATTGTGAGAAATTGTGTATTTTCGCACAAATCTGGAAACCAGAAGTCCAAAAGTAAAACAAAATTAAGGTGTCAGCAGGATTGTTTCCTTCTGGAAGCTCTGCAGGAAAATCTGTTCCATACCATTCTCCAAGGTTCTGGTGGTTCACAGCAACCCTTGGCATTTGGCATGTAAAAAACATCACTAATGTTTGTCTCTGTCTTTACATAGCATTCTCTTCTGTGTCTTTCCATATCCTTTCTTCTTATAAGGATACCTGTAATTGGATTTAGGGGTGACTGTGTATCCAGCATGATCTCATTTCAGGATCTTCAACTTACTTACATCTTCAGAGATCCTATTTCCAAATAAGTTTCCATTATGAGTTTCCTGGTGAGCATGAATTTTGAAGAACTCTTTTCAACACATTACAAGTACTAAGAACAGGGTTGGCATAGAGTAAGTAGTCAGTTTATAAGAATGAAAAACTAGAACAATTTAAATTAATACTAGTAAGAAATTAATATACAAATTATATGAGTCACATGCTAAGCTTTTTAGCAGTGATTGAATGAGCCCAATCTATGTCAGCATGAATAAATTTGGAAAGTTTATTTGCTGAGTTTTAATAAGTAAAATTCAAAACCAAACATATTATTAATGTAAATGACTACTATTGTGTTTTAAGGTTATAAGTACTAAATTCATGGTAAATATTGATTTTGGTGAGAGAGGAGGAGTATAGGACTGGGAAGCAAAGAAAATATCTGTGTCTTTGTTTTATTCTGTAATATTCCCCAAAATATATTTTTCCAATTTAATTTACAATAGTGTCAAAAAGAAAATATTTAGGGAGTGGGGGCCCAAGATGGCAGCGTGAGTAGGGCAGCAGAAATCTCCTCCCAAAACCATATACATTTTTGAAAATACAATAAATACAACTACTCCTAAAAGAGAGATTAGAAGATACAGTACAGCAGCCAGGCCACATCTACATCTGCAAGAACTCAGCATCTCACAAAAAGGGTAAGATACAAAGTCACGACCCAGAAGGACCGGAGCACTTCCCCTACCCCAGCCCAATGGTAGGAGGAAAAGAATCAGAGTGGGGAGGGAGGGGAAGCACAGGACTGCTAAATAACCAGCCCTAGTAATCTGCACTGGGAGCACAGAAACATTGCATGGTATACTGGATATTAGAGAAACAGGAAAGAAAAATCTGAGATGGGGACTGTAAGCAGGTCCCACAGCCAGCTCCCCTGGCACAAAAGAAAAGCAGGTGCTTTTAAAAAGTCTTAAAGGGGCAAGGGCTTAACAGCTGGATAAAGTCCTGGCACACTCAGCCCAGCAGGCTGGGAATCTTAAGAAACTTCAGGTGTCCTAACCCCCTGGGTGCCCTAACCCAGCCTCCAAGCCCCTCATGACAATGAGCAGCCTGTCATTCCCACCGGCCAGCACTGCCAGCAAACTGGCTGACCCGCCACACGGAGCAGCCAGGGAACAACCCCGCCCACAGCAACCACACAGAGTCTTCTCCCAGTGCGCAGCTAGCCAGGACAGGCCCAGAGTCTGCCACCAGCGTGCAGCTGCCCAGAGGAACCCAGAGCAAGGTCCAGAAGGCATGAAGGGGCACCATTCTCTCAGGAGAACATACCCAGTGCATCTGCAACCCCCCGCAGGGCTCTAGGCTGTCCCAAGGGCTGCCCAGCCCATGGAAGCTCAGGAGATTATCCCAGAGACTGCTTCTGGTGTGTGGGTAACCAGCACAGGCAGCAGAAGCTGGAGAAAGGTCCAGAAGGCACGAAGGGGCGCCATTCTCACAGGAGAACACACCCAGCACACCTGTGACCCCTCGCAGGACCTGAGGCTATCTATTCCAAGGGCCACTGTGCACATGGCAGCTCAGGGGATTATCCCAGAGACTGCTTCGGGTGTGCAGGTAAATGGCACAGGTAGCGGAGAAGGGCAAGGCAACCAGCAAACAGGAAGGGACTTTGTTCCCGCAGCTGACACATGTGCCACCTGCTTGCAACCACTTGTATTGCCATGAAAAGTCAGAAGAATCAGGTCCAGTCAAAAATCACTCAGACAACCCCAGAGACAGGGCATGGTGAGATAAATATAACCAATCTTCCTGAAAAAGAATTCAAAATAAAAGACATAACCATTCTGATGGACCTGAAGAGAAATATGCAAGAGCTAAAGGATGAAGTCCAGAGGGAGATAACAGAAATGAAACAATCAATAGAAGGGCTTAAGAGAAGACTGGATGAGGTGCAAGAGACTGTTAATGGAATAGAAATCAGAGAACAGGAATAGAGAGAAGCTGAGGCAGAGAGCAATAAAAGGATCTCTAGTAATGAAAGAATATTAAGATAACTGTGTGACAGAACAATATTCACATTATAGGGGCACCAGAAGAAGAAGAGGGAGAAAAAGGGATAGAAAATGTCTTTGAAGAAATAATTGCTGAAAACATCCCCAAGCTGGGAAAGGAAATAGTCTCTCAGACCATGGAAGCCCACAGATCTCCCAACACAGGGGACCCATGGAGGACAACACCAAGACATATAATAATTAAAATGGCAAAGATCAAAGACAAGGACAGAGTATTAAAAGCAGCCAGAGAGAGAAAAAAGATCACCGACAAAGGAAAACCCATCAGGCTATTATCAGACTGCTCAACAGAAACCACGCAGGCCAGAAGAGAATGGCATGATATATTTAATGCAATGAAACAGAAGGGCCTCGAACCAAGAATACTGTATCCAGCATCATTATCATTTAAATTTGAAGGAGGGATTAAACAATTCCCAGGCAAGCAAAAGTTGAAGGAATTTGCCTCCCACAAACCACCTCTACAGGATATTTTAAAGGGACTGTTCTAGATGGAAGCACTTCTAATGGCTAAATAGATGTCACCAGAGAAAATAAAATAACAGCAAAGAAAGCAGACCAACTAAATACAAACTAAAGGCGAAAAGTAAAATCAACTATCCACAAAAGCAGTCAAAGGAAACACAAAAGAGTACAGAATAAAACACCTAACATATAAAGAATGGAGGAGGAAGAATAAGAAGGGAGAGAAATAAAGAAACATCAGACTGTGTTTACAATAACTTAACAAGAAAGTTAAGTTAGATTGTTAGATAGTAAAGAAGCAACCCTTGAACCCTTGGTAACCACGAATCTAAAGCCAGCAATGGCAATAAGTACATATCTATCAATAATCACCCTAAATGTAAATGGACTGAATGCACCAATCAAAAGACACAGAGTAACAGAATGGATAAAAAAGCAAGACCCATCCATATGCTGCTTACAAGAGACTCACCTCAAACCCAAAGATATACACAGACTAAAAGTGAAGGGATGGAAAAAGATATTTCATGCAGACAACAAGGAGAAAAAAGCAGGTGTTGCAGTACTTGTATCAGACAAAATAGACTTCAAAACAAAGAAAGTAGCAAGAGATAAAGAAGGACATTACATAATGATAAAGGGGTCTGTCCAACAAGAAGATATAACCATTATAAATATATATGCACCCAACACAGGAGCGCCACCATACGTGAAACAAATACTAACAGAATTAGAGGAGGAAATAGAGAGCAATGCATTCATTTTAGGAGACTTCAACACACCACTCACTGCAAAGGACAGATCAACCAGACAGAAAGTTAAGTAAAGACACAGAGGCACTGAACAACACACTAGAACAGATGGACCTAACAGACATCTACAGAACTCTACAACCAAAAGCAACAGGATACACATTCTTCTCAAGGGCACATGGAACATTTTCCAGAATAGACAACATACTAGGCCACAAAAAGAACCTCAGTAACTCCAAAAATATTGAAATCCTACCAACCAACTTCTCAGATTACAAAGGTATAAAACTAGAAATAAATTTTAGAATGAAATCAAAAAGGCTCACAAATACATGGAGACTTAACAACATTCTCCTAATTAATCAATGGGTTAGTGACCAAATCAGAACAGAAATCAAAGAATATATGGAGACTAATTACAACAACAACACAAAGCCACAACTTCTGTGGGACGCAGCAAAAGCAGTTCTAAGAGGAAAGTATATTGCAATCCAGGCCTATTTAAAGAAGGAAGAACATTCCCAAATGAATAGTCTAAAGACACAATTACTGAAATTGGAAAAAGAAGAACAAATGAGGCCCAAAGTCACCAGAAGGAGGGACATAATAAAGATCAGAGAAGAAATAAATACAATTGAGAAGAATAAAACAATAGAAAAAAATCAATGAAACCAAGAGCTGGTTCTTTGAAAAAATAAACAAAATAGATAAACCCCTAGCCAGACTCATTAAGAGAAAAAGAGAATATGCACACATAAAGAGAATCAGAAATGAGAAAGGAAAAATCACGATGGACCCCACAGAAATACCAAGAATTATAAGAGAATATTATGAGAATCTATATGCTAACAAGCTGGAAAACATAGAAGAAATGGACTTCTTAGAAAAATACAACCTTCCAAGACTGACCAAGCAAGAAACAGAAAAACTAAACAGACCAATTACCAGCAACGAAATCGAAGCGGTAATCAAAAAACTACCCAAGAACAAAACCCCTGGACCAGATGGATTCACCTCTGAATTCTACTAGACATATAGATAAGAAATAACACCCATTCTCCTTAAAGTTTTCCAAAAAATAGAAGAGGAGGGAATACTTCAAACTCATTCTATGAAGCCAGCATCACTCTAATACCAAAACCAGGCAAAGACCCCACAAAAAAAGAAAATTGCAGACCAATATCCCTAATGAACATAGACGCAAAAATACTCAACAAAATATTAGCAAACCGAATTCAAAACTACATCAAGAGGATCATACACCATGATCAAGTGCGATTCATCCCAGGGATGCAAGGATGATACAATATTTGAAAATCCATCAACATCATCCACCATATCAAGAAAAAGGACAAAAACCACATGATCATCTCTATAGATGCTGAAAAAGCATTTGACAAAATTCAGTACCCATTCATGATAAAAACTCTCAATAAAATGGGTATAGAGGGTAAGTACCTCAACATGATAAAGGCCATATATGACAAACCCACAGCCAACATCATTCTTAACAGCAAGAGGCTGAAAACTTTTCACCTAAGATTGGGAACAAGACAGGGATGCCCACTCTCCCCACTCTTATTCAACATAGTACTGGAGGTCCGAGCCACGGCAATCTGACAACACAAAGCAATACAAGGTATCCAGATTGGTAAAGAAGAATTCAAACTGTCACTATTTGCAGCTGACCTGATATTTTACATAAAAAACCCTAAAGACTCCACTACAAAACTACTAGAACTAATATCTGAATTCAGCAAAGTTGTAGGATACAAAATTAATACACAGAAATCTGTTGCCTTCCTATACACTAATGAGGAACTAGCAGAAAGAGAAACCAGTAAAACAATCCCATTCACAATTGCTTCAAAAAGAATAAAATACCTAGGAATAAACCTAACCAAGGAAGTGAAAGACCTATACCCTGACAACTAGAAGACATTCTTATGAGAAATTAAAGAGGACACTAACAAGTGGAAACTCATCCCATGCTCTTGGCTAGGAAGAATTAATATTGTCAAAAAGGCCATCCTGCTTAAAGCAGTCTACAGATTCAATGCTATCCCTCTCAAAATACCAACAGCATTCTTCAATGAACTAGAACAAATAGTTCTAAAATTCATATGGAACCACAAAAGACCCCGAATAGCCAAAGCAATCCTGAGAAGGAAGAATAAAGCAGGGGGGAATTACACTCCCTGACCTCAAGCTCTACCACAAAGCCACAGTAATCAAGACAATTTGGTACTGGCACAAGAAGAGACCCACAGACCAATGGACAGAATAGAAATTCCAGATATTAACCCAAACATATATAGTCAATTAATATACAATAAAGGAGCCATGGATATGCAATGGGGAAATGATAGCCTCTTCAACAGCTGGTGTTGGCAAAACTGGACAGCTACATGTAAGAGAATGAAACTTGATCATTGTCTAACCCCATACACAAAAGTAAATTCAAAATGGATCAAAGACCTGAATGTAAGTCATGAAAGCATAACGCTCTTAGAAAAAAGCATAGGCAAAAGTCTCTTGGACATAAACATGAGAAACTTCTTCATGAACATATCTCCCTGGGCAAGGGAAACAAAAGCATAAATAAATAAGTGGGACTATATCAAGCTGAAAAGCTTCTGTGCAGTAAAGAACACCATCAATGGAACAAAAAGACATCCTACAGTATGGAAGAATATATTCATAAATTACATATCTGATAAAGGGTTGACATCCAAAATATATAAAGAGCTCATGCACTTCAAAAAACAAAAAGCAAATAAGCCAATTAAAAAATGGGCAGAGAATCTGAACAGACACTTCTCCAAAGAAGAAATTCAGTTGGCCAACAAGCATATGAAAAGATGCTCTTCATCGCTAATCATCAGAAAAATGCAAATTAAAACCACAATGAGATATCACTTCCTACCAGTTAGGATGGCCAACATCCAAAAGACAAACAACAGCAAATGTTAGGGAGGATGTGGAAAAAGGGGAACCCTCCTACACTGCTGGTGGAAATGCAAATTAGTTCAACCATTGTGGAAAGCAGTATGGAGGTTCCTCAAAAAACTAAAAATAGAAATACCATTTGACCCAGGAATTCCACTTCTAGGAATATTCCTTAAGAACGCAGGAGCCCAGTTTGAAAAAGACATATGCACCCCCATGTTTATCATAGCACTATTTACAATAGCCAAGAAATGGAATCAACCTAAGTGTCTATCAGTAAATGAATGGATAAAGAAGATGCAGTACTTATACACAATGGAATATTATTCAGCCATAAGAAGAAAACAAATCCTGCCATTTGCAACAACATGGATGGAGCTAGAGGGTATTATGCTCAGTGAAATAAGCCAGGCGGAGAAAGACAAGTATCAAATGATTTCACTCATCTGTGGAGTATAAGAACAAAGCAAAAAACTGAAGGAACAAAACAGCAGCAGACTCACAGAACCCAAGAATGGACTAACAGTTGCCAAAGGGAAAGGGACTGGGGAGGATGGGTTGGAAGAGAGGGATAAGGGGAAAAAAAGATGCATTAGGATTAGCAGACATAATGTAGAGTGGGGCATGGGGAGGGCTGTACAACTCAGAGAAGACAAGTAGTGATTCTATAGCATCTTACTATGCTGATGGACAGTGACTGCAATAGGGTATGTGGTGGGGATCTGACGATGGGGGGAGTCTAGTAAACATGTTGCTCATGTAATTATAGATTAATGATACCAAAGTAAAAAAATATTTAGGACTAAACTTAAGAAGGCAAAATATTTGTACACTGAAAACTGCAAAATATTGCTGAAAAAAAAAAGACACTGATAAGTGGAAAGACATCCCATGTTCATTGATCTGAATATTTAATATTGTTAATAATATGTCAATACCACCCAAAACAATCTACAGATCTAATGAAGTTTTTATTAAAATCCTAATGATATTTCTTGAAGAAACAGAAAAATCATTGCTAAAATTATGGAATGTCAAGGGCCTCAAATTACCAAAACAACCTTTCGAAAGAACAAAGTCAGTGGTCTCACACTCCCCAATTTTAGAGCTTATTACCAAGCTGCAGTATACTGTATACTTGCATAAAGACAGACATACAGGCCAATAGCCTAGAAATAAACCCTCACGTATATCATCAAATGATACTCAACAAGGGTACCGATATCATTCAATGGGAAAAGTAGAATATTTTCAACAAGTGGTGTTGGGAAAACTGAATATCCACATGTAAAGTAATGGAGATAGGCCTATGCCCAACACCATATACAAAAATGAACTGCTAATGGAGCAAAACCTAAGTGCAGAGCTAAATCTATTTAACTCCTAGAAGAAACATAGGTGAAAAGCTTCATGACATTGGTTTGGCATTGATTTCTTGGCTATAACACTAAAAACACAGGTAACAATAGAAAAAATTAATTGGAATACATAAAATGTAAAATTGGAATACATAAAGGTATTAAACTTTTGTGCCTTGAATGACACAATTATGAGAGTGAAAAAATGACCCACAGAATGAAAGAAAATACTTTCAAATCATATAATACAACCATTTGGATTTTTCCTTATGTTGCAAAAATACTTCAGTTAAGCATTTTAATAAAATAGCTTGTGAACTATTTTATTCTTCAAAAACAAACACCAGGTTGTAATACAAGTTTTGAACATGATTTTTTGATAGAATTGATTGATATAGTCAAATGAATGTCATGTAGATGAATTTTGACAGACTCCTAAAATCTTTAAAATTTAATCTAATCAATATTTGGTTTAATGACAGACATATACATATATGTATCTATATGTTTGTGTCTATATTTTAAAACACATCTAATTATTTAAAATGTCTAGTTATTTCATTTCTGAACTGTATTAGTAAATTGATGCAGGACTAAATTGGGTTTGAAAGTTCACTAACTTGAGTGATCTAGTTTATTATTTAGATGCTCCTAATCTGCTTTATTACTTGCTCACTACCTAGGTCAACATCACTTATGGTTTAGCCATGTCACAGACATAACTTCTAATTCATCATTCATTCATTCTTTCATCTTTAAAGCCCATAGTTCACAAAATCCAACTTAAAGTGGTTTCTTCCCCAAATATTTCTACTCTAAAATACCATTCTTCAATTCAGTTGGTAAGGAAGAGACTTTTAGTTTCCTATCCACAGTGTTAACCCATCTTTCTCCATAACAGTCTCCTGATTTATATTATAGGTAATTAAAATGATCACAGCAATCTTTCTTTAGCTTTGAAGCCAATATATAAGCAAAGTTGCTGGTGAACTATTTTGGATATTCCCTGTAAAAGGGGCTGAACAACTGGTATGGACCCCTTTCTACCCTTTCCACCTTCCTTCTTGTCAATGCAAAAACAATGACCAGAATTCCAGCAGCTATTTTGTGATCTTGTAAATGACATCTATTAGCCAAGAATGGCAGAGCAGAAAGATGCTAGATCTCTAATTTCCTGAAAAATGATGCCATTCAATATTTGGAATAGTATTTCTGAATTTCTCTTATTTCAACAAAGAACAAAAATTAAATAAATACTTATCTTGTTTAATATACTATTGTTTTCTGTTACTTACAGAGTTAATTTTCACTCAGCCTCTTTCTTCCTCTAATTAGTTGTGACATTTTGTTGCTCTTTGAACCTCCTTTATAATCCAAGTTTTTTTCCCTATTACTATTATCATCAACCTAGTCTGCTTTGTCATCCTAAAAATTTAATTCAGTAAGTTTTATGATAAATACTTTGAGAAATATTAAGATACATGGACATTTGAAAAATATTTATGACATCTATACTAAGATCCAGTCATGATGTTTGAAATCGGGAATACAGAGAAGGGCATTGATTACCCAACCACAACCTTATATTCATTACATTGTATAAAGTTCCATCTTAGTGGTCTTATCACATTTAAACTTCACAAATAGGGGTTGGAATCCCATTTTGTATGATGCTTTGGAAAGTTAAATTACTATTAAGTGATGGAATAAGGATTTAAGTCAAAGACTCTTTTAATCGCACACTTTCCACTGAACCACAGCATGTGGCATGAACATAGCACTAGAAATGGGAATGGAATGTAAGGAGGACTGGAGTCTGCAGGGATAGTCCTTATGCAGAGAGAAAAGCGATGCTCAAATGAGAAATGTAGGTCAGTGCCTGAGTTATTGCTGCAGACTCAAGGCTGTCTAGCCTTTTTCTAATCCCTTCCAATTAATCTTTCCAAAACAAATTTATCATGCCAACAGTGTTTCTTTGTTCCTCGTAATCTTGCTCCTCCTACGTTTTCTCCATAATTCCCCCATTCAAACCCTCTATTTGACAAAGACTGTTTTTGTCATCATTTCTGAACCACACAATATTCTTTCATACCTCTGAATTCATGCAGCTCACACTGATCTCTCATTTTTCTGACCTTTTATTAAATTTATTGTCTGTATCATTCTTTCTAATCATAAAATCTCATTTCATTTATTGTGTGTGTATATTTTCATCCCAAGGAGTTTATAAAATGTCTTGGGGTCAGACACTAGGTCTTGCTTTGCCTCATTTATGAAGTCTACATCAGTGATAGCTTACAAGAAATATCTATTATTTGTTGAGCTCAATTAAAAATTGCCTGACAAATCTTGAAGGATGGTAAAAATAATTTTTCCTTCTAGATTTTTAGCATTTGGATTAACTGACTCACAAATGCTCTCCAGTTAACTTGCGTAGTTTCTAGTATTGGTCTAAGTAAAAGCTGTACTTGACAGAACTACTTTTTAGATCTCTTTCCCTTAGTTTAAATTTCCCTCTGCCTTTCAGTCCCCTACCTCCAACCTTTGCCTAATTTTTCCCTCACCCTGATGTATATTTTCCTGAGAATAACTTTCCTTGGCTTCAACTACTATGGGGATTTATGGTATTAAGGCCCTGAGCCAACCTGGAGCTTTTTTGATGGCTTATGTGCCATTTTGAAACCCCAAACTATTTTATATTCCCCAAGAAAACTTTTGTAATACAACCTGTCCTTTCAAGGTGTACTTTACCAGACTTCCACTGACCACTAGCTAATGTCCTAAACTAATCCAGAGGAAAAAGAACAAATTAAGAAATTATTCTAGGTAGTAATGTTTCTCCTCCTAGATGACTAGCATTTTTACCACAGTAAAATTTTTGGTGAGAATGTCCTTGACCTTGACCAAAAGGGTATTTTAAGGAAAATATTTCAGATCTAACACAGGAAGAATATAACCAGTGTTGGAAATATTTTGTGTCATGGAATTCTGCAAATCATGCCTTGTCTCATAAAAGGAGTTTCCTCTGCTCTAATTCTATGCATCCTATCCTATTGATATTTTATCCTGTACTATTAAAATAATATCATAATGTTAACAGAACACTAATGTTTGGGATACACACATTTTTTTTCTGCCCAATGCATGATATATTTTAGAACTGATGAATCATCAAACAAAATGAAATAACACCTTTCCCATCTTTCTAGATCTGGTGAATCAATAAAGACTTCAAACTTCCTATTCCATCTTCACCTTACATATGATTGCACCCATCTAAACCACACTGGGAAAAATACACTTACCTGTCAAATAGACAATTGATCTCATGTTTTAGTGAGCTCTGTGTATTGCATATTCTTGGTTAACAAAGTCCAAAATTGAAATCATGGGATAGAAAAATAGAAGTATATGGAATATTTTTGAAGATATTAATATATATTTACACTTAAGAATTACGCAGTTTCTTCAGAGTTGCTGTCTTGCTACTAGGGATCAGTGCAAGGGTTCTTTATTACCTTAAAACGCAGAAATAAGCAGTTGGGAGCTCAACTTATCATTTGGGCTTGAAAATCTTGACCCAAGTGAGATACATGTTTAAAAAAAGGACCACATCTTGAGCCAGATAATTAAAAATACCATAAATTTTGATTTCTGTGGCATAATATTTAAATATCGATATTATCACTTTTAACTAAATATTTTGATATTGAATAGGAAATGATAGATCACATTTGGAATTTATTGAAACAATCTTATTAATAACAACTTCACAGCCACCTGACCGTAGTCACCATCAGTAAAACTAAAGGGAACATTGTGTGCGGATGGGATGATAATAAACCCAATGGAGGGCCAGAGGTGGAAATCAGCAATTAGGTGGCTTGGCGGTGGGAAAATTCTGATTTTTACATTTCTTAAGAAAAGAAAAACCAACACACTTTGGATCATTAGTTCATAAATTAGATAACATTTGATATAAAGGACTCCATTGAGAATAAGTTTAATGTGATGGATTGTGAATAAACCTAGAAATAAATAAAAATAAGGTCTGTATGCATCTCCAAATCTTACCCACACTTTGGAATATAAGTAAGACTGGAAACTCCCCAGAACATCATTTCCTGGGATGTTTCTAATATGTCCCATTTTCAGCCAAGATAGAAAAAAAAAATCACAATGAAAGTATTTATGGCATTTTATGTGAAAACATGAAAATGTAGAAGTTTTGTTTGTTTTTTCAATGAAAATTTTTGAAATCTGAACATGCTAAAGTTTGGATGAAGCTCATGAAAGAGATTTCAGATAGTCACGGATAAACTTCGGCCTAATTTGCTTAAACCCAGTTAAAGAAAATTAAGATTAATTGCTCTCCTGTACATTATTTCTACAGGTAATTCTGTACTCTTCAAGTATATTTCTGTAACTGGGATATCAGTGTATGCTTATAGTATCTTTAGGATATCCAAACCCTCATACATGCACTCACACACAAAAAAGCACACTCTAAAATAACCTGTGTTTAAAAAGGCCCTCTCCTCATATTGCACATATACATAAACAGTAGTTGTGAACCATTAAGGCCTCTGCAAGTTGCACTGGCCCCTTGGATAACATTTAAATCACAAACTGATTTTTCTCTAATATTGTTATCTCTCTTCTTTATCTTTTTATTAGTACTCTGTCCCCATTTTTACCACCTTATATGTCTCCTTCATTGTCTTTTAATACTGTCCTTGAATTTATTCTTGCATTTTGAAGCATATTCATTCTTATTGTTTTAGATGGAGTGAGTGATAGAGGATGCTTTAGTTAATTTTTCAGCATGATTATTACAAATGTCCAAAGTCAGAGGACTATGAATATGTACATCACTGTAATCTGGCATATAACATAAGACTATGCTATTATTCAAAACCAGAGTTTTCTCTTTTGCAACATTTTTCATGAGTTGTAAGTTCCATTATTTAAAGTTTTCATGTAAGTGTACTTTATTTGCAGATTTATTTTTCATGATCTTTGTCTCCAGAAATGAAGTGAGAGAGTTTTTTTTTTTCAGACATTAATATGATTTTACTGCTTAGTAAAATAAGTTTCTATTAGAAAACATAAATCACTTATTCACAAGGAAATGATAAAATATGAAAGGGAGAACAAGAAATTATTGCCCCAAAAATGTATTTTGGTTAACATAAGGCAATATGGAAAGGATTAAAAATTAAAAATTGACTGACTGATTGAAATTCTTAATTTTTAATCCCATCCCTTCTCCCACTGGTTTGCTGCAAACCAGTCAGGGATATTAAACATTTAGTCAAATGATTTTAACTAAGAAAATTTTCCAATAAATTATTTTTAAAATATAGGTTCTTAGGCAGTTCTTTCCCTCACTGATCATTAGCACCCTTAGTAGAACTTTTATCTGTGGGCTGAATGATAATTTTATTACCTATTTGAGTACAAAGCTCGAGTATTTAACTCTATAACTATCAGAGAAATGAGAGTTTATTTCTAATTTTCCTATAAAAGAAATCAATGATAATTTATTTTGTGCAAGTTTCTTCTACATAGAGACTGTGCAACATGGTGAAGAATGAGGATTTTAGAGTCAGATCAAGTGGCATCCAGCTTCAAAATCATAACAAATGTGTCACCATGTATAGAGTAACCTCTCCAACTCTTTCCCTTATCTGTAAAAAAAAAAGTGATAATAATAGTAATATCGACCTCATGGTGTCCTTGTAGGACTCAGAAGAGGAGATGAATATAGAGTTCTCTGCATAGTTTCTGGCATGTGGCTATTCAGTTATCATCATCATCCTTAGTAATAGTAGTAGTGCCTGTTTAACATAGTAGCTTCGAGCAACAGGAAAACAGATCAAAGACTTATGATTTGTGAAAGTTAACTATATTCATCTGGTCATACTTATACATTTTTGATCATCAAAGAATGGTGACATAGACAGCCTTCACGTTCCCATGGGTTAAGGAGCCTGAGATAATATGTGATAGGCAGAAATACCTACGGGAGGGCAGTTTTCCTAACAGTTCGCTTCAATGACATTAAAAAAAAATGTCCAATGGCAGAATGTCAATCTGCCTGACAGTGTAAATCTCCTTAAAGCAATTTAATTCAGATTAAAAAGATAACCATGGCTTATATAGTAGAATGAGGTTTCTGTTTCAAATCCATCATGTTAACACTATCAGTAACCTATTCTGACCCATGATTGAGTAGTTTTAATTAAGTTCAGTTGGGGTAGTGGGGGAAGGGTGCTTCATTTAATCCTTCATTAATAGTGAAAGTGAATATTATGAATATCTCTATAACTTCTGTAGCTTGAACATCTTTCTTTTATATTGAATTTATTGTTTTCCTTGCTATAGAGCAATACCATTTGGGGAGCTCTGGTTCCCAGGAGCTTTAATGCTACCCCACTTCCAGCACTATAAAACGGAGACCTGCTGTTTTAATCACGCCTCTCTCTCTGTCAATGTTGTTTGCGCCCTGGTACAACCCATCTGCCTTGAATCTAGTGCTCCGCTGGGGCTGCACACATCTGCCAGCCAGACTACCTTCGTACACAATTACTCAATCCACCGTAAGGCTCTTTAATAGGAAACAAGTGTGACAACGGCAAGCCTCTTTTTTTTTTTTTCTCCTCCCTCTTAAGCCACAGAGTCAAATAGCCCTAATAGAGATGAAGCTTGATAGATCCGCCCAGGTGTAGGTGAAATGGTAAAGCCTCGAGGGTAATAGATGCTGTGCTCTCACGCTGAAGTTTAGCACTTTGTCCTGACCGGCTCTCAAGCAGCAGTGAGATGGGCAGCTCCTTGCACAGTTGCAAAGTCAACACGCTGCTTGCCGCTCACATTTATGCTTAATCCGGAGGGCGACCTGGAGCTAGGTGAGACCCGCAGAGCAGCCCTTTTACTTCAACGTGCGGACAAAGGACAGCAGATGCAGTAAGTGGTGAATTTATCTTTCCTTCTTTTACTTGGGAATTAATTAAATATGTTTACTCTCAGAGAATCCTCTAAAGACTGTGCACAAGTGAACTAGCAAAAAGCCTGTGTTCATAACCCTGTGGGTTTCCTCTGGTTTCGTTTTGCACGGAGCCTTGGTTCCACCACTGAGGCTTAAGTACCCCACGAGTGACCGCCTCGCTCAGAAGGTCTCAGGACTGAAATGTGGTGCTAATAATATTGCTAATTCAATCCTGTAGCTTGGCATACTACTCGCTCTTTCTGGGTGAAGTATCCTTTATTGCTGTCAGAAAATGATGGTGGC
Organism: Smutsia gigantea; assembly: GCA_032199065.1. Lineage (NCBI taxonomy): Eukaryota > Metazoa > Chordata > Mammalia > Pholidota > Manidae > Smutsia > Smutsia gigantea. The sequence goes on along the minus strand of JAVSCE010006294.1, from coordinate 205,322 downwards.
AAGTGTTCTGTCACAGTTTTGAGAACAGAAAAACATCTTTAAGAAGCACATTTCTTGAAAATGGATTTCAACTTTTAAACATAACTGTGTTGTTACATCACTGTTCCCACATGAAGGTAAAAAACTTGCTTCTAATTTTGGTTTAACAAATCCATCCTGCAGCTCAATCTCTTCCCAAAGAAGTGGCTCTGAAAACTCTGAAAACAGTATTAGGTTGTAGCAGCAGTGACAATGATAATGAATTTTTTAAACAAACAAAACAAAACAGAAGGTCATTTGTCTAATAGCATAGGAAAAGATATTAAAACCAGATGTAGGAAATCTCAACTCCTACTTTTTGGTCTTTCATGCTTGGTTTAAAGCAGCCTTCACATTGCGTTTACTTTGCATTTACAACTTTAGATTCACCATTAAACTATGTTTGAACTTGAAGTTCAGATTTGATCTAAATACAGCCCTGTTCCTTGAGCCCCCTACTCTGATTTTTACTTGGCTACAGGGAATCTTTTTACTACTATACCGTATATCCTGAATTGTGTTAACAAGCTAACCGTGGTGGACTTTTTCAGGTGGAATGTCAGCCGATGTGAAAGAATGTGTTCGCTGTTCAAATGTATGATGTTCCATATAAGAAATAAACATATGAGGCATATGCTCTTACCAAGACACCAGATATGATTTCTAAATTCACTCCATCAAATACTACACAAAGATAATCATATGAAAAAGGGATGCAATAAAAACTGTTAGTACGTCATAACTATTTGTAGTCATTGGAGGGTTTTGTTTTAATTTAGGCATTTTTATTTGAAAAATTAGTCTAGAAGGCATTGTCATCCCAAAAGACAATGAGCATATAAACCGTTGCATAGACAGGTGAAATTGGATAAAACACTGTAGCATTGTTCAAATAATTCCCCACAGGCAGGTGTTTTGTTTTTGTTTTCTAGCTAGCTATTATAGATGGACATCATTGAAATTGATGGTTTAAAAGCCATGACGGTAGAATCCTGATGACTCCTTTGTGTATATTCAGAAATGAATTCGCTTGGATAAAGTTGCAGCTATGAGAGGTTTAATTAATTATTGCTAGTTAAATATATTTCTTTAAGAATTGCATTTGACATTACTGATGGTGGAGTTAACGCAATTTAAAAGTCATTCTTCATGAAATACTTTAACTGACAATTGCTGGCATTGAATAGCGGTCAATGTCTACCCCCTACAGGGAGAGAATCTAATTTCACTATGCCTTCCCCAGTACGAGAATACTGCTGAGTACAGTTCACACATATGAATGTTGTAACCATGTCAATGAGTCCAACAAGTGCCCTTTAATGAAAAGGTCAGCCCTGTGATTAATAGGAAGACGTTTTCAAAGCCTGCACCTCAGTTCAGCACTGCATTTAGATTTGTCTCTTCTTGATTTACTTCATTTGCCTTTCAAAGCGTAATAAAGATCAAGTGGTACTATATTAGTCTTTTAAAATGCAGTGTGGTTAGTTTCATAGTGATGCACTGGTTAATGTATTTGGTTCAGTAAAATTAATAATTAAGTGAAAAAGTCAGTTAAGCTAATTATTGAGGGCCTAAGATGATAAATGAGAATTTTACTCTTTATCCAAATAGTTAGAATAAATGGCCTTTGCTTAGGTTTCAGTTAATTTAATAAACTTCAAGAGGCACTTTGCAGGTGAAGATGAAATGACAGAGGAAAAGTTTAATATTTTGCCTAAGATTTATTGTGCTGAAAGGCTAGCAAGTAAATATACACAGGTTACTCATACAGTAATTTTTCACTAACAATGAAATTCATTGAAAAATATAGCTAGGTAGGTAGAGATGAAGACAGTAATTGTAAACCTAGTGACATCCTCAGAGAAGCAATTTAGTCCTCTGAAAGTTATAATAGTTATAACCATTCTAATTAAAACTTATGCTGGAAAACATTATGATTAAGTCCAACTTAAAATGTAAAAAATACTTTTGACTGGAATTAAATTTGGCTAATACCATGTTAACATTTAGGAAATTCACAAATAAGATGGTCCTTAAATAAGTTCCTTTATCTTTTCATTTATGTAAGTGTTCTGTATCCCTGTGGCTTTATCTGTTTTCAAATAAGTTTACAATATGAGTAATTAAGTAATACAAACAACATAAGTATATATACTGTATTTATTACACATGAAAGTTTCTGTATGCTTGGAGGAAAGTTTTTAGAAACCACAGGCAATAGTACTTATACTAAGCGATATTCTCTTTTTAACTTTAATTTTTTTAAACCTAAACCAACACTAACAGGATTTAATAACTCCATTTTCACTTATATCAAAGGAACTATATTACATACCAAGAAAGGAAGCGTGGGAAAAACACAGTCCAATTTCATTGACCACTCAACAAGGAGACCATGCTGTCTACTCTATAATGTGCTTCCTAGCTGGCCTTCCACGTTACCTATGCCCTCAGCTGTAGCTACCAGGTTCTGTTCTTTTCCGGGTTCCATTTGTGCTCTGAATTGGTAACCAAATGCTTCTAAAAAGAGTGCTAATGGATAACATTAGTTGAGCCCCCACCAAGGAACCAGACACTGCCCTGAGCGTTTTGTATCCACAATTTATTTAGTCCTTATAACCCAATGAAGTAGGTACATTTCTGTTCCCATTTATAAATGTAAAAACAGAATGTTGAGGGACTTTCCCAGTGTTGCACTGCTAGTAAGCTGTGGAATTTGGGTTCAAATGAACTTTGCCTGAGGACAACTACCCTCCCCAACTGCTGGGCTATACTTATTCCCTAACAGGCAACCTCATTATCAGTGCGAAATTGACTTTATCTCTAATCACCTCGTAAGGACCACTTGAATTCTGAAAGGGATTAATAAATGGAAATAAATAGAATGCCCATCGAAGCATAGTTAAATGCCAGTAGAATGACCTCAGTTCAAATTTCATTATCACTCAGCACTCACAAACCTACTACTTTCAGAGGTTTTACTATAGGTAGAGAAGGAATTGCAGTTACATCCCAGGTATTTGGGGAAGAACGAGTCCTTTCACCCTCACTAGGTTGCTAAATTTCCATTCCTATTATTGTATTAAGTGTCTGAGAAGAGTTTGTCTCCTGAGCATATTCCCAGCCAAGCTGCTGCTGACATTAACAGGGTGACTCTCATCAGAATGGCCTTTCAATGAGTCACCCAAGCACAGTCCCACCTCCAAGGCTGTGAAGAAAGTGAGCTGTCAGTTATTCACTCCTCAAGATTTTCAGGCCTCGGTTACTCAATAGAACCATCTAGATTTTTTTTTTTAAGAGAATGCTAATTGAATTTTCCCTTCATCTGTGGATATTTTTTTATCACACAGATACCTCCTGGAAAACACCTATTTGAAAGATTTCACTTCAAATACAGATTTTCCAAGGACCTGCATCTGTGGTATGTCTTATCTGCTAAAACACTTTCTCCCCAAGACAGACATTTATCAATATGATTGAGAACATTCTTTATAGAGAGATCAAAAACAAAATATTTATGGTAAGAAAACCCTTTCATTTCATAATATAACTTTATGGGCTTATGTAGTCTCTCCCAGATAAGAGACAATATTCAGTTTAAAGGGAATTTTTTAAAAAATTAAACAACCCGTATCATCATAATTTTTAAGCTGACTTCAGTTACTTTTATAAACACAAGCAGATACATGCAAGGAGAATGAAATGAACATGGGGTAATTACTTCAAAATTTTAGCAACCCCAATCCATTTTAATAGGTTGGTATAAATGTTACTTTATTTCTCACATAACCTTTGCTTCTGATGAAAGATATTTAATAAAGATATTTAAATGTTGTTAGCAGTTATAAAACCATAGACTATTCTTATACAAAAGAAGATAGAGATGAAAACAAGTATTTTTTTCAAACTAATCTCAAGATCCTGGAAGAATTAATTTATGGTGACAGGATCTGAAAGCTCTAAATACCTTGAGGATTGATGATTACTTAAAAACAGTAGTCGAAGACTTCCTCTATCACTATCATTACTCACAGAGATCAGCAGGCTAGCTCCTTGAAGTTAAATCTTATCCTCATAAGATTTATCTTTTTGAATTATCCAGAAACGACTTCATTTTCATTTGCAGGCTCATCTTAAGTGGGAGAGTCTCTTCATTATCCAGACACACACACACACACACACACTCTCTCTCTCTCTCTCTTTCTCTCTCTCTCCTTACCTGACTCATTCTAAGCCTTCCATCAGGGTCCCAGTCTACAATTAATTCTGATTCTGATCACTACTGGATCATGTTCTGGAGAATAATGGGAATTTTGTAGGCTTAGATGTTGTGCTGGTAGAAAGCTCCAGTTATGCCTAGCAATTGGCTGTCGCTGCTCAATTCCACAGTTTCATACACCCTGAAGCCCAAGCCAGCAGTCACCTACAACTCAGCTCATGGTCCTTTCTTTGCATGGACAGCTCTTGGTCCCAGTTCGTTGCATGAATTAGACTCCCGGTCAGCTTGAGTCTATTTCTGCAATCAATGCTCAGAATGTCATGGTTTCTACCCCTCTTAATATGAAAGACTCTTCACTGTAGGCCATTGAAACTTGTAACCAGTTTTGAGCAGGATATGAATTTCTAATTGTTAAGAAGGACACTTTATCATTGTTGTATGTTCAGAATAAAAGTTGCAGGTGTGACTAACTTGAAAATTCAAAGAGACATCTAATTAGCAGTCAACTTAATTTTGTTTTATTCCTTAATATTGTACATTCAAATTTGGATGAACGGCAGAGGGATGATTAATGTTCTATTTGTACTTCCATTAAAATTTTGAGGGTTTGACCTTGTTTGTAGTCTGACATGCTGATACGTTTAAATTTCGTATGTTAGTTTCCCGATAAACAGTATTTTCAGTTACTCTAGAATTTATTTTCCCTAGGTAAATCATATGTTTTTAATTCTGCACATACACTGTAGCATCTATAACTATATTTGATTGAGTTACAAATTTATAATTCTTCATATGTGGAGCAATGAACATGAAGTAAAAACACTGGGATTCAGGTCCTCTTTTTGACAATTACTATAAGTTTGCTTTCAAACAGTGGAACATATCCTCTCTCTGGTATTTTTGTGATTATTTGCATGTCAAAAAACTTTGCAAAGCTCTTTGTAAAGTCACCAGGAAGAATTTTGAGAAATTATCATAAGATAGAAAAGAAAATGAGAATGCACAAGCCCTGTATGTAATGTTCTACCCAATGCACATGCCAGACTTTTAAAGGGTTTTGTATGTAGCACAGGACTGTATGCTTATATAATTTATGTTATATCACATAAAGCACAATAGATATTTTCTCCCTTAGATTAAAATATATTTCAATGATATCAATCAGAAAACTTTTATCTGATTCTGAGTTTTACTCAACAAAATATGAGTCTAAATAAGTAATTCTTTGACTAAAAACTTCTCAAAACATTTCTCAACTTGCAAATTGAGATCCTTAATGAAGGATTCATATTTGATTACTATTGCCATTTCCTGATGGATTGCCTCCCTGTCCCATTTTGAACAATTTAAGAAATGAAACAAAGTTGACAAAATATTTTGGAAGCAAACATCTTTATCATATGAAGATAAATCTACAATACTGAGCCCTTGAATTAAGTTTGGGGTACCCACCCGATCACAGCCAACATCGGTTTGACACATAATGAAGAGGAATATTGTTAATAGTAACAGGTATGTCTTAAAATTCACATAAAACATTGACATTTTTAGTCATCTTTGCTCTCAGCTACCCCCTCAGATAGTAACACTTTGATTTATTTCACTTCTTAAATGTTAGAATATATTTTATCACAACCAATTTTGTGACCAAATATTTAATTTATACAAAATGAAAATTTGAGTTAAGATTAGCTTCTGTGCAAATATTTCTATTTTAAGATATAAAAACAGGCATATGTGGGTGAATATAGAGAAGTAACATGAATTCAGTAGTTACTTTAGGTTCAGTGGTTTACATTATCTCATTTAATCTTCATATCGCTAGGCAAAAGTAGATTTGTAATTTCCACTTTACAGATGAGTAATGTGTTTTAATTTCTCAATTCTTTGGATAACATTAAACCAATAAATATTTTCAGGTGACAAATATAATATTGAAAGTGATAAATATGTACAAACATGCCAGGATGCCCACATGCAGTGTAGGTTATGACAGAAGCTGTTTCTGTTACAGTTCCAGGCCCTTGGACTGGAATTTAGAGACTCAATCTATTTCAAGACATTATGAGCATCAAGAACAAGCATACACCTTGTAAGGACCATAACCTGCAAAAGCTTTAGTATCGCCATAATATTTTTATTCAAGAAAAGTAAGAAAATGTGGTATCAAGTAATGGCATTTCTTTCAGGAAGGTATTTTACTTTGGCACCTTTGTAACACTGCAAATGCTATAGGCAGTTTTAGCATGTGGAAATGATATATATTTTATATCAAACCTGTCATGTTTTTATATATATTCATTAATTTTTATTAACAATAATGTGATAAATAACTTCCTCTGTGTATGTAGTTTGTATATGAAAGTGAATATATGCATGTATGAATAAATCCTCTATTAGCATGATTTCTATTATGTATTCCACAGCAATATATTTATTAAATAAAAAGGATTTTTATTTTGCTTAAGAACTATTATCTATACTTTAAAAAACAAATGTCATCACAGACTTTTGTTTGTACTGAAAGGAAAAAATGTATGAATTTGAAAGCTTTGTTTCCTCCCTTACTTTGGCTGTTTTATAGTGTTGAATATTTATATTAATCATTTGCTATTCTCCACTGCTATAGGTACACTGTCTTTTTTATTATTTAATGTGTAACTTTAACAATGAGTAGTGAGTACCAACAGTATTACACAAAGGTCCTGTAGGTGGAATATGATTTTTTTTAATAATATTATTAGCATTATTTTTTAAAAATTGTCCATTTTGAAAGTTTTGAACTTTCCTTTTTTTATTATGCCACAGTCCAGATATTGTTTCCATTAGTATGACTTGGTGTATTAGTATGACTAAAGATGCATTGCCTACCTGGAGTCTTTTTAGATTCTTCTAAACAACTAGACTCACAAGACTACCATTGGCCACAGTGACCACTCAGGAGATAGGATAAGAGGAACTGCAGACCCTCAGCAGGGCAGGAAGAGGGGGTCCACTTGTAACAGCCCTTGCAGAAGTCCAACAAGCTCAGGTTGCAAGCAGAGAAGGTCAAAGTGAGACAGGCTGGGGAGACACCTCTGCTTAAAAGCCTTCTCTATACACCCGCTATCTTTTGTATCTACAGAGGCACAGTGTCTAGGGTTTCTGCAAGGGGCCTGGCCAGTGAAAATAGTCACCATACTCATGGAAGCCTGACGTTAGGCTATCAGCTGTTTACAATTTGCTTAGTCCTAGTGCAGTGTAGCAGTCAAGGGTCACTTTCACCTTAGGCAAATTTTCCTAGTAATAGTGTTAGCATTGTAATTTTTATCAGGTTTCCAGGAAGAGAGCTAGACTGTTCACAAAAGATCGAATTGTCATGAAGAAGGGGAAAACTTCTACCCTCATAAGATAATGAGTCCTTTATCCACAGGTGGTTAACATGAAGTTTGAGATTAATTTTAAGGACTAGTATGGCATATTTCCATTTTGTATACAAAAGCCCACTGCGCTATAGTTTATGGTTATAGTTACTACACAGAGACCTGCCATCACTCATTGTTTTCATTTTGCTTCAGAACATTTTCAGCATTTCTCCTCTCTCTGTAAACTTTAAAAACTATAGATACCTGCATACCAACATTTTGAAGAGCTAAAAAAGGTCTAGATTCATGAGTTAAAAGTTCCAAGGGGATTCTGTGTTCTTTATATGAGACTACACTAAGAAAGGTTAAGGCTACATTTTAAAAGACTAAAATTCAGAGTCAATTATGTAATTATTTAACATCAATAAGGCTTCACATAAAATAAACATGAAATTGCCTCCAAAGCTCAGGATACTAGTTCTGTAGCACCACCTTTGAAGTGGGAAGAGGCTAATTCATGGTACATCAGTTGTGGCCACAGAAATAATGTTTTATGTGGCCACACATGACATAAGCATGCCTTAGGGGAAATACATGAATGTGACAGGAACTCTGGCTTTTCTAGAGAGAAGCAGCGTAATGGGCAGATGATACCTTTTACGTTCCTACAACTGTGATCATTAGTGTTTAAAGACTGACTCCAGCTATTTCCCAGAAAGGGCATTGACCAGGTAGGTTCAGAGCATTTTGAATGCATTTACTACTGTGGTTGCCAGTGCTAAGTATTGGATTTTCAAAGCACTGCTAAGAATTTGTAATCGTGATATTTAAATAAATAAACACTAAGAGACTACATGCAATTTAGATTGAGTCTACTAGTTTGGTCTTTAGGAATAAGTAAAAGCTATAGAAGAACTGTAAACTATGTTTGCATTTACATATGTCCATTATCTTATGAGGGTAAAAGTTCAGAGATTTTACTTGCCCTAAAGTCAAAATTAGCAGTATGACCATAGTATATTTAATGATACTACCTCAATATTTTTACCTGTAAAATGAGAAGTTTGAAGTAGATGATGTATACAGTTTCTTTTGTATCTGATTTTTAAAATGTGTACATATATTTTTTCTTTTTGATAGTAAATATTAATCAACAGTACTACATAAAACAATTTAAAAATAAACTTCAGGTAGAAGATATATTGCTCTTACAAGATGTGTGTTAATTTTTTTTTGAAGAACCTTATTTCTTATGACACAATTTAAATGACAAAATTAATCTTGTCTGAATTAATAAACTCTTGAGTAATTAAATATCCTCAAGTTACTTGAATATTGAAAAATGAGGGCATTGATTCAGTTAATTTTGCTGGCTTCTGTAAAGTGCTTATCATGAATTAAGGAATTAAAATGCACTTCATGCACTTTAAATAGATAATCATTTGCCTTTTTTCTATTAAAGATAATTTTTAATCTGTCAATCAATAGACTTCATAATAAAATAGAGATGGTACAATGTAATTAGCTGAGAACAATGAATTTAATTTATCTCGAATTATGTATAAGAGAAAAAAACATGATAAAACCTCTTTAAGAACAATATTACTTAAAGAGAAAAACATATCACAATTGTTTCATATTCCTTTTTTAAATCAGAGCTATAAATCTTTGGAAAATTTGTCAGAAATTTCTATTAGATCTTTTTTCTATTAAACATTGAATTCTTATTTAATAGATAATAACTTTTAACATTAGCCATGGCTGGCCCTTAATTTGGGTGAATAATAAACTCAAGGCATTTTGGATTTATTTCTTTCAACAGGACATCTCAAAATTACCTTAAAAGATCTTTGAAGTAAGGCTTATTTTTAATTAATCTGATACCAATATGTGCCCCACAGGCCATTAGTAATTGAAAAACATGCAAAAGAAGATAGAGGTAATGAATATTTGAAAGGCCAGTGGATCATTGCAGATTTAGATTTGCCTTATTATCTTATCTTTTCATTGGTCAACCCCACACTTAGGGTGGACCTTTTGCTACTTAGAAGCATGGAGAACTAGGAAATAAAAAGAATAGGGTTGACACATAGCAAATTTTGAGTGTTATGAACTTTATCTTTGACATTCTTCCATTTTCTTCATAACTTTCCCAATTCAGGAGCAATTCTCTTCCCTTTCCCTCTCAACAACTGAGTCACCCCATGCTCATGGTCGTCATTTTGACTTAGGATTACCCTAAAACTTGCACTTCTGCCAACATCATTGTTTTCAGTTCAAAAAGCTGCATATTCCTAAATAGTCTTTACTCTTTACCACTGTTACCTCCTTCCCAGTAGAGACATATCTTGGAGATATTGTGAACTCAGTTCCAGACCAAAGTTATAAAGCAAATATCTCAGTAAAGTGAGTCAAATGAATTTTTTAGTTGCCCAGTACATATTAAAATTATGTTTATACTACATTGTAGTCTATTAAATGTTCAATAGCATTATGTATAAAAAAGCAATGCACATACTTTAATTTAAAAATGCATTATCGTTAAAAATGCTAGCCATCACTGGAGCTTTCAGTGAGTCATGATCTTTTGGTGGTAGAGGGTCTTGCCTCGATGTTGATGTCTGCTGACCATCAGGGTGGTGGTTACTGAAGGGTGGGGTAACTGTGGCAATTTCTTAAAATAAGACAACGATGTTCACTGCATTAATTGGTTCTGCCCTTCATCAACAATTTCTCTGCAGCATGCAATGCTGTTTGATATCATTTTACCCACAGTAAAACTTCTTTCAAAATTGTAATCAGTCCTCTCAAACCCTTCCAGTGCTTTATCAACTTAATTTTATGTTATATTCTAAATCCTTTGTTATAATTTCAACAATCTTCACAGCACCTTTACCAGTAGATATGATCTCAAGAAACCACTTTCTTTGCTCATCCATAGAAGCAACTCCTTATCCATGAGAAAGTTTTATTGGATTGCAGCAACTCAGTCACATCTTAAGGCTCCACTTCTAATTCTAGTGGTACTGTTGTTTCCACCATATCTGCGGTGACTTCCTCCACTGAAGTATTAAACTCCTCAAAGTCATCCGTGAGGATTGGAATCAACTTCTTCCAAACTCCTGTTAGTGTTGATATCTTGACCTCTTCCCATGAATCACAAATGTTCTTAGTGGCATATAGAATGGTCCTTCCCAGAAGGTTTTTACTTGACATCCTATAAGAGGAATCACTATCTATGGTAGCTATAGCCTTACAAATGTATTTCTTCAGTAATAAGACTAGAGAGTCAAAATTACTTCTTGATCCATGGACTACAGAGTGGATGTTGTTTTAGCAGGCATAAAAACATTAATTTCATTGTACTTCTCCACCAGAGCTCTTGGCTGACCAAGTGCACTGTCAATGAGCAGTCATATTTTGAAAGAAATCATTTTTTCTGAGCAGTAGGTCTCAACACTGGGCCTAGAATATTCAGCAAACCATGGTGTAAACAAATGTGCTTTATTATCCAGGCTTTGTTGTCCCATTTACAGAACACAGGAAGAGTAGATTTAGCGCATAATTCTAAAGGGTCCTAAGAATTTTTGGAATGGTTAGTGACATTAGCCTTAACTTAAAGTTAGGTGCCAATTGTATTGGCCCCTAACAATAGAGTCAGCCTGTCCTTTGAGGCTGTGAAGCCACGCATTGATTCCTCTCTAGCTGTGAAACTCTAGATGGCATCTACCAATAGAAGGCTGCTTTGTCTACATTAAAAATCTGTTTTTAGTGTAGCCATTAATTATTTTAGCAAGATGTTCTAGATAACTTGCAACAGATTCTACATCAGCATTTGCTGCATCACCTTGCACTTCTATGTTATGGAGATGATTTTTTCCTTAAACGTCTGCTAGATTCAAACTTTTCTTCTGAAACTTGCTCACCTCTCTTAGCTTTCATAGATGTGAAAAGAGTTAGGGACCTGCTCTGGAATAGATTTTGGCTTAAGGGAATGTTGTGGCTGGTTTGATTTGTCCAGACCACTCAAATTTTGGCCATCTCAGCAATAAGACTGTTGTGCTTTCCTGTCATTTGTGTGCTCCCTCCAGTAGCACTTTTAATTTTATTCAAGAACATTTTCTTTGCATTTACAATTTGTCTGTTTGGTGCAAGAAGCCTAGCCTTTGGCCTGTATCAACTGAGTCATGTCTTTCTCACTAAGCTTAATCATTTCTAGCTTTTGATTTAAAGTGAGACACATGTGACTCTTTCTTTCACTTGAACACTTAAAGGGCATTATCAACTGGCCTAATTTCAATGCTGTTGTGTCTCAGGGAATAGGGAGGTCAGAGAAGAGAGAGAGGGATGGAGAACGGCCAGGTGGCAGAGCACTTAGAACATACACAATGTCTTATATGGGTGTGGCTCATGGTCTACAATCAAAATATGTTTTTAGTGTAGCCATTAGTTATTTTAGCAAGATGTCCAAAACAATTACAATTACAAACAATTGCAATACCAAAACCAGAACAATTACCATAATAACATCAAAGATTACTTATCACAGATCACCATAGTAAATATAATAATAATGAAAAAGTTTGAAATATTGCGATAATTACCAAAATGGAACATAGACATGAGGTGAGCAAATGCTGTTGGAAAATTGGCATCAAAGGCTTACTTAATGCAGGGTTACCACAACCTTCAATTTGTAAAAAATGCAGTATCTGTGAAGTGCTGTAAAGCAAAGCATAATAAAACACAGTTTCTATGTCAAACACTCTTTCTCCTGGCATAGTAATTACTGTTAGTTCATGGTAGGGAAGCCAATTACACACCAACATAACTTGTTGAAAAATACAAGTTGATGGGTATCTTTTAATTAATTAAAAGTTTTCACCCTTTTTGGAGTGTTTACATTTTAGTAAGAGCATTCTTTAATTCAAAAGAGGTCTCTAATTTTTAGCTTCAGAAAAATTAAAAGAGAGGTAAGTTCCAGGCCAAGGAAGCACCCTTTTGTCCCACCTCTGCACTGGGATCTGCCTCTGTCAGCCCTGACCCGGGAAGCTGCTCCCTGGCCACTGCTCCCACTGTCAAGAGATCAGGACCTATTACAATTCAGGATCACGTGGTGCCTGATCACTTTTGCCTGTTTTATGCTTCATGCTGTCAGTGTTTTGAAACTGGCCAGTGGATGAAACATACTGAATGAAAATATTCTTAAGAGAAGTTTTAAATTTTATCTTCAATGATTATGTGTTCCAAGTTCATTTTCACCTTCTCTACCATTCCAGGGGCTCATCCTTAGCCCCTAGCCCTCACAGCCTCCATGCCTACCATACCTTCCTTCTGAAATCAGGGGGAGTGAAAATAGGGAAAGGGAAATATAAAAAGCAAGGACTGGCTGTAGCTAATTGAGTGAAAGTGATAGCGCTCCATGATTGGAGCATTGTTCCCAGTGGCTGCTGCTAGGATGAACATTAATCTTGTTTTAGTAAACTTCATTTATGTAATTAATCATGTTGTCATTTGGGCGTTAGTGAAGCAGTTTGCCTTGGATAACTACTGGATACCTTGTACCCTTACACTGTATTACAATAATAACATCTTACACTAGCCTGGAGTTTTCTGACATGCCTAGTTTAAGGAAGCTTACATTGAGTTCAAAGATAGTGTGAGAATGTAAATTTGTTTTAGCTGTGTTTGTTACTGTTTTCCTTGCTTTAAATTGGTCTTGAGATGCTGCACGTAAAAAGAAGTGCAAATGAATATTCCTATTTAACCTCATATTTGTTAATGTTATTATTGATAAATTGTTGATGTAGTTTTGATGATTAAACTATGGCAGAGCAATATGCATGGCGTCATTGACATATGTTCACATTGTTTGGGATTGTATACCTTTTTAAAAAATGAAATATAGTTTTTGAAAACCATTTTTTAAAGGCATTATTGAAACATCCTTCCCTATTCTGTTAAACCTTGAGCTAGGTAGTGTCTTTCCCTGCTGTGAATCCTATAGCTTGTATTACCAGTGTCATTTATTTGATTGCTGCTGGTGCTGAGATATTTCCATTCCTGGTTCCTGCTAGATGCTAAACTTCTTGGACGCTGGGGCCATGGCTTCTACTCCTCTGTGGGCAATGCAGCCATGGCAAAGTAGGTGTTCAGTAAATACTTCTGGATTGCAAACTGGCAATTCCATTCTATAAATGCAGATTGAAGGGTCTTTACCTCCAGTTTCTATACCCCATTGGCCATTTAATTGGCTATTAGCTGGAACTGATGGATAGACATGAAGACTTTTTTTTTCTAGAGAGTTGGCAGCTATGTAAATACAAGCACTTAACCTTAAGCACTCAGCCATTAACCTTAATCACTGTCCATTAACCTTAAAGCACCCCAGGTTTCTCTCCTTACAATCCCCCAAAGCAGTCCCACCGAATGCATTTTTTTTTAGCATGAAAAAGAATCTTAGACTTTTTATTGTTCTTTGAATGGCCATAAAGAATGTATTTTGAAAGAGAACATTTGACTCCATTTCTTTGTGAAAATACTCATTAATTTTCCAGGTGTTCAAAGAAAGGTAAATTGGAAAATTATTCTGAGGAATTTGTTAGGATGTATTTGATAAGGAGAACACTAGGCATAGGCTTTTTAAAAGTATCATTACAATGATGGTTTAAAGGATACTAAAGAATGATAATCACGAGAGTATCATATATCACTTTCTAATTAACCCTGCAAATGTATGAAAAATAAATAACCTTTTCCTATAGCTGTTGCTAAAATCTTATCTAGTATTAACTCCAGACATGTAAAAACAACCGATTACTTGAAGAATAGTGACTGCCTGAAAATTTTTCTAATATCGGATAATAAAAGAAAAAGATAAATGAAATTTCCTTCTTTAAATATAACACTTTAGATTTGTTCCTGTAGGTCTTCTTGTCCAGAGATATAACCATTTTACTGAAATAACAGCACCCATTTTCATAATCCTTTGTAGTCTACAAAAATCTGTATTTTCTCTTTTGGGAGTTTCACAGAAAGTGTATAAAATAATAATTATATGTTATTGGAAAGAAAGAAAATGTCAGGCGTTAATTAGTACATTTCAATTTATTGTGTGTTGGTTATATATCATGGTTTTGCTTTCGCCAAGATCTACATTCACAACCTATAAATGTAGTAAAATAACATTACACAGTTGCAGAGAGTTTTGTACTTTTATATGCAATTATGTTTTACGACGTCAACCTTTGTAGGGGACACAGTAAGGCAGTGCAGTTCCCATTGTATTCTGAACATAATACATCTTAGGGTGAGGTGGACTAGAGTGTGGGTTTGGGGGTTCTGGGGTTGAGGGAGGCAGGAAGAGTACCTTGCTGTATTCAGGAAAGCAACTTGATACTAATGGACTGATTGTTTTTAGATTTGCCAAAGTGCTCAGTTTTGCTCTAAGTCCCAGAGGGAAATGACACTAGAAGGTGTGAGCAACTGAGGGCAGAGAGGATCTCCCTTACAACTGCATTTCAGGGTATATTTTAATGAATATGAAATCTCTCTGGAAAAAGAAACCAGTGTAACACGATGACTTCAACTCCAGAAAGATGTTACCGCAACATCAGCTGGTTAGCTGTTCACTTAGAATTTACAGTCACCCAACTGAGAAAGAAGGTGATAATGAGAGGGGCAACTTGGTAAAAGGCAAGCAGGAGCTCCACGGAGGCAAACAAGATCCAATACTGACCACGTATTTTAGGAATTAATCAGTAACTTTCACAGAAATTACCCTCTGTATGCTTATTTTACTCTCTAAGCATTTTTCCCATTCATTCATTCATGGCCCCAGGGATGCTCTTGGAGGTACAAAGATCCTAAGACCATACTAATTCACTGGTTCACTTTTTATTTAGTAAATTCCATACCCTTCAGCCACTATATATATGGAAAAATAGGTTAGACAAATCCATACACATTGACATTTCTTTTCCATGTAGAGGGATGAAAAATACATGCAGACTTAGTTCAGGATTTGAGTAAATAAAGGGAAGTACATTTCTGTCTTTAATCTTAGCAGATGTCTTCGCCAACATATATATTTATTCATTTGAGTAATAATTGCTTGATAAACTGTGTTACTTCAAGAATACTTTAGGTCATTACTGTTGCTGAGATAGGAAAAATAATAAGGATATATTTTTGAATTATTGTTTTCTTTTTACAAACATATGGCAGGTATTCTTCCACAGTGCTCTTTACCTGCAGAGGAACAAAAAGGAATAAGTTCATTTTCTTTCCTTTAGTGTGAGTGTTACATGATGTAAGAGAAGCTGGATACTAGAAAACTGAATAAAATGCTATCTTAATTTTTTCCTACAGAAGTTGGGTACAAATGATTAGTAATTATAGGTAGCCATGTCTCCAAGTTACAAGAAATGGTTAATTTAATGATAACACAATAAAAAGTTCATTGAACCTCATTGACATTGAGCAACTAGTGTCCTATATGAGGTTCTCAGGAGCAGTTTAGAGTCTGGCCTACATAACATGTATATTCTTTTCTAACTACACTTTTTCCATTTCTACTGCTATCACTGTCCAGTCATTTGTTAGTTTGAATGGTTATGCATAAGAAATACAAGAGTCTAATAACTTATTTTATTAGTTCAATACTTAAATAACAAAAAAATAAACCCTACACTAGTAATACATACTTTTTATATTTATTATGCTATCTTTTCGCATGAGCACCTGAATCCCGAGCATATATTTGTTGCATAAAATTATTTAATTCTTCCAATTAAGCCCTATCGGTCTTTTTTTTTTAATAAAACTAACTTCATATTTTACCACTGTACTACATTATTTTGCAGACAGGATAGATCTGGTTGTTGGCTCTACATTTAATTATCTTAATTTATCTTAAAAAAGTAAGAGCATTTTATTCAGTTTACAACTGACATGTAATTAAAAGATTCTTTACCTTTCTTCACCTTATCCCCAGGCTGTAAGGAAATATAAAACTTTTGTGAAAATCAAAATTTTGCTACTATGAATTTTGTCTTTTCTGTAAATCTGGCTTTATCTGCATGGTTTTGCAAAACAAATTTTGACCTAGATTTGTATGAAAATCTAGAGCTAAGGCCTACCAGGAAAGAACAAAGCAGCCCATTAAGATTAATACTGAAACATTTTAGAGAAAACTGCAACAGGCAGAGACTATTCTACAGGGAGAAGTGGGGGAAGGGACTGTCTTGCTTTGAACCTAATGTTTCAGGTGAGAGCAGGAATGAGGGCCCCCAGGTAATTGGGAGCTCTGTAAATAAATCGGTTATATACCTGTGCATATCACCTGTCAGTTAACAAAATGTTTGCTTAGCACTAATTACTTAAAAAGGTTTGGGAAAAAAATTAAGGAAACAGAGGTGCCTCCTACTTCCAACTAAATCACCAGGTGCAGGTTGTATGAATTTTCTTTATCAAAGCTGTTCTTGAAATTCATTTCTGACTTATTTTATCTGCAAAAGAGGTCAGAGTGTCTAGCCCTGTCCAATAAAGTCTGCTCCAATGTCTGTATGACTGCATCATGTCACTTGAAATTTTTCAAATGTTAAATAGAAGGGAATTTAAGGAAATGATATCTGTTTCATATGGGTTTTTGAACCTTAAACAACAAGTCAACACACTACCACCGCCCAAAACCAAGACAAGAAACAGCGTAACCAGTCATCACATTCACGCACACCCTCACACAGAATGGATAAACAAACACATAAGCAGACATAAAAAAACTAACCAACTACAAAAACAGATTCTGCCTCTCTAACAACTCATTACTGCAAGGAAATTTCAGATCGAATGTGTATGGTAAAAATGCACTTTCACCAGGGAGTGTGAGGGGGCTGTACCCGTCCCTCCTGCCCAGTCCAGCCCTCCTGGGACCCAGCACTCCTGTGGGTGGGGGTGAGAACTCTGGCGCCTCTGGCCCATCTGAGACCTTCTGGAAGAAAAATGATGTCACAGATGTCTCACTGTTTTTCCCTCATCCTATTTCCTTCTCTGTCTTCGTACCTTTAAAGATGTTTTCCCAGTCTTTCCAGTTCCTCTCCACTTTTTGAAAACTTCTAAGCTCTCTTATCCCCTTAAGCAGAGAGACAATTCTTCTGATCAAATAAAAACATTCATTCCCACTAGTTCTTGTATGTTCTCTCAATTTTAACTGTGGAAGGGGATCTTTTTTCCCAGGGTGGAAGTGAGTGTGTGAGGCTCATCACCTGCATTTGCCATCTCTAGGGACTGCCCTGAAGCATACTGGCTATTAATTAACATTTTATGATGGGCTTCACACTCTTCAGAGGAAGTGCACTATATAAATGCCAAATAGTAATGATTCAGTTGTCTTCTCTCCTTTGGGTTCTGGCTGCACCAGCTCTCCCCCTCCTGAGGCAGAAAAAGTCATATTCCTTATTACACCTACCTAGAGGATAAAATGTCAAGTGTAAAAGCTGCTACAGGGAGAAATAGTTGTATTCATTTCAAAATGATTTCAAATACTCCTCAGGAAAAAAAAGAGCAGTCCTTGGCATAACCAGTGGGCCAGGGAACCTACTCCCTGCAATTCTGTATGCTTTGATAGGGAGCAGAATTACCTATGCTGTTTCTAGTCTTTTCACTGTCTAGAAAATAACCTACATCTTTGAGAAGAATAAGCTTTGGGTTCCCTGTCTCAAAGACCACCTTCACCAAACAGGAAGTTCTTGTTGTAGGTAAAGTTTCTACGTGATGCTATTCTTGACATACATGTACTTTGCATCTTTTATTCATTATTTTCACGTAAACTATGGAAGGCTGTTTCTTCCAGCAAGGAAAGCTTAGGCGTAGCTCCTTTGTTTCCCTAATCATATTATTTTGAATATTATGTTATAGAGAAATCAGAAAGAAACTTTTCTTTTTCCCAAGGCCAAGAGATAAGCAAAGTGAAGGAGGATTCTTACACTTCCTAGCAGATGAGACTGGGAGCCATTACTGCTGTGATTTAATCCACAGCCATGTTGGAGTTTGAACTGATCTGAATCTCCAAGGTCTAGACCTGTGTGTGTCTCAGGCATCTGGGCTCTCTTTTAAGAAAGGTATGGAAAATGGAACTAAAACTCACTCCTGCCTCAATATACAGTTATTAATTATATTTGTCTTTTAATTTTCCTCTCAGAACTGGTGTTTAAGATAATTCCCATAGTTTTTGGGTTCTTATTTATGGCTTCAAATTCTCTTTACTTTTTTCACTGCCTGAATGATCAGATATTTTTATTCAACCATTCTCATGATAATTAAAACATGCAGTATATTTGACTTAGGTATGGAATACTAAAATTTATCCATGGATGGCATTTTAATATTTCCCATTTCTTTTATTTCTATAAAACAAAAATTGTGTTCATTTTTAAGTTAAAAGTATGTAAAATAGAGTAACTAAACACAAATTAATATTGAAATCTCCAGAGGGAATAAATGGGAAGAAACTAATGTTTAATGCTTAGATAATTGGGTTCTCTGTCTATGTATAATATCTGTGTGTGTGTGTGTGTGTGTGTGTGTGTGTGTGTATTTTTTTTTCCCCATTGAACTCAATATCTCTATGAAGAAAATATATATGGTGGCTCAAAGAGGTTAAGCAAATTGTTTAGGTTCATATCTTGTTAGTGGCAGAGCTGTGGGTGAGTGAGACCCAGACCTATCTAACTCTAAAGTCCACTTGGTAGCACCAATATATAGTAGGCTTCTTACTGCTACTCTCACCATTACTGGAAATGTTATCAACCAGATTTGTATCACTCTAAACTGATAACAATATTAAAAGCTGCTGTTGATTAATTCAATCATCTGCCATATTGGGGAGGGACTATTACCTTACTTCTTGAAAGTCAACATTTTATTGTATTTGAGATTTTCCTTTTTCCATTGTTAAAACATATTGATATGATTTTATTGGTAGCCTTGGTTTAGTGGGCTTACATTTCTCTGAAATAATATGGTGAAGTGGGTCATGGTGAAAAAATAAGAGCATAATACTGATTTCTGATTGAGTTTCCTCTTACTATATCATCTTTTTTTGGCATGTGAGTGTTTTTAAGACAAAGTTTTTATTTATATTTTGTAGTTTGACAGCCATTGACTATGTTTTCTAATTAAGCGGAGGGACATTTTTTTTTCTGGAAAAGGCTGGAGAATACAATGGAAAAAAATAAAAGTGAAATATGATTAAAAATAGAACAAGTATCAGCAGCTTCATGACCAGTAAAAATGCAAAGCACTAATGAGTTTTAAACTATTTTTTGAATAATTAAGATGTTAGCTAAGATCTCTTTGCCTTTTAATGCCTAGATGTTTGCTTTAACTCCTCCTTATCCCAAATCCATATCCCACCAGTCAAAGCCTTCTGCAAAATTTCTATATAGTCCTGAAACATGTTGGAGTGGGAGAATCAGCACAAAACAATTCATGTTTTCCCTTTTAGCCCTTGACTCTAAGCTAACTTTTCTTCAATTCATGAAAATTTTTATGATTTCTCTTGATTTTACTTGTATGGACATGTGAGCACACACACACACACATATATATATTCTTGTATGCCTTCCTTTCTATTACAGCCATATCTATTAATATTTTATTATAGACGAGGCCTTCAATTTGAGGTTAAGTAATCCCCAGAGCTATCTACCACAGTTCATTGAGTTAGTCTCTTAAATTTAGTTAGAACTCAGTGTCAATTCAATGCAATTAATAATAATCCTGGGCATTAATCTAAACTACTCAGGGAAAAAAAAATCTGCAAGTCAGGTGATTTGGAGGGCCACTATTCCTAAGGTGTTGTTCACAATTAGAAGTAGCAAATTTTTATTGGAACAAGAGATCTAAAAAAAGATTTCCCAAGTCAGCTGTAGGTAAAAGCATGTTTCCCTAGAAACCAGGAGGAAAAAAATCACGCATAGAAATATGGATGGTTCAGACTGTCTTTTTTCGGCTGGGGGAATTGGGGCTTTCATTGCACTCTAGCAATTCCAGGTCTAGGTTTCATAACGCTTTCGTTCCCTCTTTCTCCCATAAGGATAGAAAGCCATTGGGATGGGTTGCTAACACAATTCTATTTTTATCCCTCAAAAGACTGGAATTATTGTCCTACAAATCTAAGCTTTGCTTTTTTAACATCACCTTAGCTTTTAAGGTCTTTTGATCCTTCCTGCCATATTTCTTCTTCATACTATGGAAATTTGACATTGAGCAATACTTCCAACATTTTATTAAAAATCTTATACTGAAAAAGATAGCTAAAGATACTCCTTTGGGGACTTCCTTGCACCCTTTTAAATCTTTATGTATCTATTTAATAAGGGTGATATAAATATGATAAGACAGAAAAAATGTTAGTCTTTTAAAATGATATTGTGTCAAGCAGTCCCTCTGATGGCTGAAAAGAAATACTGTTGGGGAAAAAAAACCCCACACTTTAATGTCAGTTTTTCTGCAAGGCCACTTATAAGCATTAATATATTATGTTTCAGGACAGAAAAGCAACATCACAAAAGATAGGGGAAATGATTTAATCCTAGTGTCTATCTGGCTTAAGAAAACTTTCTTTTTGTGGATGCCTGGTTATGAACTTCAGAGTTTTTGCTGGAATACATGATTAAAATGTCATAATTTCTCATTTCAGCCCTTCTACTTGCTGTTTGGAAGGCCTGCTGAACTAAGGCCAGCTCTTTTTTCCCTGCTTCTGTCTACTTTCAGCATTCCCATCTTTGCTGTTTGCAAGCCAGTAGAGAACCATAATCTATTTTTCCCTCTGACCTAAATAATTATATATGTGAAACCAATTATGAAAAAAAGATGTCAAGTATAGCCTTGAAGGAGAAAGAATTCAAACCTCAGACAGTCAAATGGGTGAATGGGGACAAAGTTGGGACAGGCTTACTTTTATTCCTATAACACTCTTTCTAGAGCTCACACTCAGGAATATTGCTAAATAAGGAATGTTAAAAAATTAAAAGATAATTGGAGAAGGAGTTCTAGGATTTGTGCGTATAAACTTTGCTGTATACCACACACTCTCTCATATATATATGCCTCAGGTTTTTTGCATCAACTGAGAGTCATATTCTTAAATTCAGCATGCTTTGTCCTTAAGTTAAATCACTCAGTCACACAAGGTAAGACCCCTCCAGCCCACCAAGGCCCAGACTGAATTCTCCCATTTTCCCATTTTGCAGAATGTTTTTTAAAATTTATTTTTTATTTTTAAGCAGTATTCACAATTGTTACCGTCTTACCCTGTCCACAGGGTCATTTGTGTCCCCACATATACTTTATCAGACCAGCGTAGCTCTAATCTAGAATATAATGTATTTTTGATTAGGAACATACATTTAGCCAAAGAAAAGAAAAAGAAAAATGAGGTTTGTTAAAGACACTGTTTACAAGGAAAACACTTCTCCTTATTTAATATTGACCTTGAAGTATCTGATAATGGAAAGAATAGAGGATTTATGAACTCTTTGTGAGTTACAGCAATAGCGGAATCCCAAACACTTAAGAAATCTCCTAAGGGCTTTTTTTTTTGTCTCTTTCCTGTTCTTCATTAGATTATCTAGCAGTAAATTTAGTAATTGATGGATATTTATTAACTGTGCTAATCTTAGAAGTAATGAAAGCTTTTCTGTTTTAATTTTGTTTAAAATATTCCATGTTTTTATTTTACACTTTTAATTTCATTGGCAATTAAAAATAATCTTAGATAACCTTTATTTCAGATTATTCTTAGGTTTGTATTTTTCTAAAGTTTATATTGTTCATGACTAGAACAAACTATTAGCATGGTTGGGAAAGAAAATTAATTACTGTGATTATATGAAAGAACTTATCTCTTGGTAGTAATAACAGATTTATCACTCAGACATCTCATTTTATATAAGAAATTAAACCATTTTATACACGGAATCAACTGTATGTGAGAAGTCATACAAATTGACCCAAGATACGGTTACATTTATTAGAAGAACGTTTTTACGTTTTCCAAAAGCACTTTTCCCTTATACCCCATTTAACACATGTGGGCAATTATTTAGGTTAACAAAAAAAATTAATGATCGTCAGTTACTGTGTAAAAGCACAAAAACTTTATGTTTTGAGACACAAAAAAGAAGGAAGTAATGCAACCTGCACTTTATTATTTTGCATCAGATACAAAGCTTTTTCTAAATCCAGCTGAAAGCAGCTGCTGGAAAAATATCATTACACTGTACCTTAAGCTACAAAAACCAATTTAATGGTGACATTTTATTTTGTTCAGATGGCCTGCTCTTTTCTTCTGTTCAAACCAGTAAAGCCTATGGAAACTGTATCTGGGTGAAATCCCTCGAAGGTGAAGGCTCAGGACTGAACACATTCTTTAAAGATTACAGGGCTCCAGCCGAACAGGAGAGTGGCACTAAGGAGAGCAAAGGCCTCCCGAGGACAGGAAGTCTTCTTACATCCATACACAGAACCACACTTGCCCTTTCCTGGAGAAGGACACAAAGTTTATTAGTCAAAAATGTCGATATATAAAACATGGGCATTACCTTCAAAACGTATGTGGTATGTTTTCAGGTCAACCTATTTCTATTGTTTTAAGAGATATAATCACTTCTCTGACCTCTCCAGGTCAAAGATTTTGCATAAAAATTCCTTAAATTTTGAGGATTTTATTTACTTTTCTTGAAATGAAAGAGGGAAAATTGCTTATGCTTTTATTACATATTGATATTATCACAAACAAACCTAGAAAAGTAACCCAAATTTGTCATGACAGCTGACCCAGCATTTTCAAAAATAAGAGTATTTCACTGTAGAGAGACAGTTCTTAAAAAAAGAAAACAAAAACTACTCATGATATGAATCCAGTACTCATAAATCCTTATTAGGAAAATCTTGGAACCATATTATTTAATCTAGCCCCAGCCTTTACTGAATATGAAGGTAAAAGAATCTCTCTGCCTCCCCCATGAATTTTTATTTTTAAATCATTCATCTTAACTGATAACATGCTTTTGTTCTCATTCACTCATTCATAATTTATACCTTATCTCTGAGAAGGACTTATGATAAAAGTTATAGATAACAGAAAACCATTGACTTAAATAATTTATAAAAACAAAGAAAGGGAGAAATCCAAGTTAACACTGTTATGGAGATAAGAGCTTCATTTCATCTAAGAACCTAGAAAGTGCCTTTGTAATCACCCTAAGTGCAGTAAACTAAGCACCTGCTGTGGCCTGTGGTTACAACCTTTACGTAAGTGAGACAAGTCTTGCCACTTAGGAATGATTCCCAGGTGGTCCTGGCACAGCCTGGTCACATCTGCTAGGTCTTAGAAAGTTGAGGGTGAGGGTTCAGTGTTCTGGCATTGTGCCACATGATCTTGTGAAAGCTCTGTACAAATAAGGAATGCAGAAACTCCCAGGATGTGGAGGAGCAGATTTCTGCATTGAAAATACAAGCCTGTGTGCCTTCAACAAGTGAATTTCCTCCGTGACCCTAAATTTTCCTGAATCTGAAATGAGTTTGTTGGACTAGGCTATTTCTAAGGATTTACCCTTCTCTCCAGAATTCTCAACCCTCATTTACTCACTCAACAATATTCTTCTAGGTCTCGATGAATAGAATATAGTCTCTATCTGCCTTGAGCTCAGAGATTTAGCAGGAGATAGAAATAAAAAACATTATTAAAGAATAGAGTAAAATTAATACTGTTATTTACAGGTATAGTGAAGGAAGTACTTAAGGCCTCTGCTGAGGTCAAGAAAGCAGATATCTTGAATAAGAGTTCAGTAGGTAATCGCTGTTAGAGGAAGAAAAGCAGAAGGCCATTCTGGTAGGGAAAATGGTATGTGTGAAGTCAAGCGGTGAGGAAAAAGGTTGGTAAATGAGAAGAGTTTAGAAGGCCAGTGACGTTGGAATGCACTGAAAATGAGAGATTGGCATAAAAAGTAGTTGGAGGCCAGAATCACTAAAGAAATTTCATGAGAAGCTCTGTAGTTCAGGGTCATGGACCCAGAGTCCAGTGCCTGGAATTGATTTCTGACTTAGTCACTGATGTGGTCTGCAACTTACAAAAATTTATTTCACTCCTCTTACCCTTGGTTTCCACAAGTGGGCAAAGGTGATGAGACTTCTCCCACATAGGCTTAGTTTAAGGAACCCAACAATGCTGACTAAAATGGAAACTTCAAGTAGACACCAAACACTGAAACATGCCAAACCGCCGGAGGGGCAGGGGGGAAGTGTCAAATCGGGACGTGCAGATTCTTGAAGATTTCTGAACACTGGTAATCCTTTGAAGCTGTTTACATTTTGAAACTGTTTACAGCTGGAAATAGAGAGGAGGAAGATTTATGCAGAAATTTTATTAAAAAGAGTAACTGCTAACCTAGGCATATGAATTCTCATAAAATAAGGGGTGAGGAGGTGCTCTCTCCATCCCCTCCGCCTAGGGGTCCTGCAGGGGAGGGGGTCCTGCCTGGGGACATCCTGAATTGCTCCCAGAGGCCCTCCAGTACAGTCAGTCAGTTCTGCCACGCAGGTCCAAGGTACCGTCCAGCCTTCCAGTCTGAAGCTAACCTGGGCAGACAGGGGAGAGGGTGCCTGTTGCTGACCAGATTCATATATATGTATACATAACATATAATTATATATATAATAATAATTTTAAATTAAGGCTGTGTTTTGTGACTTAAATGATCAAAGAGCTATTTTTTTTTACTTAGGGAAGGACAGAAGATTCATGAGCCAGCCTGAGTTTTCTTCCAGGGACAGAAATAAAGCCTTCATGGAAAATGTTTTTGAAAGATCCTGGGAGACAAAAATGAAGTTCATTTTGCTTATGTCAAAGACTAACTTGTCTCACATATCAGCTTAACATTAAAGTACCAAAAAGAGTGATCAGTACCTAGTGATTAATTTTTTTGGTGGTAGCAGCTGTGCCAAGCTGTGAAGTTTGTCCTTGGTAAATTAGGAAACCATTATAAGGAGAGAAAAATGATCAGACTTATCTGGCAGAAGATAATTTTGAGCTGAGGTTTGGACAAGTGTGTTGGGGAGGGGAAGGAACTTAGGCCATTTAGGAAGCAATTTCATATCCTCCAAGACAAATGTGGATGCTTGTAATGATGGTGGTAGCCAAAGTGGACGGAGTATACTGGGTTGATACTAAGGAGGTAGAATATGGGAACTTGAAATATATATTGAAATGAGGAATATAGGCTGAATTTGGTGGTTTTGGGGCTTGGGCAATGAGAAATAAATGAAGAGGAATCAAGTGTTTTATTTGTAGTATGTTGAGTTTGGTATCTTTATGAGAATTCCAGATAAATATATGCAGTTGGTAATAATCATCCATGTTCAGGAGTCAAGGGTATATTAGAAATTTAAAAAATTAAAATTATATTTACTTATGTGATAATGGCATGCATAATATGAACACCCCAGAAAAGGAGAAAAGAAGTCAGTGATTGAGTTATATAATACTGTATCCGAGAGTGGCCTCAGATAATTTAGCAATGGTTTTCAATATTTTTTAGCTTAATTCAAGAGAAATATTCTAAGTCTAACATATAAAATAGGAAAAAAATGGAACTCATATTTGGGGAGAGGGAAGTTAGGAGGTTCTTGCCTATACAGTCAACCTTCACCCATTTGAAGAGCCCTCCACTCCTATGGAACACTGAAGACTCCCAGGTGTAATTTGAAAATTGTAGATCTTGTATAACGTTCCCATATTTTTTGTACTTTATTGGGGTATGATTGATACACAAAAAACCTGGACATATTTAATGCATAAAACTTGAGTACTGAGTATTTACACACCCATGAAACCATCACTAGAATCAAGGCAACAATATATATATAAATCATCTCCAAAGATTTCCTCCTGCCCCTTTGTTTTTTATGTTTTTTTGTTTTTGTTTGTTTGTGATGTGATTAGATCTACCTTTTAAGAAAACTTTAAGTGTGTAATACTGTGGGCACTGGAATGTATTGCAGATTTCTGAACTGAATTGATCTTGCTTAACTTAAAACTTTATATTCATTGAACAACAACTCCCCATTTGCCCCTTCCCTCACACCAAAATCTTCCCATTTAATATACAAGGAAATGACAATAAGGGTATTTATTTAAAGTTGCACATAATCCATATACATTTATGATTATAAAATTCAGTCATGATAGTGTCAAAACTTAAGGGTTTATTATCCTTAAGCCTTTTTATCTCTTAGAGCCATACAGTGGATGGTTTTTTATATGACAATCTATGGCCTCTGTGTTTACTCCCCACATAGCTCAGGTCCCTGTTAAGATTTAAGAAAAATTCTGTGACATGGCCTTGGAAGAGCTCTTCCTTCTTCAAATCCTTTCTTTTTCCTTATCTTGTTAATAGGAATACATGCTTCTTACATAACTTTCCCCATCTTTGGTATTTTTTCTCTATAGTCTCATCTCTATGCATTGATTACAATGTTCTTTTTAAAATGAAAATCGGGTCATATCACTACTCTACTTACAACCTTTCTATGGATTCTTATGACAATTAGGGAAAAAAAAATGTGAATTACTACCATGATTTAAAGGTCCTAAATGACATTTGCCTTGCCTACCTTTTCAGCATCATCTCACTCGCCCGACCCTTCATTCACTACTTTTGTTCTTAAACCTATCAAGCATGCTTAAGGACTTAGGCCATTGTACTTGTTCTACTTTCTTTCTAGAAGGTTCTTCCCCCTATCCATCACAGCAGGCTCTTTATCCTTCAGATCAACTTAAATGTTAACTCCTTGGAGCAACATTTTTTTCCTGTATTTCCACTTGCTAACTTTAGTGTACGACTTTGGAGAGAAAGATTTGAGTTTTGCTTTGTGCTCTGCCACTCATTTGCTGTTACTTCAGGTCCACGACTTTTTTAGACCTTTTTAAGGTTGAAAAATAAGGATAGCATTGTTTTATTGTCAGGGCTTTTGCAAGAATTCAGTAAGTGGAAACTTATTCATGTTAATTTCTGTCTCTCCTTAGCTCAAAAAGAAATTGAGTTGCACTTCTTTTGTTAGACTTTAAAGATAACGAACACTAGGAATGTGAATATCTCAAAGGAAAATTATATTAAAGGGAGATTAAGGTTTCTAGATCACCATCCATGCCCAGGACTTATCATTAATTAACAAATCACTAATTATTCACTAATGCTTACTGTGTATCAAGTACTGACCTTAGTCCCTGCAAGAATAATAGGGACATATATAATCTTAGAGAAAAGAGGTACATACTTACATTGTAATATATGTTATTAATACAGGTAAGTACAATATTTTATGGGAACATGGAGGGAAAAGAAGGCTTTTTATAAGTCGGTTTGTTTTGATTTTCAGATGTTTAACAAAGAATAGAGGAAAAGGCATTCTAAGCAGAAAGTTATAGCTGGAACTTCAGCAAACTCTAGCACTGAGAAGAAGGAAGTGAGAAGGTTCAGGAGATAAAATTTTAAAAAGGAAGAGATAGTGGAGTCTAATGCTTCTGAAAGTATATAGTTTAAAATTTTAAACATTTGAATATAAAGAGACCATTGGTAAATTTTTCAAGTATTGCCATAAAGTGGTCTAGGCAGAATGTAGATTCGGTGGGTTGAGGACTTAAAAAATGAAAAACACAGGTAAGCTGCTATTTAAAAAAGGTTATTGGCTAATTAAAGCAGAGAGATGAGTGCAACTTGTAGAGACTAGCATATTGAGGCAAAACGTATTAAGGTAGAGGAAACTTCAAATTATTCATAAGGGAAGAAGAAGAGGTAGTCTAGAGAGAACATTTGAAAATACAGGTAATCGGGGCCATAGCCTAGGTGGAGGGGCTCAGGGGTACTCCTCTTCTCTCTGGAAGGAGATGAAGATGTCAATGGTAATTTGGGAGGTTGTGGGTTGAACAGCTTCTGTACGTATTACAGGGAAGACTCTTCCCCAACCACGTTTTCCTAGAGCCTTCTTGTCCTTTGTATTTTGGGTCCCCCCGAGTGCTTGCTACAAACGCGAGCTCCTCCACCACAGTAGAGTCAGCCTCCTTGCGTGGTATCATGCCTCTGCTTCAGAAAGGGCCTTTGCCATCACAGACCCACTCAAAATAAAGGTCTAAGGAATGTGACTAAGTAAGAATACCAGACTGTGGGGACAAATACATGCCACTTAAAGGAAACCAGCCAGACATAAGAACAGATCGTAGCTGTTCTAATTTCAAAAATAAGAGTCTTTAATGATCCTGCAGAGCTCATGGCAGTGTCAGTCATCATGGAAAATTAGTTCCTCACATTTTTTCAGGGATACTTTGGCTTGTTTACATGCAATTCCTTGGGAAGACTCCAGAAGTCACAGTTGCTGTATGTAAAATTTTGTCATTTCTTCTTGCTTGATTAATCTGAACCCCTGAATTATGCCACACTATAAAATATTGCAGCCGTGGTATCCTAAAAATGTAATATAAGCTGAAAATCAGGCCATACATCTCTTGTTAATTCCTCAGAATGCTTCTGTAATAAGGTATATTTTTGTGAACAAAAAAAGTCATTCAGTATATGAAACATATCAATGCCTAATACCACATGGAAAATGCTTTATAAATTGTAAGGTGCTAGACATACATGAGGCATTATAGATTCATGGGAAGGGAGGAATAATTAAGATTTATTGGCTATGACCAATACTTAAAAAAAAAGTGACTTAACAGATAACTCAGCCTCAAAGTAATGTCCAGAAGACTGAATATCATAAAATTTTAACTATAGTTAAAGCAGTAGACTCTTCAGACCTCCAAATTCTGTTTCTGCTTTGTGGCCAAGAGGTGAACCCATAAATTGTGAAAGAATTGAACAACTCAGAATTAAATGGGAAATTAGAGTCAAAGAATAAAATGAATCATAAATTTGTTTCCTGCAAACATGAAACAAACTCACTTTCTCTATATGGTTTAATTTTCTTCCATCTGAATTAACTCCACCTTAATGACATTCAGATTAGGTAAACATTAATAGTTATGTATTCTAAAGTTAGTTTAACCCTTTTCACAGTCTCTGTTTATTTTGGACCCAGAAGCTCTCTATATAAGGGTCTTCTTAAAGAAGGACGGAGAAGGCACGCATCTCTATCATTTGTTCATGGCCTGTGCTGATCATAATGCACAAAATATTGTCTCTTTATGCATAAGTATCCTAAATTATGCATCCAAAGTTTGTCCTATTTAAAAGAAGTGAAGATAGCTATAAAAAAGAACATTCCAGTTATTTGTACATCAAAAGAAAATACATATTCATGATGGAAAATTACCCACGAAAAATGTGCTGTTTGTAAGGGGCAGCATTATAATTCTGCAAAAGTTAAATCCTGTCTTCTTCATACTCTGTTATGGTGTCACTCATGGTAGGACGCAGCAGGATATTTGGTGGAGATCCTTGAAATGTTGCTGTGTTTGAATGTTTAAACGTAAGAACCAAATTTTAAGGGCATAAATGACTGAAACAAGGCAACTGCAGACTGTTCCCTAAGAACATTTATCAACATATTTAATCTGCAATTCATTTCACATCCCAGGTATAGAGCATCATGTCGATTAGATGGCACATAGAATGAAGTATACTTGAAGCATATTCTTTCTCAAATGAAGGAAATAACATATTCTCTATGAAATTTAAGGTTCTATTTAGGATACTAAAATCATCTTAAAAAAGAAAAGTATTTTAAAAGTATAAGAATAAATAAACCTGCTTTTCAACTGCACATCCTGGGGGTTCTCTTGGTTTGGAAATGTAAGGCAATCTGTATGTATTAGTGCAGACATTTCCGTGAAAGTTTTGTAGTGCAGTTTTGCACTTTGATACATACATTTGGGTGTCAGTGGCAAGGAGTCGCAACTCACACCTGAAACCAGGATGCTAAGCCCTGGCTCTCTTACTTCCTGCGCGGACTTCCTTTTTGAGCCTTGGCCTCCTTACTCTTGAATGGGGAAAAAAAATCTCTGTCTATCCACAGAGCTCTGTGGGTCTTAATTTAAATAGTATATAACAAAGCTTTGAGTAAACTATAAAACACTGACCAAATGGATAGCATATTATAATTCAGATTGCTGGTATCTGAATCAACAAGTGGACTGAGAACAATGTAAATGTTATGAGACCTTTAAGTTGAGAATAACTATTTACCTCAATTTTACCAAATGATGAGACTTGAGAGGATAAATGACTACATTTTTTGCCTCATAGCTAAATGGTAGAAAAAAAGGTGCAGAATAGCCTGTGAATTACATATGATTCTTCCAAAATTTTATTGCTGTTATTCTTTCTTCTCATTTTTATTCTGAGGATTGATTAGCAAAGTGTAACCCCCATGCTTCATCATATTGTGGAAAAATGTCCACATATGTAAATTAAGACATGCAAGTAGTATTGTATTACTAGTTTCTGAATCTGTTGAGCTAGGGGAACAAAGCCAAACTTCTATCCCACTGCTTTATTTACCTCTCAGTCTGTAGAATTAGAAAGTCCAGTGGAAGAGCACATCTGTGATTAAAACACGTATCTTGAAATTAGCTTTTAAAATTCTAAGTCAAGAATTCTTAACATTTCGAAAATTAGAATTTGTAGTATTGTTGAATTAACGAAACCCTCACGAATGCCTCTGAAAGGTTATATGTAACAATGATTTAAGTTTTATTAAGTAAATCATAATTTGGAAAAAAATATTTCCTTAAGATTATTAAAGTTTTCTAAGGAAGTTATAAAACTTGTACTAAATGTAAAGACTGTTGTTTGGAGTGTCAAGGAAATCTTCAGGAAATTCATAATTGAGATCCTGTACTTCTATCAGTTTTCCTCACACCACTGATTTAAATTATATCTACCTTCTTTCATCTGCACCAAGGTTGATACTTATTGTCCACCTGCCACAAAGGTTACTGATCGTCTTTTTTTGTTTCTTTGTTTGAGAAACTATGTCAGTTCTTTAGAGAGAATTTAAAACATTACAACTCTTCATTACTATTTTTATTTTATAATAAAGCACAAATCAAGTGTAGTGATCAGCATTCTGTGGAGAACTTCTTTTGGATCAACAGAACTAGAGTAAATTCCTCTTGCTCTTAACAGTTCAATAGCTGTACTCTCTTTTTAACATATGAGACAGTGTACAGAAATATGTCTGTGTTTTTTTTATAATTTATTTTGGTATCATTAGTCTACAATTACATGTGCAATATTATGGTTATTAAACGTACTTCAACAGGTCCCTCCCACCAACCCATTTACAGTCACTGTCCATCAGCGTAGTGAGATGCTATAGAATCACTACTTGTCTTCTCTGTGTTGTACAGCCCTCCCCGTACGCTCCCCTACATTATGTCTGCTAATCGTAATGCCCCTTTTCCCCCTTTTCCCTCCCTTCCCACCCATCCTCCTCAGTTTCTTTCCCTTTGGTAACTATTATTCCGTTCTTGAATTCTGTGAGTCTGCTGCTGTTTAGTTCCTTCAGTTTTTTTCTTTGTTCTTATACTTCACAGATGAGTGAAATCATTTGATACTTGTCTTTTTCCACCTGGCTAATTTCACTGAGCTAGAGAGCTCTGTCAATGTTGTTGCAAATGGTAGGATTTGTTTCCTTAAGGCTGAATAATATTCCATTGTGTATATGTACCACATCTTCTTTATCCGTTTATCTACTGATGGACACTTAGGTTGCTTCCATTTCTTGGCTTTTGGAAATAGTGCTGCAATAAACATAGGGGTGCATATGTCTTTTTCAAACTGAGCTGCTGCATTCTTAGGGTAAATTCCTAGGAGTGGAATTCCTGGGTCAAATAGTATTTCTATTTTGAGTTTTTTCAGGAACCTCCATACTGCTTTCCACAATGGTTGAACTAATTTGCATTTCCACCAGCAGTGTAGGAGGGTTCCCCTTTCTCCACATCCTCGCCAACACTTGTTGTTTGTGTTTTGGATGTTGGCCATCCTCACTGGTGTGAGGTGATATCTCATTGTGGTTTTAATTTGCATTTCTCTGATGAATAGCGATGTGGAGCATCTTTTCATGTGCTTGTTGGCCATCTGAATTTCTTCTTTGGAGAAGTGTCTATTCATGTCCTCTGCCCATTTCTTAATTGGATGATTTGTTTTTTGTTTGTTGAGTTGCGTGAGTTCTTTATATATTTTAGATGTCAACCCCTTATCGGATATGTCATTTATGAATATATTCTTCCATACTGTAGGATGTCTTTTTGTTCTACTGATGGTGTCCTTTGCTGTACAGAAGATTTTCAACTTGATATAGTCCCACTTGTTCATTTTTGATTTTGTTTCCCTTGCCCAGGGAGATATGTTCGTGAAGAAGTCGCTCATGTTTATGTCCAAGATATTTTTGCCTATGTTTTTTTTCTAAGAGTTTTATGGTTTCATGACTTACATTCAGGTCTTTGATCCATTTTGAGTTGACTTTTGGGTATGGGGTTAGACAGTAGTCCAGTTTCATTCTCTTACATGTAGCTGTCCAGTTTTTCCCACACCAGCTGCTGAAGAGGCTGACATCTCCCCATTGTATATCCAAGGTTCCTTTATCAAATATTAATTGACTGTATATGTTTGGGTTAATGTTTGGATTTTCTATTCCGTTCCACTGGTCTGTGGGTCTGTTTTTGTGCCAATACCAAATTGTCTTGATTACTGTGGCTTTGTAGTAGAGCTTGAAGTCAGGGAGCATAATTCCCCCTGTCTTATTCCTCCTTCTCAGGATTGCTTTGGCTATTTGGGGTCTTTTGTGGTTCCATATGAATTTTAGAATTATTTGTTCAAGTTCATTGAAGAAAGCTGTTAGTATTTTGGTAGGGATTGCATTGAATCTGTAGATTGCTTTAGGTAGTATAGCCATTTTGACAATATTTATTCTTCCTAGCCAAGAGAATGGGATGAATTTCCATTTGTTAATTAATTTCCCTCAGGAGTGTCTTGTAGTTTTCAGGGTATAAGTCTATCACTTCCTTCGTTAGATTTATTCCTAGGCATTTTATTCTTTTTGATGCAATTGTGAATGGAATTGTTTTCCTGATTTCTCTTTCTGTTAGCTCATCATCAGTACATAGGAAAGCAACAGATTTCTGTGTTAATTTTGTATCCTGCAGCTTTGCTGAATTCAGGTATTAATTCTAGTAGTTTTGGAGTGGAGTCTTCAGGGTTTTTTATGTACAATATAATGCCATCTGCAAACAGTGACAATTTGAGTTCTTTACCAATCTGGATGCATTGTATTTCTTTGTTTTGTCTGATTGCCATAGCAAGGATCTCCAGTACTATGTTAAATAACAGTGGAAAGAGTGGGCATCTCTGTCTTGTTGCCAATCTTAGATGAAAAGCTTTCAGCTTCTTGCTGGTAAGTATGATGTTAGCTGTGGGTTTGTCATATATGGCCTGTATGATGTTGAGGTATTTGCCCTCTATACCCATTTTGTTGAGAGTTTTTATCAGGAATGGGTGTTGAATTTTTTCAAATGCTTTTTTAGCGTCTATGGAGATGATCATGTAGTTTTTGTTCTTGTTTTTGTTGATGTGGTGGGTGATGTTGATAGATATTCGAATGTTGTACCATCCTTGCATCCCTGGGATGAATCCCACTTGATCATGGAGTATGATCCTCTTGATGTATTTTTTGAATTCGGTTTGCTAATATTTTGTTGAATATTTTTGCATCTACGTTCATCAGGGATATTGGTCTGTAATTTTCTTTTTTGGCGAGGTCTTTGCCCGGTTTTGGTATTAGAGTGATGCTGGCTTCATAGAATGAGTTTGGAAGTTTTCCCTCCTCTTCTCAAAAACTTTAAGGAGAATGTGTGTTATTTCTTCTCTATATGTCTGGTAAAATTCAGAGGTGAATCCCTCAGGTCCGGGGGTTTTGTTCTTGGGTAGTTTTTTGATTACTGATTCAATTTCGTTGCTGGTGATTGGTCTGTTTAGTTTTTCTGTTTCTTGCTTGGTCAGTCTTGGAAGCTTGCATTTTTCTAAGAAGTTGTCCATTTCTTCTATGTTTTCCAGCTTGTTAGCATATAGATTCTCATAATATTCTCTTATAATTCTTTGTATTTCTGTGGGGTCCGTCATTATTTTTCCTTTCTCATTTCTGATTCTGTTTATGTGTGTAGATTCTCTTTTTCTCTTAATGAGTCTGGCTAGGGGTTTATCTATTTTGTTTATTTTTTCAAAGAATCTGCTCTTGGTTTTATTGATTTTTTCTATTGTTTTATTCTTCTCAATTGTATTTATTTCTTCTCTGATCTTTATTATGTCCCTCCTTCTGGTGACTTTGGGCCTCATTTGTTCTTGTTTTTCCAATTTCAGTAATTGTGTCTTTAGACTATTCATTTGGAAATGTTCTTCCTTCTTTAAATAGGTCTGGATTGCAATATACTTTCCTCTTAGAATTGCCTTTGCTGTGTCCCACGGAAGTTGTGGCTTTATGTTGTTGTTGTCATTTGTCTCCATATATTCTTTGATCTCTGTTTAATTTGGTCGTTAACCCATTGATTATTTAAGAGAATGTTGTTAAGTCTCCATGTATTTGTGTGCCTTTTTGTTTTCTTTCTAAAATTTATTTCTAGAGTATACCTTTGTAATCTGAGAAGCTGGTTGGTAGAATTTCAATATTTTTGGAGTTACTGAGGTTCTTTTTGTGGCCTAGTATGTGGTCTATTCTGGAAAATGTTCCATGGGCACTTGAGAAGAATGTGTATCCTGTTGCTTTTGGTTGTAGAGTTCTGTAGATGTCTGTTAGGTCCATCTGTTCTAGTGTGTTGTTCAGTGCCTCTGTGTCTTAACTTATTTTCTGTCTGGTTGATCTGTCCTTTAGAGTGAGTGGTGTGTTAAACTCTCCTAAAATGAATGCATTGCTCTCTATTTCCTCCTTTAATTCTCTTAATATTTGTTTCACATATGCCGGTGATCCTGTGTTGGGTGCGTACATATTTATAATGTTTATATCCTCATGTTGGACTGACCCCTTTATCATTATGTAATGTCCTTCTTTATCTCCTGCTGCTTTCTTCATTTTGAAGTCTATTTTGTCTGATACAAGTACTGCAACACCTGCTTTTTTCTCCTTGTTGTTTGCATGAAATATCTTTTTCCATCCCTTCCCCTTTAGTCTGTGTATATCTTTGGGTTTGAGGTGAGTCTCTTGCAACCAGCATATAGTTGGGTCTTGCTTTTTTATCCATTCTATTACTCTGTGTCTTTTGATTGGTGCATTCAGTGCATTTATATTTAGGGTGATTATCAATAAATATGTACAAGGTTCAAGGGTAGCTTCTTCACTATCTAACAGTTTAACTTAACTTTCTTGTTATATTGTAAACACAGTGTGATGATTCTTTATTTCTCTCCCTTCTTATTCTTCCTCCTCCATTCTTTATATACTAGGTGTTTTATTCTTTGCCTTTAGTTAGTATTTGGTTGGTCTGCTCTCTTTGCTATGATTTTATTTTCTCTGGTGACAGCTTTTTAGCTGTAGGAGTGCTTCCATTTAGAGCAGTGCCTTTAACATATCCTGTAGAGTGGTTATGGGAGGCAAATTCCCTCAGCTTTCGCTTGTCTGGAAATTGTTTAATCCCTCCCTCAAATTTAATGATAATCATGCTGGATACAATATTCTTGGTTCGAGGCCCTTCTGTTTCGTTATGTTAAATATATCATGCCATTTTCTTCTGGCCTGTTAGGTTTCTGTTGAGAAGTCTGATGATAGTCTGATGGTTTTTCTTTGTAGGTGATCTTTTTTCTCTCTCTAGCTGCCTTTAATACTCTGTCCTTATCTTTGATCTTTGCCTTTTTAATTATTATTTATCTTGGTGTTTTCTTCCTTGGGTCCCTTGTGTTGGGAGATCTGTAGGCTTCCATGGTCTGAGAAACTATTTCCTTCCCCAGGTTGGGGAAGTTTTCAGCAATTATTTCTTCAAAGACACTTTCTATCCCTTTTTCTCTCTCTTTTCCTCTGGTACTCCTATAATGCGAATATTGTTCCGTTTGGATTGGTCACACAGTTCTATTAATATTCTTTCATTCCTAGAGATCCTTTTATCTCTCTCTGCCTCCGCTGCTCTCTATTACTGTTCTCTGATTTCTATTCCATTAACAGTCTCTTGCATCTCGTGCAGTCTGCTGCTAAGCCCATCGATGGCTTGTCTCATTTCTGCATTGTCTTTCCTGACTTCCATCACTTCCTCCCTCAGGTCTTGCATATTTCTCTGTAGATCCATCAGCATGGTTATGACTTTTATTCTGAATTCTTTTTCAGGAAGATTGTGCATTTCCATCCCTTCAGGCTCCCTCTCTGGTGTTGTTTGGGTCTGGGTTAGCTTTGTCTGTACCATATTTCTTTGTCTTTTCATGGTGATAGAAGTGGTCAGAAAAAAAAAAAACGCCCGCTGGGTGTTGATTCTGTGAGGATGCTGTAGGTGGCACTGCTGCTCCACTAATCCTCAGCCACGACTGGTCTGCCGGGCCCTTTGAGACTCTGGCTGGGGATGGAACAAATGGGAGGTGGCTGCTTCTCTCCAGCCACCAGCCAAGGGGTCAGAAATTCCCCAGGACTCCCAGCCTGCTTGGCTGAGTGCTCTGGGACGATCCTGCTTCTCTGTTGGGCCCTGTCTCTTTAAAACCCGTTAAAAAAAGCACGCATTTTTCTTTTGTCCTGGGGAGCTGGCTGAGAGGGCCCGCTTGCCTTCTCTATCTCCGATCCTGCACCTCTGTCACTCCAATCTTCAATATACCGTGCGATGTGTGGCAATGCTCCCGGTGCAGATCACCGGGGCTGGTTATTTGGCGAGCCTGTGCTTTTACTCCCTCCCGGCTCTGATTCCTCTCTTCCTGCTGGTGCACTGGGTTGGGGGAGTGTTCGGATCCCTCTGGGTCATGGCTTCGCGAGGTGCCGAGTCCTCTCAGGTGTAGCTGCAGGCTGAGTGTTGTCCTGTATCTTCTGGTCTCTCTTTTAGGAATAGTTGTATTTGTTGTATTTTCATAAATATATATGGTTTTGGGAGGAGATTTCTGCCGCTCTACTCATGCCGCCATCTTCCCGGAAGTCTGTGTATGTGTTTGTTACTGCAACTTATTTAACATCTTACATGATCTTTTTTTTCTGACACCACAACAAATTTATGCAACATACTGGAAATGTCACGGTTCCTTAGAGGATTTTTATAGAGAAAAAGAACAAAATTGTATATGTATGTATAAAATTTAAAAGCAGGTGTTGGGAGGGTGATGGTATTAGGGACATTCACTCCAAACAACTTTGTAAGATCTGAGAGGTGTCAAATCAAAATGTGAAATCTGAAGGATGATCAGGAGGAGAGGTGGGAGGGCTCCTGTAACAATAAAGCTGACAGCCTAGAGGCTCTCAACTCTAGGAAAGGAAAGGCAAAAAGTGTGAGCTTCCAGGTAGGCAATTGCTGTATGCAAGTTGATGAATAACTCTAGAATATTTTAGAAAATGCAATCAAATTTATAAGGTGAAATGTTCATCTCATTTAATTTGTTTCTATGGTTTATTTACACAGCAACAAAGAGCTACCTTAACTAATAACTTTTGTCTCTGAATTAAACCAGTATGTTAAATAATAGTTAAATAAAAGTGATTTTTATATGTGCATTTCTTTAAAGAGGGACACAAATAAAAGCTGCTATATATATAAGTGAGCTGTTAAGATTCTTTTTACAAAAAGAAAAATCACTCCCTAAGTGTAAATGGAAGGCACTGCTTTCTCATTTCACAAGTTCAGAATCTTTCTGTGCATATAATGCTTCTATGTTTAGAAGGTAATTATTCATATAATTAAAATTGTCATCTCCCAAAATAGAATTAACATAACATCCACACAATTGAGGAAATTGGTTGTAAATATAGTCTTACCTAAGGTACGTAATTGGTCAGTGGAAGTACTAGGAGTAAAAGTCATGTATACCCTAACCCTGATCACTTGCCAAAATGACACTCCTCATTTCATTTACATCTGGTAGCCTCCCATTATCTGTGGCTTCAGTTACCCATGGTTTCAGTTACCCATAGCAGTTGACTAGAAGCATCTGATCCTCCTGACATAGTGTTTATCATAGGTATATACATACCTACAGGAAATAAACATAGTATATGTGGGGTTTGGTACTATCTGTGGTTTTAGGCAGCTACAAAGGATCTTAAAATGTATTCCCTGTGGATAAAGGGGGACTAATATGCATATGTATGCATATGTATGTGTTTCCTATAACTATATAACATAAGTGGATTTTATTTACCCAGTAATTGTGTTTTTCCCTAATGGCTGATTCATTAATAATATATTTGAAAAGAAATTGAGAATTAATTAGAAATATGCTTTCCTTTACTTGTAATTAAATAATTTGTATTAAGTCAGAACACCTCAAATGGATATTTCGCTATCATATTAACAACCACTTAAAATGTGTCAGTCAATTCACTAAGTAGAGACACTTGAGAGTATTTCTTTAGCAGAAATGCTTCATTTAAACAAAACGTTTTCTAGCTTGATTTTAAAAGAATTATTGCAAAAAATTCATTTCAATTCAAATTTCCTATGTATTCAAATTACTTGAACCTTTAGAAATAAACAATATTTTTTGTACTTGGCAGTTATTTAAGAAAAGACAAATCTTCCTCCTCTAAATATTAAAATTTTTCTGACTCTCTGAAGTGCATTAATGGTACCCGCAGCTTCCCTAGCATTTGCTCTGCACTCAGATCTTGATTATCCCTGCTGGAGCAGAGGGGCTGCACAACTGAAGTTTGACAAATGGATGTACATCCAAACATAGATGTGGAGTCTGTTTGTATATAACTCAACAGAAGTATATTCTGTGCTTGAGGAATAACTGATTCAAGAGAAGCTGGAAGATTTCCACTTGTGTATTCTTCACCCTTCCACCCACTCCATTCCACAGCAGTGACAGCATTATCACCAGATTTGTTTAGTGGTACTAGGTATTCCATGGTGAATCTGAGATTGGGGCCCACTTACCTTTAATACCAAAATTCATGTTTATTTAGATAAGACATACAAGCCAGTATGCATGGTACCTGACGATCTGTGTTTGTGAGTATCTTGGCTTTATCACTCACATGCTGACTGTAGGCCAAGTCACTTAGGGTCCATTAGCCTCAGGTTTTTATCATCATAATGGGTAGAATACTTAAATTACAAAATTGCTCAAAGATTAAATGAGTCTTTTTTATGTGTCATACAAATGGGGATCTGTTGCTTGGCTCGTGTGAACCACTACAAAGCACTGAAGTCACATTACAGATGTTAAATGTAAATGGAGCCAAAGACACCATGGTTGTTTGTACAGGTTGTATGAAAAAAAGTTTAGCCTTCTATTCTTTTCATTGAAAATGTATTACAGGAAGTGATTTTTTTAAAGGTGTTACTATATGATACATATAACTATGCAGTTGTATAAATCAATATATTAGTATTTATTAAATATCAAATATTTGCAAAATTTAAATCTTTTACTTGGTTGCTATTAGAGTCTTAGTTTTCAATGGTAAAATGCTTATCATTTGATATCTGACCCATTCACAGTTAAATGGTTAAGAGATAACGATGCCTCCTTAGTAATTTGTTTAATTATAGTTCTGAAACATTAAATGCTCAAAAATTTGATGAACGACTCTGGTATTAATTTAGGACTCCAAGCGCTTTACAACCTACAGTTTTCTTTGGGCCTTCCACATGGAATAACAGATTCTACCATATTAAGATTTCATCTACCTTCCATCCCCCAAATGGACTTGACTCTAAAATCCTAGATGTCTGAGTATCTAATTTATTTTTACAGGCATATCTTTATAGGCATAGGAGATTAGAAATAAGAAAGGTGGTTATTTTCTGCTTAAAAAACATTTTTTTTTCCCCAGAGGAGAACTTAACAAGTTGTGAAGTACATGAAATAATTTTAGAATATCATCCCAGACATCCTTCCATTTAGGCATCTCGTTCACAAGTGTTAAATCTACTTTAAGGCCTCAATTGTCAAGGATCACATAAATTGGGTAGCTGCCAAATTTCCATTTCAGTTTATGCTGTGTAGACAGAACATGTATCCATATGACCCGCATGAATCAGCCATTCAGCTGTCTCCCAAGCTATTTCAGCTATTGCCTATTGGCAGCTAGGTACGAAAGAATATTCATTAGCATGAAAGTTGAGGTATTTTTGGTGATTATATTGGTTAAATCTTTTTCTAGACTTTCCCTTTCCCATATGCAAACAGAACAAATGTTTTATTCTTGAAATTCAGAAAAAAAATTCATCACTTTTAAAAGTTGTTCACAGTTAAAATTTCAGAAAATCCTTATAATTTAGTTCTAACCTTTAAGTAATAAAACTATTCTTTTTATAAATGTATTGATAAGAGGCTTCGGACCAAATTGTAAGGAGAAATTACTCACACTGAAATTTCAGAGATTATCTCTTTAAAAATAAAGTCCTCAAACGGCAACCTGAGTTTGCTAACTGTTGCTGTCACTGACTCAGATCACTTGACTGAACTTAGTATGTGAATATATATGAATATATGACACTATCTCTTATACCTTTTAAGTTATTGTAAAGAGCTCATAAATACATTTTATTAAACAGCATCTATTGAACATTTAGAAGGATTAAATTATACATTTTCTCAAATACTTTGTTTAATAATATATGAAATATTAAAGTAGTTCTATTAAAGTAAAACAACATAATGCTGTAAGATAAATTTTGTACTCTCATTTGAAAGAAATGCATTCAAAGTATTTAACTTAAGCAATGTTTATATAAAGTATATTTACTTTACTCTTAAATTTCCTGTTTGAGTTTTTAAACATCTTCAGAAAGAGGTATTCACCCCCACCCATCAAATTCATTAGAAAAGTTTAGAATGAGAGTTCTCATGCTTTTAGCATACTCTTGCTTAATAATTATCTCCATATTTTGATCATTCAATTCTGTTAAAAGGGATTAATATGGCACAACATTATCCACTAAATTTACAATATTTAATGTAGTAAAATGAGAAGTAATACTGACATACAAATGTGACACCAGCTATATTATTAATTTTTATTTGACAGTCTTTTAGTGTAATATAGTATTTATGGTATAGTTTTAAAAATTATGTTAATCTTTGAAGTGATGTTTTTTAATATAATTAAAGTAACTTTTATTTGGATTATACATATAATTATAGATTTACTAAATCCATTACTAGAATCATACAAAATTAATTTAAGTGTATTTTGACATTTTATGCATATATATGGTTGAGTATGTATTTTCTGAGTTTTTATCTTGCCACCAGATGGCAGGAAAAATCAGAGTCAAATAGTTCTGTTAAGCAGAATGAGAAAGTTTTTTTTTTTGGATGTTTTTCTGTTATTGATGTTTTGCACAAAGCCCAAGATAATCATAAATATAATGTGAATAGACAATACCCAGTAATTACTGTCAAAATTTTTCTTTTTTTAATATAAACATGTTATAAATATCTTTTAATATATTCATGCTATATAGCATAAGTTTGAAAATTATAATTAAAAATATTGTTTCAGAAGCACTCAGCTGCTCTAATGGTTAGAGCTGTCAGTTTCCAGACTTCCCTGGGTAAAACAGCTGGTCACTTGCTCCTTTTTACACAGGTCTTCACTTAAAGGAATGATATCACAATAAAGTTTATAATCAATGAATACTCAAGAAAGATAATGGTACAGAAAACTAAACTATTACTCTAAAGTCAGTTCCTTTTTGGTCAAGCCTAACAGGGACTTGTCTCTGGCTGATGTATTTCCTACTATTTCCCAGAATAAACACTTTAAAGTCTTGGTGTAATGCTTCTTGACGTCTTCCGTAAATAAAACCAAACTTAATTATAACACAGCAAAAAGGCAGAAAGAGACAATACTCCCTGAACTGCAGTAAGACTCTCCAGTACTTTTATATTTTTTACATGGATGCTTCTTTGCATTACTTTTTTCAGGAAAGCATTCAGGACCATTAACAC
Organism: Smutsia gigantea; assembly: GCA_032199065.1. Taxonomy (NCBI): domain Eukaryota; kingdom Metazoa; phylum Chordata; class Mammalia; order Pholidota; family Manidae; genus Smutsia; species Smutsia gigantea. The sequence continues at coordinate 162,603 of JAVSCE010006294.1, read as the reverse complement.
TTTGAATATATACAAAGAAGAGAATTGAGGCAAACTGTTTGAAAAAGAAAGCGGGTAAAACAATTGGTGCATTGTGGATGCATTTTTCATTGCTCTAACGGTCATAATCATTGCTTCAGTCCATCTACTTCATTTCCTGGTGCAGCAGTTTTCTTTATCTTGCTTTGAAGTATATTGTTATATCAAGAGGGACAGGTATTGTTTCTTCTTCTAAAAGTGTAACTAGAATTAAATCATCTAATAAAGTCAGGTTAGATTCATTGGTGTGATGCTCGCACACAGCTTTCTTTGACATATCAGCAAATGCACTTCTATACAGTTTTTTGCAAAGAAAGGCAAACAACTATTCTTAACAAATTAAGGATTATCCCTTACTGAGATTATGTAAACACTGGAAGACTATTTAATGCAGAGTGTGGCCTTTAGGGAAAGACAGGGAGTGCTTTCTTTGGTGGCTCCATTATATGCGACTTCCTGACTTTGCACAGAGTAATATAACATTGCATGGCACTGTGTGAATTAGCATGAGGTCTGCCTGTCATTCAGACTGAAACAAAGTCTCATGAAGCACAACTCTGAAACTAGATTCAAAGGATCTCTTTCCCTGCTTCTCATTGTTTAATTGGCATAATGGCAGGGATTCAACATGTGTACGAGTACAACTTTTATTTTTCTTCTTGATTTGTCTTTGATAAAAATGAATCAAACAATTGGGAAGTTTTGGACTTGGTCGACATTAAAAATTTTAAGCTATTCCTGGCAAAATGACCCATTACAAATATATATGAGGTTGTTACCACACAAACTTCCAATGTTAACAAGAACAGCAAAGGCTGACAGTTGACAAAGATTCACTTCCGACAAACAGCTCCTTGTTTACTTGAACAAATGGTCCCAGAGAGTGACTGATGACACCCAGTACATCAAGTTCAGACAAGTAGTGACTGAAAAAGAAAAATGACCGCTCTGGTCAGTGGCAGGTGAACCTGCATACAGCAGGCTGCTGCCAGGAGAACAGGTAGCCCAGTGCCTGTTGCTGTGTGCAGGTCTTTGGGCAGCGCCTGAGGTAGTCCGGCTGGTGGTAAGACACATAGTTGCCCTGTGCATGCCCTACTACATATGCTGGCTTTCCAAGACTTTTCAAATTAATTTTTAATAAATAGTAATATAGCATTATTTGTATTTCATGCTGAGGGTCAATTAAAAAGGAATCACTAGGTTCAGAGAAGCAAGGGAATGGGATAGAGATCATCATGCCCTTACCAGGGCCTCTGAAACACAGATTTTTATTATTAGTTGTGCCACCATATGCTGTCTTTATCAATGTTTCTGGCAACGACATACAAATGCTTTCCAATGGCCACATCACACTCACAAGGTGTGTGATACGTACCTGGATTGCTGGCATTATCAACTCTTGAGCAATGGGATTTAATTCTCCATTATGGGCCTCGTGACCTTATTGTTGTCCACAAAGCAAGTCTCATGAAACAGATCCCTCATACAGGGGAGCATTCAAGTGGGTTTGTGTTGGAAACTCAATAATTTTTTAGTTTCTGTTTATTTTTTAAAATCTTGCCTTAAAATAATAATCTTGAGTCTACTTGGTGTTTATTCTGTTTTGCCAAATGTTGAACTTCTACAAAGTGAAAGAACAAAAGTGTAATCCTTCTATGAATCTTTTTATTCAGACTCGTTTGATTAGTAAAAAAACAGATGTTAAGGATAGATTTAAATAAGTAAAGATAAAAAAATTGAAATAGATTTGAAAAATGACAAGTTAAACAAATACTACTAAATTTATTTAGAGATTAATAAGAGTATGGCAAGGGAACAGAGACTGCAAATTTCACCCATGTAAACTGTTCATTGATTTGAAGAAAATACTGTGATACTGAATAAGGCTATGTAGGCTGTAGAAGGAAAAAACAAGACTCAGTTTCTTCATCAACTTAACTGTAAGACAGGAAGTTAGAGGGATAATGCACATCAAAAAATGAAACTGTGTTCCTATATGCAATAAGGCATTCAATGAAACGAACTCAGCGTATGACTGGGTCAATGATGATTTGCAAACAAGTTTTGCCAAGGCAATTTTGCTGTGATAAATTGGCTTTAAATTTTCAAGCAATGTCATTTTGTAAAGTAGTGATGGACTTCGGGATTGTAGAGACTTCATAAATAGAAGAGTTAGCTCCTTCCATATCAAATATTCATCCATATCTAAAGCAAATTTCTATCTATTGTCATGCTCTATAAAAGTCACTACTATTCCTGGTAAGAGTAATAGGAATCTTAGGTTAATGATTTAGTTTCACTTATTCAACAATAAGTTTAGAGCTACAAACATCTGTAATCAATTTAAGAGTTATTTGTGATAGCTGGACAAATTTGTTCCAGAATGATTCAAAGCTGACAACAGGGGCTTTTCCCTGTGCTTTGATTACCCATAGACCTGACTTTAAATATCACCCAAAGGGGATATTTTTCTTCCCAAAGGAGAAGCAGAAAAGTTTCTGCATTCTCTGTGAAGAGAAATCTTAGGTGTGTTGGATGTATTTTTTCAACCCAGCAATTTTGCTTCTGAGGATTTATCTTAAGTATATATTCTAATCAATCACCAAAAATGTGTGTATCCAGGGTATTCATTAAAATTGTTTAGAATATTGAAAAGCTACAAATAAAGCAAATGCTTACCAAGACAGAACTGTTAGAAAAATTAGAATATTTTCCTGCAATGCAATTTTTCAACCTGTTAAAAGGAATGTAACTGGATTTAGAAAATAAAGCTTTCCAAAATAGATTGTTAGTTAAAAAAAAATCCATTTTGGGGAAGGCATGCAAATGTGACTACACTGGTGTAAAAAGCAAAAGAAAAAGTTTTACAAGAATCTCTTCAAAGTGGTCACTAAGGGAAATGAGGGAACATTTGCAGGTGAAGAAATGTTTTTTTATATGCTTAATTGTACATTTGTATATATTTACTATGAGGGTAAGCAAGTGTTAGTAGAATTTTTGTAACTGAACAATTACTTATATACTAACAAACATTACTAAGAAGTTGATTTGGGGATTATTTGTAACTGTGTTTATATGTTTATCATTTATAAATATGTGTATAACATATAAACATATTATAAATAATCATATTAAATTATTATGAAATTATAATTGTTTATAGAATGGTCACAACATATTAGATACTATGTAAGCTTTTCCTACAGCATCATATTTAAAAAGCACAAAATGCTGGGGTAAATTTTGTCATACTGATTTTACACAAGAGGAAATTACAGTTTAGCTGAATAATTTATCAAAGGTCTCCTGGCAATTAAGTGGCTGAACAGAGCCTTGAACTTTTGTCTGATTCCAAAGCCTGAGTTTTGATTTTTTCATTAATCCTAGTAATTTTTTTAATGTAGTCATTAAGAATATATATTAGGGTATTCTCCAAGACTATAAAAATGTAAATTTTACATGTAAAATTTACATGTTATATAAACATTACATGTAAAAATTACATGTAAAAATGTAAATAATTAGCTGAGAGGTATTCCATCCTTTCATTACTTCTAATAATGAAATATTTTCTAATATTGAAATGATTAATTGTAATGATAGAAATTATAAATTAAATGATGAACAAGGCACTTAAATCATTGTGAGGAAGGAGGTGGGTACATAGGTTTCTCACTTGTAAAGTGGAAATGTTAGTAGCTGTTCCACCTGATTTCCAATTTGTTGAGAAAAGATGAGGTAATATTTATGAAACCATGTAGGAAAATGTCAAGTTCTGTGCAAATTTTACCTGTTTCAGTAGAGTGTTAAGATCCATTTTTTTTTCTGATGACTCATAATATACATTTTATTGATTCAAAATATCTGTCATATTTTTGGAATTATTGATTGACAGGAAATATTTATATGGCAACCTAGACATCGTCTTTTAAATGTAACTGAAGAGTGGTTGAAAAAGTTACTCACTGTCATTTCATGATACGTAAAATGAATCCTACAATGCGTTAAAGGCTCTGCTCCAGATTAAATTTCACAGTCAATCATTATAATCCCTATCTTCTATAAACTCTAGACTCCCTTGCCCAGCTTTTGCTTTTACACGCTTTGCAGCTAGGATTAAAATCAGTTCTCCACCTACTCCATCCCTGAATCCATATTGCTGAACACAAGTAGACAGAACCACACCCATGCTGACAGGTTTCTCTTTAAGTTGATGGCCTTTAACCTCAAGTAAGTCCTTCATGCTGCCTAGAAATCACATTGACTTGCACGAGTTATTCACTCTCCACCTCTCCTAGAACATTCTTTCACCCCTTCTCTCTAAATTATGAAGATTTTGTCAGATATTTGTATTTTAAATATTTTCCTCCCAGTTTGTGGCTTGCTTATTCCTTATATTTAAATGATTCTTTCAATGAATAGTAATTTCTAATTCTGACCAACTTGAGGTTATAAATTTTTTTATTTTATGGTTCATTTATTTTGTGTCCTAACTGAAAACATTTGCATACCTAAAATTCGAAAATATTATCTCCCTATGTACTCATATTGAATTTTACATTTCTAAATTTCATATTTTGTCCTGTCCTGGATCTTGATTATTTCACATACTCTGAATTAAGGGTCATGATTCATTTTTTTCCATACAAATATCTGTTTATTTCATCACCATTTATTAAATAAACTTTCCTTTCCCCATTAAATTCTCCTAGTGCCTTGGCTGACGGTCAGTTGAAAACCCTATACATGTGAGCCTTTTGCTGGGACTTTCTTTTCTGTTCCATTGATAGGTGTAAGTCATTGTACCATGATCATACTGTCTTGCTGAGCACAAACTTAAGTAAGCCTTTAAGTCATATAGTTTAAATACTTCAAAAGTGTTCTCTTTTTTAGATTCCAGTTTTGATTCTTTGCATTTCTATATAAATTTTAGAGTTACTGATTTCTTCAAAAGCTTGCTGAGATCTTGATTGAGTTAGTATGGGCTCTGTAGCTTAACTTTATGAGAATGGATATTTTAATACTTAATCTCTCAGTTTATTTAGGTCTTCCTTAATCTCTAATAGTATATGGTAGTTTTCAGTGAAGAGGCCTTGACAACTTAGGTTAATTGCTAAATACTTTGTCATTGATGTTATTGTAATACTTTAAAAAATGTTTGTTTTTAAATTAGTTCCTGCTAGTATTTATAATTACAGTTGATATTTGTATATTGAACTTGAATCCTTTCACTATGCTAACTTTATGTAGTATCTAGTAGTTCTTTTTTTGTAGCTTCTATGGAGTTTTTTACTTACACAATCATATATTCTGCAAATAAAAACTGCTTTACTTCTTTCCTATTTTTTATGCTTTTATTTATTAATTTTTTTGCTTTTTTCTTTGACTAAAGCTTCCAGCATAATGTTGATGTGACTGGTGAATGATGATAATAGTTTGTGGGTTGGTGATAAAGAAAAGATGTGGTAAGAGTGTACCTCTTTTCCTGTTTCTAATCATAGAAGATAGATGTCCAGTGCTTCGCCACTACTTTTAGGTTAGTTATAGGTTTTTCATAGACCATCTTTATAAGATTAAGGAACTTTTCAGTATAATCTTTTGAAGGTTTCAGGCAAGAGTAAAAATTATATTTTATCAAATGCATTTTGTTCTCTATTGAGATGATCATAAAATTTTCTTTTTATTCTATAAATGTAAACTGCACCAATTGATTTTTGAATGTTGAACTTTTCATAATACAGTTGATCACTTTGCACATATATATATATTCTTTCTTATTGAAGTATCATTGATATATAATTTTTTATTGGTTTCAAATATACAACACAGTAGTTCAACATCCAGTGCAGTTACTATCTATCAATGTAGCTGTACTACCGTCTCTGTGACCAACTTATATCGTGATTGTGAATTATTGTTCCTCTTTATCCCCCTCACTCTCCCCACCCACCCCAACCCTTTCCTCTTGGTAACCACTAGTCACTTCTCAGTGCTGTTTTGTTCCTTCTGTTTTGCTTTGTTTTTACAGTCCACAAATAACGGAAATCATATGGTATTTGTATTTCTCTGCCTTGCTTACTTCACTGAGCATAATACCTCTAGCTCCATCCATGTTGCTGCACATGGCAGGATTTCTTTTCTTTTTATGGCTGAATAATATTCCATTGTGTAACATATACCTTTTTTATATGTTGCTACATTAGATTTGCTAATGCCTCTCTTAGGGTGTTTTCTTGTTGACAAGACTTGTTTAGAGGCGATATTGTTTTAGTCTGTCTTTGTCAGGTTTTAACATCAGGTATGCTGACCTCATAAAATGAATTTGGCTGTGGTCTGTCCTCTATTTTATGAAAGATATTGTGTAAAATAGATATTATTTAGGCCTTCCATGTTTGAAAAAATTCACTGGTACATCCACTGGGCCTGGGGTGTTTCTTATTGGTTCATTTGTTTTTTGTCACTGTTGTTTTTGTGGGTAGGGTTTTATAGGGAATTCAATTATTTTTCTTACATAGGACTATTCAGATTTTTCTGTTTCTTCTTCTGTCATATTCATAAATTGTGCTTCACAAGGAATTCATTTATTTCCTCTAAGTTGTGAAATGTATTAGCGTAAAAAGTTGATAAACCTCTTTATAAGCCTTTTTATATCTGTATGATCTATAGTGATGTCCCTTCTCTCAGTCACATTATTTATAATTTGTGATTTTTCTATTTTTCTTCATCAGTCTAGCTGTAGATTTAACAGTTATATTAGCTTCTATTAATTTTATTAACTTTAGACTGAGGATTTGTCAGTTTTCACTTCATCAATTTTTTTCCCTCTTATTTGTACTATTTTCTTTCTTTTATTTAATTTGGTTGTAATTTATTCCTCTTCTTATAGCTTCCTAAAAATGACAATTAGGAAAAGTGATTTCACTTAGGAAAGTGATTCACACTTTCTTATCTATAAATTTCATCCAAAACCCAGCTTTAGCTATATTTCACATTTCTTCATATATAAATATCTTGATTCTCTCGATCAGGAATTTGGGCAGTATCTGACTGGGTCTTTCTGCACCAGTTTTACATTCAGTTAGATAATGGCTAAAGCTAGCACACTGGGGTGTTATAACCCCTGGGAGTGAGCTGGTCACCCTCTTTCTGTAGTCTTATATCATTGTATCATTTCTCCACATGAGTTGGAATTTTTTATGGCATGATGACTTCAAGATATTTAGTCTGCTTACGGGGTACGCCTGGACTCCATATAGGCAAGTGTCCCAAGAACACCAGGTAGAAACCATCCCACTTACTGATCTAGCCTTGTATGTCATATAGTGTTACTTCGGCTATGACATGGCTGCCAGAGTGAACAGGTGGGAGAAGAGGCCTCACCATTTGATAACTGGAGAAGTGGCAAAGTCACATTTAAAGGAGAGAATTCCAGATGGGAGATATGAAGCTATATTTGGAAAGTACAACCTACTACATTGTCATTGACCCATGGATGGATACTGCTTTTAAACAAAATACAATTTTATTTATTTATTTTCCTCCTCTGCTCCAAGTGTAATAATGGTCATGAATATTTGTTTACTTCTTTATCCCCTTACCAAGTATAGTGTCCAGAACATGTGAGGTGCTCATAAATATGTGAATATATAAATAAATGCATTAGTTCTGTCTCACATATCATGGATTTACTAATTGTATGTTTTCTAACCTGAAAACACATGTTTTTAAATCCTCAACCTTTAAAGGTAAATATATTCTTGATTCAACAATACAGTATAAATTCCATTTGCTTTATTTGTACTTTATGATCCTTAGAGCATTGGTAACATTGTCAGAAATCTTCACAGGCACTGCCTTCTCACCCCTGTTTCTTTTGTTTATAGATTTAATTCCTTTTCCACTTTCTAACAGTTAGTAATTCCACATGCACGCTTTTTATATCCGTAATCTAAATCTTCTTTGTGGGTGGCTAACCTTTGACAGTCAGTGTTTGAAAAGTCCCACCAGAAAAATCCATTTTCATGGCTCTGTTTTAATATCAGACATGATCCAGAAATTTTCATAGCACGCATATTTGTTCTGTCAAAATAAAATAATCAGGACTGCTGCCTTGTTTAGGCTCAGTAGAAACACTGTAAATAAAACCAATCCTGCAGTCAGTAATCTAAAATAACAAAATAGTTTTACTTCTTGAAATAGAATGAAGAGTTCAGGCAGGCAAGAAAGTAAGGTAAAATTCATCTAAGTAGGCACAGGAACCTTCACTTTGTCCTAGCCTTCCACACTACCTGTACTTTCTATGCCCTCTTCCCCGAGGATTGTTCTGGGATTTAGAATGGAAGGAGGGAGCTGTCGGGGAGATGTGTGCACCCCCATCTCTAGCCTCTGACCTAGGTTCCAAGGGCTACAAACAGGAAGGAGAGAAGCTATTCACCACCATCTTGCTTTTTCAGTCATTAAATCACAACAGCTGAAGACAGTTGTAGGCGGTTAATGTTCATTATTCTAAGTCCATGTTAGATCCAGCCAGAAACCATCGAACAGAGAAGTTAGCTCTGGCTCTAAAGAGGTAATTTTCTCACCCTTATTAAAAAAGAAGCATTTTTCTTACCCTTTTCTTTCTAAAGCTGTTTTAGTGGGTATCTATAGAAAGAAAATCTCCAATGAAGAGAGGTTGCTGAACAAGTAGGTTCCCATTCCGCCTTCCTGCTGGTCACCTTCTCACCAGAACTCCTTCTGTTTTGTCACCGCACCTCATCCTGCTCGGGCCCTTGGATATATTGGTCTCTGAAGAAAACCTCTTTTCCTTTAGCTTCTTTTGTGCAGTTGAGATATATTGACATTTTTTTGGAATGTTGCTTTATTACATAGTTAGAAAGAATAAACTGTAGTAAGGAAGACACTTTAATGAAACCTGTTATAAGCTGAAATAAAAAAGAAACTTAAAAAAAATCTTTATTACAATATACAAGCTAAGAGCCTTCAAGGACTGTGGAACCCTGAAGTATTGGTCATTACCTTGCTGTCCTTACTCAGACAAGGAGGAAACATTCTTGCTACACAGTTTTTGGTTTGAAAGGCAGGACTTTCCAAGTGGTTTGCTGGCGATCTGTGATGATACACATAATGAAGAAGGTCACACTTCCAGTTAGCCCCAAAGTCTTGCCTAGGGAAAAGTTATCTGACCTGTTACGGCTCCATGAACCAATGAAGCTTTAACTCTATGGTGAGCATAAGTGCCATGGCACACCCACTGTAATTACAGGGTTGGTCTTCTATGGATTCCATCATAACACATTAGTCTGATGCCTTGAAGATGTGGCAAAAGCTGATTGAATTGGTTGAGCCAAACATTCAATGTGGCAGGGCCCTCTTAGTCTGTCTATTTTTATTTTGTTTTATACACACGTACACACACACACAATAATTACACAGTGTGTCATTTCAAACACACTATAAACTCCTTCAACACAGTTGTATCCACTTCATTGTGGTCTTCCTATTTTATGTCCACAATACGTATTTGTTGACGGCTACAAGAATAGCACTTAACCTCCTTTCGATCAACAAAGCATAGTGCGTACTTTGCAGTTTTTGGAAGTCCTTGAAAATATATAATGCTTACACATTTTTCTCTAGCTCTTTTCAGGATAGATTACATGGTTTATAAAGATTTTCTTTGATTGTTCATCTGTCTAGCCATCAACTTTTATTATCTGTAAAAAAATCTTCTTTCATTAACTTTTAAAAGTCAGCTGAATTTAGTTGGGGAGCAGTTAATGTCACATTGGCCTGAAGAAACACCAATACTGGACTGGAATATAATTAGTTTAGAGAAATTAATTTTGAAAAATAAGTCTAAGAACTACTGATCATGACAAATATTTTAGTAGATTCACACAATTCAGTTTTTTGATGTTCTATTTGCTTTTATTCTGTCAATCTGGTTACTGCAAGTTTCAAGATGCTTTCCTATTGGCATTCCTTGTTTGAAAATACTGTCTGTCTGGAATACTCTGTTCTCATGTATCATAATGTAATGTCCAGTGTAAAAAAATCTTTGCTTTAATGTTTTTCTTAAAGTAGTTTTCCTCTTTTATTAAAAAAAACTGATCTAAAAATAGAAAATACTGTAAAAGCATCAGATTAATGTTGAAATTAAATTTATAATGTTTTTAAATGAAATATGCTCTACTAAAATACAAAGGGAGAGTTGTAGCCAATCTTATGAGCATATTACATGAAACTATCTTAATAACAACATAGGTTTAAGTAATTGATGTTCGAGCTAGGTTGTTAATTAGAAAGAAATGTGCCAAAGCAGGGAGTTACTTTGAATACCATCAATAAAAACTAATTACCAGCTCAAGTGACCCAAAATCCCACCTACTAGTTCTGTCTACTTCAGTTCATCCCGTTATTCCTTTTTTATTGCCCCTCATCTTCCAGCGAAGATTAGCCACTAAAGCTTATTTTCCTTTGATTTACCATATACCATTCTTTCTTTGACTCCTTTGGGAATCGTCTTAACTATCCAGATAGCCTATTGTAAAAACCCCCTGTGATCTTTTATGTTGAAGGATAATATATATAAAAGTACATAGGGCTGAGATGTTTTGGATGATAGACACTGGGATTCTGCTTTGTCTGTGTTCCTGTCATGGAATTGAATTACTGGTACATAACATAAATGACAGTTTAAAACTGTCTGGGGAAGCTGAAGAAATGACTTTTGAATAAATAAACAATTTCTCTTTCAGAATAAGTAATTTTTTCATTGTTTCCACATACAAATAATTTAACATTTAGTCCCTTAAAGGACATAGGATAGATAGATGAAGGAAACTATGGCTTAAACTCAGTCACAATAAGTTGTGAATATATTGCCCCATTTGCATACGAGACGCATTCTACAGCAATTTACATTCTGATTGACTACTAAAACACATACCATGTCAATTCTATATTAAAACATTCAATGGCTCTCATTATTAGGCTTTCTCCAAACTTATTTACATGGCACCCAGGGATCTGGCTTATTTGTCTACTCGGAAAACTATTTGCTTTTCAGTACACAATTATAACTATACCTCATTTTGTATAATCTGCCCTGACTCCTCCAGAGAGTAGCATTCACTTTCCCTTTTGTGTTACTCTGCATGTAGTTGTATCAGTTAGCCTATTGTAATGTATTGAAAGTTTTCTACTGCTTAACCACAGGCCCTTTGAAGGCAGGGCAATCAAGTCTTTGAAACTTTGTGATGTAAATGTATATGGATGCTTGTTAAACTTACTGAATTTTACCATATTCCCATCTGTTATTAATTATTAAAGCTGGACTCATCCATTATTCCATATTGCTTAGATTAAATTCTTAGGAAAATAATTAATAAACCCAATTTTATCATCAACTTGAGGCAATCTTGCTATTTAAGCTCTGATTTTTAATTTTCTGTAACTATTTTGTAACATATTGTCTCCTCCCACTTTTTAGCCCAAATAAATAATAACAAAGTGCTTTCTTCATTGAACTGAATTCAAATTTACTGAACTCTGACTCTAAAATAAGCATAGCTTTTTGAAAACTCAGTAGATTCTAAGTGAGGCAAAATTTGACTTCTTGGTTCAAAGAAAAGCTTTAAAAGGCTAAAAGACTTATAAGACTCCATGAACCAAATAACAAATAAAAGATTGTTTGATGAATTAGATATCAATGAATCATAGTTATGGAAACTTCCCTTAAGTGCTCATGGCAGAAAGACAAGTGTGAATGCACTTAGTATTCCTCCACATGCAAACTTGAAATAAAATCAAGAAAAAATTATTTCCCCAGATATCCTTTTAGAGCTGCCCTTTGTGTAAAATATTTAGGGCAGTAAGATTATTAGGAGAAATTATTTCTCAAAATAGCTGCATTAGTAGCAAAATTTGATCTTCGAATCTTGGGGAAAATGATATTGAAGGACCATAATCTGAATATATGAGGCATTCAGAGCTTTACACTCCATAAAGATCTTAGAAATATTGTATATTTAGTTGTTTATTTCTTTGCCAAATCTAAATGTTGATTTAAATACGGTAAAACATACACACACACACATATATACACCCTTCTGTGTATGTGTGGATACCAAAAATATGGAAAGCTTTGAGATAAATGACTTTGAACCAGAATCATTCACCAACACCTGCCCTCCCAGCCAATCTGTTTCCCAGGTACCCATTACATGAATGCTGTTTTTTTAAGAAATCATCTTACAGGGGGTCAGATAACTATGTTACTTATGAAGGGTTAGAAATACTGATTTTTCAATCAATCTCTTTGAATAATAATAATCTGCTTAATTGGAAAAACACATGCCTAGACTGACAATTGGAAATTTTTTTTCTTTTTTTTTATTAAGGTATTATTGATATACACTCTTATGAAGGTTTCACATGAAAAAACAATGTGGTTACTTCATTTTACCCATATTATCAAGTCACCACTCATACCTCAATTCAGTCACTGTCCATCAGTGTAGTAAGATGACACAGATTCACTGTTTGCCTTCTCTGTGCTACACTGTTTTCCCCGTGATTCCCCACACCATGTGTACTAAACATAATACCCCACGATCCCTTCTCCCTCCCTCCCCACCCACCCTCTCACACCCCTCCCCTTTGGTAACCACTAGTTCCTTCTTGGAGTCGGCTGCTGTTTTGTTCCTTCAGTTTTGCTTCGTTGCTATACTCCAGAAATAAGAGGAATCATTTGGCACTTGTCTTTCTCTGCTTGGCTTATTTCACTGAGCATTGTATCCTCCAGCTCCATCCATGTTGTTGCAAATGGCAGGATTTTTTTCCTTCTTATGGCTGAGTAGTATTCCATTGTGTATATGTACCACCTCTTCTTTATCCATTCATCTACTGAAGGACACTTAGGTTGCTTCCATATCTTGGCTATTGTAAAAAGTGCTGCGATAAACAGAGGTACATATGTCTTTTTGAAACTGAGAAGTTGTATTCTTTGGGTAAATTCCAAGGACTGGGATTCCCAGGTCAAATGGTATTTCAATTTTTAGTTTTTTGAGGAACCTCCATATTGCTTTCCACAATGGTTGAACTAGCTTACATTCCCACCAGCAGCATAGGAGGGTTCTATTTTCTCCGCATCCTCGCCAGCAGGCTATCCTTACTGGTGTGAGGTGATATCTCATTGTGGTTTTAATTTGCATTTCCCTGATGATTAGTGATGAGGAGCATCTTTTCATGTGTCTGTTGGCCAACTGAATTTCTTCTTTGGAGAACTGTTTCTTCATATGCTCTGCCCATTTTTTTATCGGGTTATTCGCTTTTTTTGGGTGTAGAGGCTTGTAAGTTCTTTATATATTTTGGATGTTAACCCCTTCTCGGATAAGTTATTTACAAATATATTCTCACATACTATTGGATGCCTTTTTGTTCTGTTGATGATGTCCTTTTCTGTACAGAAACTTTCTAGTTTGATGTAGTCCCATGAGTTCAATTTTGCTTTTGTTTCCCTTGCTCGAAGAGATGCGTTCAGGAAGAGGATGTTCATGATTATATTCGGGAGATTTTTTACTATGTTCTCTTCTAAGAGTATTTCTTATATATATAATTTATTGTGGTATCATTAATCTACAATTACATGTGCAATATTATGGTTATTAAACTACCCCTTCCTCAGGTCCCCCCCACCCACCCCATTACAGTCACTGTCCATCAGCGTAGTGAGATGCTATAGAATCACTACTTGTCTTCTCTGAGTTGTACAGCCCTCTCCGTGCCCCCGCAACGTTACGTCTGCTAATCGTAATGCCCCTTTTTCCCTCTTATCCCTTTCTTCCCACTCATTTTCCCCAGTCCCTTTCCCTTTGGTAACTATTAGTCCGTTCTTGGATTCTGTGAGTCTGCTGCTGTTTTGTTCTTTCAGTTTTTGTTTCTTTGCTCTTGTACTCCACATATGAGTGAAATCATTTGATACTTGTCTTTTTCGGCTTGGATTATTTCACTGAGCATAATACCCTCTAGATCAATCCATGTTGTTGCAAATGGTAGGATTTGTTTTCTTCTTATGGCTGAATAATATTCCATTGTGTGTATGTACCACATCTTCTTTATCCATTCATCTACTGATGGACACTTAGGTTGCTTCCATTTCTTGGCTATTGTAGTGCTGCGATAAACATAGGGGTGCATATGTCTTTTTCAAACTGGGCTCCTGCATTCTTAAGGAATATTCCTAGAAGTAGCCTTCCTGGGTCAAATAGTATTTCTATTTTTAGTTTTTTGAGGAACCTCCATACTGCTTTCCACAATGGTTGAACTAATTTGCAGTCCCACCAGCAGTGTAGGAGGGTTCCCTTTTCTCCACATCCTCGCCAACATTTGTTGTTGTTTGTGTTTTGGATGTTGGCCATCCTCACTGGTGTGAGGTGATATCTCATTGTGGTTTTAATCTGCATTTCTCTGATGATTAGCAATATGGAGCATCTTTTCATGTGCCTGTTGCCCATCTGAATTTCTTCTTTGGAGAAGTGTCTTTTCAGCTCCTCTGCAAATTTCTTAATTGGATTATTTGCTTTTTGTTTGTTGAGGTGCGTGAGTTCTTTATATATTTTGGATGTCAACCCTTTATCAGATATGTTATTTATGAATATATTCTCCCATACTGTAGGAAGTCTTTTTATTCTACTGATGGTGTCCTTTGCTGTACAGAAGCTTTTCAGCTTGATATAGTCCCACTTGCTCATTTTTGCTTTTGTTTCCCTTGCCCGGGGAGATATGTTCATGAAGAAGTCGCTCATGCTTATGCCCAAGAGATTTTTGCCTATGTTTTTTCTAAGAGTTTTATGGTTTCATGACTTACATTCAGGTCTTGATCCACCTTGAGTTTACCTTTATGTATGGGGCTAGACAGTAGTCCAGTTTCATTCTCTTACATGTAGCTGTCCAGTTTTTCCAACACCAGCTGCTGAAGAGGCTGTCATCTCCCCATTGTATATTCAAGGCTCTTTATCAAATATTAATTGACTGTATATGCCTGGGTTAATGTTTGGATTTTCTATTCTATTCCACTGGTCTGTGGGTCTGTTTTTGTGCCAATACCAAATTATCTTGATTACTGTGGCTTTGTAGTAGAGCTTGAAGTCAGGGAGCATAATTCCCCCTGTTTTATTCCTCCTTCTCAGAATTGCTTTGTCTATTTGGGGTCTTTTGTGGTTCCATATGAATTTTAGAATTATTTGTTCCAGTTCATTGAAGAAAGCTGTTGGTAGATTGATAGGGATTTTATTGAATCTGTAGATTGCTTTAGGTAGTATAGCCATTTTGACAATATTTATTCTTCCTAGCCAAGAGCATGGGATGCATTTTCATTTGTTAGTGTCCTCTTTAATTTGTCTGAGGAGTGTCTTGGAGTTTTCAGAGTACAGGTCTTTCACTTCCTTTGTAAAGTTTATTCCTAGGTATTTTATTCTTTTTGATGCAATTGTGAATGGAGTTGTTTTTCTAATTTCTCTTTCTGTTAGTTCATCGTTAGTGTGTAGGAAAGCAACAGATTTCTGTGTGTTAATTTTGTATCCTGCAACTTTGCTGAATTCAGATATTACTTCTAGTAGTTTTGGAATGGAGTCTTTAGGGTTTTTTACGTACAGTCTCATGTCATCTGCAAATAGTGACAATTTGACTTCTTCTTTACCAATCAGGATGCCTTGTATGTCTTTGTTTTGTCTGATTGCTGTGTCTAGGACCTCCAGTACTATGTTGAATAACAGTGGGGACAGTGGGCATCCCTGTCTTGTTCCCAGTCTTAGATGAAAACCTTTCAGCGTCTCGCCGTTAAGTATGATGTTAGCTGTGAGTCTGTCATATATGGCCTTTATGATGTTGAGGTACTTGCCCTCTATACCCATTTTGCCGAGAGTTTTAATCATGAATGGATGCTGAATTTTGTCAAATCATTTTTCAGCATCTATGGAGATGATCATGTGGTTTTTGTTCTTCTTTTCATTGATGTGATGGATGATGTTGATGGATTTTCAAATGTTGTACCATCCTTGCATCCCTGGGATGAATCACACTTGATCATGGTGTATGATCCTCTTGATGTATTTTTGAGTTCTGTTTGCTAATATTTTATTGAGTATTTCTGCATCTACATTCATGAGGGATATTGTTCTGTAATTTTCTTTTTTGGTGAGGTCTTGGCCCAGTTTTGGTATTATAGTGATGCTGGCTTCATAGAATGAGTTTGAAGTATTCCCTCCTCTTCTATTTTTTGGAAAACTTTAAGGAGAATGGGTGTTATTTCTTCTCTATATGTCTGGTAGAATTCAGAGATGAATCCTTCAGGTCCAGGGGTTTTGTTCTTGGGTAGTTTTTTGATTACCGCTTCAATTTCGTTGCTGGTGCTTGTTCTGTTTAGTTTTTCTGTTTCTTGCTTAGTCAGTCTTGGGAGGCTGTATTTTTCTAAGAAGTTGTCCCTTTCTTCTATGTTTTCCAGCTTGTTAGCATATAGATTCTCATAATATTCTCTTATAATTCTTTGTATTTCTGTGGGGTCCGTCATTATTTTTCCTTTCTCATTTCTGATTCTGTTTATGTGTGTAGATTCTCTTTTTCTCTTAATAAGTCGGGCTAGGGGTTTATCTATTTTGTTTATTTTTTCAAAGAATCTGCTCTTGGTTTTACTGATTTTTTCTATTGTTTTATTGTTCTAAATTTTATTTATTTCTTCTCTGATCTTTATTATGTCCCTCCTTCTGGTGACTTTGGGCCTCATTTGTTCTTCTTTTTCCAATTTCAGTAATTGTGTCTTTTGACTATTCATTTGGGAATGTTCTTCCTTCTTTAAATAGGCCTGGATTGCAATATACTTTCCTCTTAGAACTGCCTTTGCTGCGTCCCACAGAAGTTGTGGCTTTGTGTTGTTGTTGTCATTAGTCTCCATATATTCTTTGATTTCTGTTTTGATTTGGTCGTTAACCCATTGATTAATTAGGAGAATGTTGTTAAGTCTCCATGTATTTGTGAGCCTTTTTGATTTCTTTCTAAAATTTATTTCTAGTTTTATAGCTTTGTGATCTGAGAAGTTGGTTGGTAGGATTTCAATATTTTTGAAATTACTGAGGTTTTTTTTGTGGCCTAGTATGTGGTCTATTCTGGAAAACGTTCCATGTGCGCCTGAGAAGAATGTGTATCCTGTTGCTATTGGGTGTAGAGTTCTGTAGATGTCTGTTAGGTTCATCTGTTCTAGTGTGTTGTTCAGTGCCTCTGTGTCTTTACTTATTTTCTGTCTGGTTGATCTGTCCTTTGGAGTGAGTGGTGTGTTGAAGTCTCCTAAAATGAATACATTGCTCTCTATTTCCTCCTTTAATTCTGTTAGTATTTGTCTCACATATGCTGGAGCTCCTATGTTGGGTGCATATAAATTTAGAATGGTTATATCTTCTTGTTGGACTCACCCCTTTATCATTATGTAATGTCCTTCTTTATCTCTTGCTACTCTCTTCGTTTTGAAGTGTATTTTGTCTGATACAAGTAGTGCAACACGTCCTTTTTTCTCTTTGTTGTTTGCATGAAATATCTTTTTTCATCCCTCACTTTTAGTCTATGTATATCTTTGGGTTTGAGGTGAGTCTCTTGTAAGCAGCATATAGATGAGTCTTGCTTTTTTATCCATTCTGTTACTCTGTGTCTTTTGATTGGTGCATTCAGTCCATTTACGTTTAGGGTGATTATCGATACGTATGTACTTATTGCCATTCCTGGCTTTAGATTCATGGTTACCAAAGGTTCAAGGGTTGCTTCTTTACTATTTAACAATCTAACGTAACTTTCTTGTTAAGTTATTGTAAACACCGTCTGATGTTTCCTTATTTCTCTCCCTTCTTTTTCTTCCTCCTCCATTCTTTATATACTAGGTGTTTTATTCTTTGCCTTTAGTTAGTATTTGGATTGTCTGCTTTCTTTGCTGTGATTTTGTTTTCTCTAGTGACATCTTTTTAGCCTTAGGAGTGCTTCCGTCTAGAGCAGTCCATTTAAGATATCCTGCAGTGGTGGTTTATGAGAGGCAAACTCTCTCAACTTTCATTTGTCTGGAAATTGTTTAATCCCTCCATCATATTTAAATTATAATCGTGCTGGGTACAATATTCTTGGTTCGAGGCCCTTTTATTTCATAAAGTTAAATATATCTGCCATTCTCTTCTGGGCTGTAAGGTTTCTGTTGAGAAGTCTGATGATAGTCTGATGGGTTTTCCTTTGTAGGTGATCTTTTTTCTCTCTCTAGCTGCCTTTAATACTCTCTTTATCTTTGATCTTTGCCATCTTAATTATTATGTGTCTTGGTGTTGTCTTCCTTGGATCCCTTGTGTTGGGAGATCTGTGGGCTTCGGTGGACTGCGAGACTATTTCCTTCCCCAGCGAGGGAAAGTTTTCAGCAATTATTTCTTCAAAGACACTTTCTATCCCTTTTTCTCTCTCTTCTTCCTCTGGTACTCCTATAATGCGAATATTGTTCCATTTGGATTGGTCACATAGTTCTCTTAATATTCTTTCATTCCTAGAAATCCTTTTATCTCTCTCTCTGCCTCAGCTTCTCTGTATTCCTTTTCTCTGATTTCTATTCCTTTAACAGTCTCTTGCATCTCATCCAGTCTGCTGTTAAGCCCATCGATCGCTTGTCTGATTTCTGCATTGTGTTTCCTCACTTCCTCCCTCAGTTCTTGCACATTTCTCTGTAGGTCCATCAGCATGGTCATGACTTTTATTCTGAATTCTTTTTCAGGAAGACTGTGCATTTCCATCCCTTCAGCCTCCCTCTCTGGGGTTGTCTGGTTGATTTTAGTCTGGACCATATTCCTCTGTCTTTTCATGGCTATAGAAGTTGTCGCTGGTAGTTGCCACGTATGTCAGCTCGGCTCTTTAAGACCGCCTCTTGGGTGCCAAGTTCTCTCAGGTGTAGCTGCACGCTGTGCACCTTCCTGTGTATTCTGGTCTCTCTTTTAGGAATAGTTGTATTTGCTGTATTTCATAGATAAATATAGTGTTGGGAGATGATTTTTGCCACCCTGCTCACACCGCCAACTTCCTGGAAGTCCTCCTCTAAGAGTTTTATGGTTTCATGACTTGCCTTCAGGTTCTTTATCCATTTCAAGTTTACTTTTGTGTATGGGAGTAAACAATAATCCAGTTTCATTCTCTAGCATGTAGC
Organism: Smutsia gigantea; assembly: GCA_032199065.1. Classification (NCBI taxonomy): domain Eukaryota; kingdom Metazoa; phylum Chordata; class Mammalia; order Pholidota; family Manidae; genus Smutsia; species Smutsia gigantea. The sequence goes on along the minus strand of JAVSCE010006294.1, from coordinate 143,366 downwards.
TGTCCAGTTTTGCCAACACAAGCTATCAAAGAGGCTGTCATTTCCCCATTGTATGTCCATGGCTCTTTTATCATATATTAATTGACCATATATGCTTGAGTTTATATCAGGGCTCTCTGGTCTGTTTCATTGGTGTATGGGTCTGTTCTTGTGCCAGTACCAAATTGTCTTGATTACTGTAGCTTTGTAGTAGAGCTTGAAGTTGGGGAGCTTAATCCCCCAGCTTTATTCTTCCTTCTCAGGATTGTTCTGGGTATTCAGAGTCTTTTGTGGTTCCATATGAATTTTAGAATGATTTTCTCTAGTTCGTTGAAAAATGCTGTTGGTATTTTGATAGGAATTGCATTGAATCTGTAGACTGCTTTAGGCAGGATGACCATTTTGACAATATTAATTGTTCCTATCCATGAGCACGGGATGTGTTTCCATTTATTGGTAACTTCTTTAGTTTCTCTCATGAGTGTCTTGTAGTTTTCAGAGTATAGGTCTTTCACTTCCTTGGTTAGGTTTACTCGTAGGTATTTTATTCTTTTTGATGAAACATTAAATGGAATTGTGTTCCTGATTTCTCTCTCTGCTAGTTCATTGTTAGTGTTTAGGAATGCCAGATTTCTGCGCATTAATTTTGTATCCGGCAACTTTGCTGAATTCAGATATTAGATCTAGTAGTTTTGGAGTAGATTCTTTAGGGTTTTTTATGTACAATATCATGTCATCTGCAAACAGGGACAGTTTAACTTCTTCCCTGCCAATCTGGATGCCTTGTATTTCTTTGTGTTTTCTGATTGCTATGGCTAGGACCTACAGTACTATGCTGAATAGAAGTGGAGAGTGGGCACCCTTATCTTGGTCCCAATCTTAAAGGAAAAGCTTTCAGCTCTCACTATTAAGTATAATGTTGGCTGTGGGTTTGTCATATATAGCCTTTATTATTTTGGGGTACTTGCCCTCTATACCCATTTTGTTGAGAGTTTTATCATGAATGGCTATTGAATTTTTTCAAATGCTTTTTCAGCATCTATGGAGATGATCTTGTGGTTTTTGTCCTTCTTTTTGTTGATGTTGTGGATGATGTTGTTGGGTTTTCGAATACTGAACCATCCTTGCTTCCCTGGAATAAATCCTACTTGATCATGATGGATGATCCTTTTGATGTATTTCTGAATTCCCTTTGCTAATATTTTGTTTAGTATTTTTGCGTCTATGTTCATCAGGGATATTGGTCTGTAATTTCCTTTTTTTGTGGTGTCTTTGCCTGGTTTTGATGTTAGAGTGATGCTGGCCTCATAGAATGAGTTTGGAAGTATTCGCTCTTCTTCTACTCCTTGGAAAACTTTAAGAAGGATGCGTTTTATGTCTTCACCTAATGTTTAAAAAAATTCAGCGGTGAAGCCATCTGGTCCAGGCGTTTTGTTCATAGGTAGGTTTTTGATTACCAGTTCAATTTCGTTACTGGTAATTCGTCTGTTGAGATTTTCTGTTTGTTTCTGGGTCAGCCTTGGAAGATTGTATTTTTGTAAAAAGTTGTCGATTTCTTCTAAGTTATCCAGTTTGTTACCATGTAATTTTTCATAGTATACTCTCATAGTTCTTTGTATTTCTGTGCTGTCCATAATGATTTTTCCTTTCTCATTTCTGATTCTGTCTATGTGAGTAGACTCTCTTTTTTTCTTTGTAAGTCTGGCTAGGGGTTTATCTATTTTGATTATTTTCTCGAAGAACCAGCTCTTACTTTCATTGATCCTTTCTATTGTTTTATTCTTCTCGATTTTATTTATTTCTGCTCTAATGTTTATTATGTCCCTCCTTCTACTGACTTTGGGCCTCATTTGTTCTTCTTTTTCTAGTTTCTTTAATTGTGAGTTTAGACTGCTCCTATGGGAATGTTCTTCTTTCCTGAGGTAGGCCTGTATTGCAACATACTTTCCTCTTAGCACAGCCTTCGCTGTGTCCCACAGATTTTGCTGTGTTGAATTATTGTTGTCATTTGTCTCCATATATTGCTTGATCTCTGTTTTTATTGGGTCATTGATCCATTGGTTATTTAGGAGCATGTTGTGAAGCCTCCATGTGTTGGTGGGATATTTCATTTTCTTTGTGTAAGTCATTTCTAGTTTCATTCCTTTGTGGTCTGAGAAGCTGGTTGGTACAATTTCAGTCTTTTTGAATTTACTGAGGCTCTTTTTGTGGCCTAGTATATGATCTATTCTTGAAAATGTTCCATATGTACTTGAGAAGAATGTGTGTTCTGCTTTTGGGTGTAGAGTTCTGTAGATGTCTGTTACGTCCATCTGTTCTAATGTGTTGTTCAGTGCCTCAGTCTCCTTGCTTATTTTCTGCCTGGTTGATCTGTCCTTCAGAGTGAGTGGTGTATTGAAGTCTCCTAGAATGATTGCATTGCATTCTATTTCCCCCTTTATTTCTGTTAGTATTTGTTTCACGTATGTAACATAGGAGCTTCTGTGTTGGGTGCATAGATATTTATAATGGTTATATCTTCTTGTTAGATTGACCCTTTTATCATTATGTAATGTCCTTCTTTGGCTCTTGTGACTTTCTTTGTTTTGAAGTCTATTTTGTATGATACAAGTAGTGCAACTCCTGCTTTTTTCTGCCTGTTAGATGCATGAAATATCTTTCTCCATCCCTTCACTTTTAATCTGTGTATGTCTTTGGTTTAAAGTGAGTCTCTTGAAGGCAGCATATAGATGGATCTTGGTTTTTTATCCATTCAGTGACTCTATGTCTTTTGTTTGGTGCATTCAGTCCATTTACATTTAGGGTGATTATGGATAGGTATGTACTTATTGACATTGTAGGCTTCAGATTTGTGGTTACCAAATGTTCAAGGTTAACTTCCCTACTAAGAGTCTAACAACTCATTTAATTTGGTATTACAAACACAATCTAAAGGTTCTTTCTTTGTGTGTTTGTTTTTTCCCTCCTCCTTTTTCTTCCTCCTCCATTCTTTATATATTAGGTATCATATTCTGTACTGTTTGTCTATCCCTTGATTGACTTTGAGGATAGTTAATTTAATTTTGCATTGTCTTAGTAATTAACTGTTCTATTTTCTTTACTGTGGTGTTATTACCTCTGGTGACGCTATTAAACCATAGGAACACTTCCATCTATAACAGTCCTTCAAAAATACACTGTAGAGATGGTTTGTGGGATGTAAATTCTCTCAGCTTTTGCTTATCTGGGAATTGTTTAATCCTTCCTTTAAATTTAAATGATAATCTAGCCGGATAAAGTAATCTTGGTTCAAGGACCTTCTGCTTCATTGCATTAAACACATCATTCCACTCCCTTCTGGCCTGTAAGGTTTCTGCTGAGACATCTGATGATAGCCTGATGGGTTTCCCTTTGTATGTGATGTTATTTCTCTCTCTGGCTGCTTTTAATAGTCTGTCCTTATCCTTGATCTTTGCCATTTTAATTACTATATGTCTTGCTGTTGTCTTCCTTGGGTCCCTTGTGTTGGGAGATCTGCGCAGCTCCATGGCCAGAGGGACTATCTCCTTCCCCATATTGGGGAAGTTTTCAGTAATCACCTCCTCAAAGACACTTTCTATCCCTTTTTCTCTCTTCTTCTTCTTCTGGTACCGCTATAATGCACATATTGTTCCGTTTGGACTGGTCACACAGTTCTCTCAGTATTCTTTCATTTTTAGAGGTCTTTTTTTCTCTCAGTACCTCAGCTTCTTTGTATTCCTCTTCTCTAGTTTCTATTTCATTTATCATCTCCTCCACCATATCCAATCTGCTTTTAATACCATCCATTGTGCTCTTCAATGATTGGATCTCTGACTGTAATTCATTCCTGAGTTCTTGAATATCTTTCCATATCTCTATGAGCATGTTAATGATTTTTATTTTGAAGTCCCTTTCAGGGAGAGTCATGAGGTCCATATCATTTAAATCTTTTTCAGGAGTTGTATTCATAATTTTACTCTGGACCTGGTTCCTTTGGCATTTCATATTTGTGTATGGTGCCCTCTAGTGTCCAGAAGCTCTACTCTCTGGAGCTTTTCAGCCCCTGAAGCAATGACGGGGATTGTAGAGCAGTGGTATTGGTGCCTCTGGGGAGGAAAGAGCTGTTTCCTGGTTCCTGGCTGCTATGCCTGTCTCCACTGCCTGAACCAGCGGGCCAAGCACACAGGTATAAGCCTCTGTGCTTTGCATTTTTAGTTGCTCCAGACAGATCTTCCCTCTGCCTGGCCTAACACCAGGGTAGGTTTTCCTGGTTTGCAAGCCTGGTAGGGCTGGCCAGGAGAAAGGCGCACTAGTCTGCCTGTCACAGATGGGGTTCTTGGAGCTGTGTAGCCAGCCAGGGAGCTGGAGCACCTGAAGATCGTGAAAACGCCCAATCTGCTGAGCAGAGTGCACCTGGTCAATTTTGTCTACCTGTCCTTTCTCCTGAGCAGTAAGCTCTGTGCAATCCTTGCCCCTTTAGCAGCCCTCTTGCTAAGGGCTTCTTTGTTAGCAAGTCTCTCAGTCTGCCTGCCTTTCTTTTTTCCCAGAGCAGCTGGATATGGATCCCTGCTTTCCACAAGCAGCTGGAATCTTAGTCTCTCCAGGAATTCTGCCTGTCTTAGCTTTCCAACCCCCTAATTATGAAAGTATCATGCAAGCACCATGACATGGAGGTTTGTGCTCCCAGAGCAGATCTCCAGAGTTAGGTATTCAGCAGTCCCACATCTCCACTCCCTCCCTGCTCCATTCCTCTTCCTCCTGCCAGTGAGCTTGGGTGGGGGAAGGGCTTGGATCCCTCAGGACCACAGCTTTAGTACATTACCCTTTTCCATGAAGGCTGCTCTTGTCTCCAGGTGTATGCAGTTTGTTGCAGTCCTCTTTCCTGTTGCTCTTTCAAGAGTAGTTGTATTAGTTATATTTTCATATTATATGCGGTTTTAGGAGGAAGCCTCTGTCTCATCTCTCACGCCGCCATCTTAAATCCAATCATCAACAATTGGAATTTGCAGTCATTTTAATTTTGGGCCATTCTGTGTGTGAAATTTTAGCTACCTTTATTCTTTAACAATCATGTTTGTCTAGAAAAGTTTATGTCTTCCTGTACATTCAGTATTGTAGGTATTTCATAGTTCTTATGCAAATGCCTCCTTATTTAGGGTGTATGTTGTTTAGTTAACTATATTGCTTGCATAATATATGTGTCAGAATTTCCTTTTAATGAATTTTGCTTGTCTAAAATCAAGTACTTATGTTAATTAACTCCTAATAACTTAAAACTGTTGAAGTATGCATATTTTCTTTTGAACATGTTATGTTATAATTATAGGCCCTGGAGTAATAAAATTATTTTAAAATGGAAGATAAATGAAAGGAAAGATTATTGCATTTTAATGAAATGAAAAGTATTGTCAAAGACATCGTCTCCTTGATGGGTTTATATTCCATTCAGGTTGACAGAGTAACAAATCTATGCTCCTTAACATTTTTAGTGAGGTATTTACTTAATGTGAAATTTGATACATACTTTTAACTTTTTCTCTACATAACTTGCAAGTAATTTCAATAGCATAAAAATACTGGTAGCATATTAAGGTAATTATGGTATTTTTATGCTGGTTGACATTTTATTGATATTCTCATCAAATATGTTTTCAGAAGGAAAGAGTCCATCTCCATTTCCCCACGTCACCTTCCTTTTTCCACCATTGTTCTCAGCAACAAATTAAATTAGGAGGATGTAAATATTTTCACTGCCTATCTTTGTTTAACATGTCATTCTTTTGTACATCTTACCAGATAAGACATCCTTGAATAAGAGATCATGTTCTATGTCCCCTTCTACTCCAACTGAAAATTTTAATAACAAAGACTTTGTTTTAAGCCATTGAAATTCTTAGTTATAGCCATTTTGACAAAATAATTTATAGATATTTTCTATTTTGGAGGCAGTTGGAAGAGCTGGGAAAATGAGCATAGCTATCCACATAGAATTATTACAGCTTCTATTCAACCGCCTATAGAAAAGTAGAGAAATGGGACAGAATTTATTGCAGTAGTTGAATAACTTAAATCCCACAATCCCTTTAACATGGTTTCCTTCTTCACTAAGTGGTAAAATTCTCACTGTAGAAGCCCCATCCTTTGGTAACGCATGTCTCTGCATCTTCCCAGGGTCAGCCTCCTCACTCTTGATCAGAGAGAAGTACACAAAATATGGGTGTTTATTGATTAGCCAACATTTTATTTTATTGCTGGGGAATAGCCAATATTAAAAATGAAGTTAGAGCCTTCCAGAGAAAATTAAGGAAGGATTTAAGATTTGGATATGAAACCTCAAGATAAATGATAAAATATTTATCTGAGAAGGTAATGATTAGTGCTAGAAGGTATTACATTTAAATATCAAAAGTTATTATAATGAGCATAATTAGGTTTCTTTCTTCTAATAGTGAAGAAGGGAAATATGTCAAAGCTCATTAGGAGATACCTAAATCAGGCTTGTAAGAATACTACAATTTCATGAACACTGGGAGTAGAGAACAGTGTTGCTAAGAACATTTTCTACTTTTAATTTCTACTTTTAGAGAAGGCTAATCATAAACCTGACATTTTCTAGGCCCTAGATATATAGTAGTGAACAAAACAGATTCAATGTTTGCTTTCAAGGAGTTTACATGTTTTGGGAAAACAAGGACAGTGAAGATAGACAGACAGATAGGTAGATAGATTTAAACTGCAATGACAAAAATGTAAGTAAAAGTATAGTGAATAAATTAAAGTAGGAAATGTCTGGGGAGGAATAAAATTCTTTTTTGCAGGATGGCTCAAGAAGACCTCTTCAGTGAAGTGACATATATGCAGTAGGGACTCCAGGTTATGTACAGGGATTGTGTTTACACTAACGGAATAGCAAATATAGAGCCCTCAAGGCAAGAATGTGCTTGTTGTTTTCAAGAAAAATAGCATGGAAATCAGTGAAGCTGTTGAGGAAGAGGGATGGGAAGTTCAGTCAAAGAGGCGTGGGAGGCCACTTAAACAGTCACATAGTGATGAACTCATATTCAAGTCTGATACCATTCTATCTTTCTGCAGTATTGTCTTAGCACCAAGACATACGAACCTCTCTCCTTTCATGATGTACTTATTAGATAATAAGCATTTTGTTTTTTCCGAATTGGTATTATCATGTCACAATAAATTAAAATGTTACATAAATTACTGAGATTTACTGGAAGGCAGGTTCAATACTTTATTCAGCATTATAAAGCCAAAACCTATTATAATAGTTTTCACTAGATAGTCAATATACATATTTTCTCAGTGAATAAATAACTAATTCCAATCTCTTTTTATATCGTTTAACTGCAAGCATAACAGGGTCAAGAGCACTACCTGGGCGTTAGAGTGAGTTTGCATGTAGGCTCTTTAGAGCTGTATTTCTTTCGCTAACTTGGGAATCACAATTAACATCCTACATTTATAATAATCTAGTTTTTATTGATACCAAGTTAGCTTCAATAACATACAAAACTCTACTCTTACACAATTTTGCCTCAACCCCTTATGTTGGTGGCACAAACTATAGTTTTATATATTGTGTGCCCAATAATACACTTATAATTATTTTATGCATTTGTTTTTTAAATCATGTAGGAAATAAAAAGCGGAGTTACAAACCCAAAATTCAGTAACTACTGCAGCGTTTTTACCCATAAACCAATTTAGGTTAGATTATTCATATCTAAATTGATGCCCCGGATTAACTGATTGTTAAGTGCAATATCCAATAAAAAAATGGAGAGGAAAATTACATTTTTAAAATTAGCAATTTTTATTATAACTGATATTGTTTAACTGCAAGCAATAAAAATGTTTTCCATGGTGTTAAGCTAAATCACTATAAGATTAAACATTTGAGCTAAATTTTATGATAGTAAGTCTATGGTTGAATAAAACAAAATTTTGTAATGGAAACATGAGCTAGCCATAGAATTTCTGGTGTGAGGAAATAAATTTACAAGCCATCTGTATCAATTTTTTTTTCAGGAACTTTAAAGTGAATATTCCTGTCTTCTTTCATGTAAGTAAACATTTTACCCAATAATATTCATTAATTTAAAATTGCAAAGGAAGTTTTTCAATTTATGAGTTCTAGACCAAACAACATTATAGTTATCTATATTTATCACAAAGTTGCATTTTGTAGTGAATCTTATAATGAGTACAGAGTATCTGAAATAGGTTAAAACTTTATTTTTATTAAGGCAGAACACTACTAAATCACAATATAGGTAAAATACTCTTTAATCATGGTTGGAGTAGAGTTTCTCTGGATTGGAATTAAGTATCTATATATAATGCAGTCCGACTTAAAAGAAGTTTACTACAGAGCTTTAATTTAAAAATTTCAAAAGAATTCAGATCTTTCTTCTCTGCATATGCCATTCCATTTGATGAATTTGCTTTCCACTGTATGTTCAATTGCTTACATTAAATTCCTTGTTCATTGTTTTAAAATGACCCACATACATTTCTTAGAGAATGTGACTGTCATTCTTAAAAATCTTCACTTAGTATGCTGTAATATTAACATTACACATATGGTAATACATTCTGAGACGTCATAAATGCAGCAGGTATAAGCCCTACGTTTTATTCTTAAAAATCCTCATTTAGAGAGGATACAGCAATATTAACATTACACATATGGTAATACATTCTGTGATGTCATAAACGCAACAGGTATAAACCATAAGACAGTGGTAGAGAGAAAGAAACATACAAAAAAGTAGTAATTCCTGCAGCCAGTATGGAAAATTAATTAAATGAAAACTATTAAAATGTGTCATCTGTATGTACAAGGTGGTAATTCTTTCCCAGGGTAGAAATATATTTTATATTTGTCTTGAAAAAAAAGTGCTTGATAACAGAAATGGAAGTTTACTTTGTACGCTGGAAAAATAAGGGCACTTGCATATGTGTGTCTTCTCGTGTATGTCTGAATGTGTGTGTTTTGGAGAAAGCTGTGCGACATCCTTATGCAGGACATTGCTTTTAAATTTAAACAAGCTTTTTCAAGTTCGAATCATTCCTGTCTGGAGTACTACAGCCTGGGAAAGTGTCATTGTATAAAGTGTCTCAACTGTAGTGTTTGCTTTTGTTTATATTTTGAGTTAAAATTGAAGAAGTCATGTAAATAGTTTAGGAACTTTAGAAATCCTTCGTAGACAAATCAAAAGGCTTGTTTTTAAAATAACCCATCCAGCCTAATCCTTATACCACTTAGAGCACGACTACAAAGATTGTTCATCAGGAAAGGATAAATGGAATATGGTGATGTTTCTTTGTAAATGATTGAGCTCTTGTTTCATTTGCCTCTTACTTTGAACCATTTCTATATCAAAGTCATGTCTAGTAGTGAAAGAGCTTCGGGGGGATTTCTGACTGACAGGTACCATTACTAATAAATTGCCTCAGAACGTAAAAATGTGACCCTTCAGGTGGTTCAACCACATTGTTTGCAAACTGTGACTAAGTATCAAATTCCAGCTCTTTTGCTAAGCACTCACCATGGAACAATACAGTTCCCCTCTTTAGTGTTTTGGCACTGATCGTGTAGGTCATAATTAGAGATTCAGCTGGGGATGAATGGAAAAGAATGTGGCTGTGCAATTGGCTGTAACAAATCTGACCCTGTTTGATCCTTACTCCTTAAAAACCTGTGACCTCCTGTAGCCTTTTGCATGATCCATGTATGTGGTTAGCCCTGCCTCCCCACCAATCTTTTCAGCAGTAGACTTTTCAAGCCATTGCTTTGCTTTGTAGTCTTATCAAGGCATTCATTTTAAGCTCTCATAAATAGCATCTAGGAGTTCAAAGTTTTCCCAGCACAGTACGAAAAGTCACAATGGGTTTCTTAAGAAAGAAGGCGAGAAATGTTATAGAACTTCATAGAAATCATGGATTTTTAAAATAAGTACATATTTGAAGTAGGGAAGAACCACAAGAGAATGGAATCATAGGGGAGAGAGATTCAAGGTGTCTATTTTATAGTATCTGTTATATTACCAGGACTCAATTTCACGACTTGTATTTAATCAGTCAAGACCCAGTATATAAGTGGTCTGTGACCTCTTGTTGAAATAAAGAAAACAAACCTGAATCTAAGAAATTGTCTTTCTTAATCCAGCCATTTCATGTTGACATGAGAAAAAACTAACACCAGAAAATCTCTTAATGTATACAGGGAAATACATTATTTTTCAATGGAACTTTTATGTCTTTCAAATTTTACAAAGTTTAATAAATCTGAGCCCATCCCACTTTATCCTATTTGTTTTGTTTTAATAGTAGAATGCAAGACTATATCATCATATCCAAATGTCAATATTTTAAGCAGTGGTTGCAGTTATAATAGTCATTTATTTCATCAAATCAGTTTAATATAAAAGATTTGGGTGATATTTTGAAAGGACCATAATGGAAGTAACAGGGAGTAGAGTCAATGACTCATAGTAATTAGGAAGCCAGGGAGAACTCACATTCTACTATCCCTTCAAGATAAATTATTCCTGACAATAAGATGTCTTCTTATATCCCACTCAAGTTTATATTCCAGTAACTGTGCTTTTCACTTTGCCCGTTAAATATGTCTAGTTGTTAAAATAGAAATTCATAACCAGAATCATCTTACAATATTATGAAAATATCTCACGTAGGCTGCTACCATTTTTTCTCTCCTATTCCAGAAATCTAATATCACATAGGGAAGAGGGCTGTCTCTCCACCTCTGCTGATGTTTCTGAGACATGGTGAGCTTTTTTTCCTAAACACATAACCACACACAGACACACAAATGTACGTGAATACAAATGTTTTTGAATACACTGTCTTATGCAAGTCCATATTCTTCTACCTTAAATCTTAAGATTTGGAGGCAGTGAAAAGTTACACCCTCTCAAGAGAAGCTGGGGAAAGTTCTACCTAATAAGTTGCCTCTGTGTCAATATAAAGCTGAAGATGCAGATACCCTGGGAAAATAGTCAAATGGCTTTGACAAGTTCAAATGTGGAGAAACACAAATACTTTTGAATGCTTTAAAGGCATAGGGTTAAATGCTCCCCCAAGCAATTTACCATTTCCGTGTTAATTCAGTGTGTAGAAACATATAATTAGAATCTCTAATACCTGCATTTTTCTTTTCTTGATGAAAAAAACATGTGGTATTGCACAGAGCAATAGATACACTGGGAAGGGGACCCTTTGTGGAGTAGCTTTATATCTCCTGCTGAAAAGGCCACAACTACTGCATTTCCAACAGAAAGCTAAGCAAAATAACACTTTATTGGAAACTAATACCTCTCCTTAAAACGCAAATAGGTGCTTTCATGTGCATTGTAATTTTCTTCTTTACAGGTGTTGAACATTGTGGCCTGGGGAGTGTGCAATCTGGGCAGGGAATTAAATCCAGGTTGCTTGCTTAATAGTATAATACATAAGCATATAGCCATGGGTTGACATTAAGAAGAATGCCTTTTATCTTGAAAATTATAGAAGAAAAATATCCTCTGATGAGTAACCACTACTTATAAAAAAGAAAAAAATATGCTGTGTATGGTATATATAATATATACATATATTATACATATATACACACACATATATATGTATATATGTGTTAAAAACATAATGATTCATGGATATTTGTGTTTTCCTTTAAATAGCAATAAAATCATATAGTAACAAAAATAATATTAATTTACTTTTGTTGATTCTTGTATAAGGCTAAAGAAATATATGTCTTCTGGTATACATTTATTTTGGCTTCCTCAGTGGGAAAATTATCTTTAAAATCAATTATATAATTAATGCTACTCCATAAAGTTATCATTTGTTCCAAACAGAAAAAACTGGAAACTTTTGAGAGAACTAAGTATAATATTTACATTTCTTTAATAATATTAACGCTCATCTATTTTATTCCTCACAATAGAAGACCCTTAGAAACCAGAGTAGTTTTCTGAGAAATGAAATTCTTACATAATTTTTATAGTTTCTATCTAAATTAATTTGTTTCAAAAATACCTATTTCCAAAGATCCTATGCCACATTACAGTTTTTCTCACCTAACTTATTTGGTGCAAAAATGTCAGTGATTCAGAAAACACATTTGCTTTCTTCTTCTCATTTGGGAACAACTAAATCAAACACAAATAAATTAAAGATTTTTTCTTTTAATTCAAGAAAGATTTAAACAATAGACATTTTCTATCCATGGATAAGTAAACAAGTTTCAGGGAAGAGAGCAATCTTTAACTATGAATCCCTAGTAAATGCTAAGTTAAATATTAATAACATCAAAGTTACTATTTCCTCAAGTTTTTTTTCAAGTATCATTGATATATAATAGTATGTTGGTTTCAAATATACAACACAATGGTTTAACAGTTACCCATATTATGAAATCTTCACCCCCTCTAGTGTGGTTACTATCTACCAACGTAGTAAGATGTCACAGAATCATTGACTATATACTTCATGCTGTACTACCATCCCCGTGACCAACTTATATTGTGGTTGTGAATTATTGTGCCCCTTTATCCCCCTCACCCTTCCCCCAAACCTGCCCCAACCCCTCCCCTGTGGTAACCACTAGTCACTTCTCAGTGTCTGTAAGTCTACTGCTGTTTTGTTCCTTCTGTTTTGCTTTGTTTTTATATTCCACAAATTAGTGAAATCATACAGTATTTGTCTTTCTCTGCCTGGCTTATTTCACTGAGCTTAATACCCTCTAGCTCCATCCTTGTTGTTGTAAATGGGAGGATTTATTTTCTTTTTATGGCTGGATAATATTTCCATTTTGTATATGTACCACATCTTCCTTATGCATTCATCTGTTATGTTCCACAGTGCTAATCATCAGGGAAATGCAAATTAAAAACCCAGCGAGATGTCACTAGCTCCTCAAGTTTTGATTTAAAACAAAAGGATCTGCTGTGAAAGTTGCCATTAGGATTTGTACAATATGGCAGACCTACTCTGACAGATTTTAGAGGTGGGCAGAAACAAAATAAGTACTAGACTATCATATAACTTATTTTAAAGAAGCACAGAAGATGGCTTGAAGTGTGTTTGAAATGTGCGATGCCTCTGAAGCCAAGAAAGCACTTTTTAAAGAAGTGAGTGGTCAGAAGGTCACATGCCACAATGATATTAATTGGACAAAAGTGAGAAAAAGCTGCCAGACTCATTTATGTTAAATGAAACAGCATTAAGCTCCTGTGATAGCTTTGGGTCAAGTGCAGGCACACAATAAATGGTAGCTATTATTATTTTCAATAAGGGGGGAAGGGATGAAAGTCAATTTAGAGTCTGAAAAGACTTGTTGGATAGGAAAGTGAGGAAGCAGCTGGATTATACATGTTTGAAAGTTGAGAGAGAGGAATTGATATGGATTATGCCAACCTGTCTTTTGGTAGTTTTGTTAGTTTGCTTATTTTTGTTTTCACAATAATGTCCTAGTCATTTGAAAAAGTAAATTGAATAAGACGTGAATCACCTAGCACAATGCCTGGCATATAGATGCAAAGGGGAAACAAACAATCTTTTTGTTTACCATGTGCCATGCCCAGTTTTATAAGCTTTACATGATTTATCTAATTCAATTATCACAAAACCCCATGAGCTTCCACTCTACCAGAAATGGCATTTCATTCTGACATGTCCATTTACATATAAGAAAATGAAGGTCTATAGGGATGAACAAAACCTTTCAAAACCATTCACCTGGAGGGTTTCGTCTGACTCCTCTCCACAATGCCACATTACGGGCTCCCTGTGCCCACAGATGTATGAGATCAAAAGGGAAGAAATTCATGTAGAGTGCTATAGAAAATTTTCAGAGTATTTTCAGGGAAATGCTAGAAGTTTCTATGTAAAATAAACTCTCAGTACATTTTTATTGAGCTGTTGACTGGTATCTTTCACATGCTTACCTTTACTATGTATCACAATATTAATTAGAACTAGACAATTGAAGTAACAGATAAGATTAAGTAGATTATTATTATTTGATAGTTTAAACATATAGAAATGCTGTACTTTGTAAAAATTTGAGTTTCTGAACTGGTATTTTAGTATGCTTTTAAAAACTTCCATTTTATGGGATAGGTACAAAGAAAAAAATTTCATTATAAACCTGGAAATGAAATCATCAAGATGTTGAAAAATCTCAAGCAATAACGATCGCATTTTTTGTGTTTTCTTTGTAAGAGAATATATATACAAAAATATCAATTGTCATTTATTCAACTGCTTGGACACAGAATGAAAAATCATACATTAAGTGTGTAAGTATTCTTAAACTTCTAGCATTTCCCTGAAAATACTCTTATTAAATTATGTTGAACAGTGATGAAAAGGAATCATCAAAATGTTATTGGAAAATGATACAAAGTCACCATCAAAATCATCAACAAAGGTATCATAAAAAAATTAACACATGCTAATTGCTTATTAACTACTAGTTATCCTGCTAAGAATTTATCCTTATTTCACTCCTGTGGAGGTAAATACTGACTTGGTGAGGAAACGAGGTTAAAGAGTGGATCCTAGATAATTTCTATATGGCAAGAAAATAAAGAATATACAGGTAGAAAAGAAGGGAAGAAAACTTCTATTATTTTTTTCATGATTTCTTCTTCCATGTCAAACCTTCAACCAGGAATCCTTCCCAGCTATATATATTTCAGTCTTTGGAAGTTTGAGAGTCAGTTGGCAGGTAAATCTGTCATTTTTTTTTCTCCTGAAAACAAGTATTTTCTTTTACCTTGGTTCTTGAAAGATAGTAGTTCTTGATATGGAATTATAAATTATAACAGTTATTTTTTTTAACATTTTGAAGATACTATTACAGTCTTTAAACTTCCATTGTTGCTGTTGAGATGCCCTGTCTATTTTTATTGCTTTACAAAGGGTATATCTTTCTCTGTTGTCATTTCTAAAATTTTCTCTTTGCCCCTAAGTTACTATTACTATTTTAAATTACTATAGTTAATATTATAGGTCCATTACATATAATTATTGCTATAATATATCTTTCTCGGAATTATTTTTCATTTACCCTCTTGGTAATTTCTTGCTCTTCCAAGAGAAATAGTTGCATTTCTCTCATTTATTCTGTAAATTTATATTCATAATTTCAAATTATATCTTAAAATTTATAATTATGTTCACTTTTTTTTTTCAAATGTTGCCTTTTACCTATCCTTTTATTGTTTTTATTCTGGAATTTCATTTAGACCCAAATCAATCTTCCTCAATTCACCTTCTGTGTCTCATAACCAGTACTTGATATTTTAACTCTTTCTGTGGATTGCCTCATGAATATTTTCTTTAGTTTATCTTCCAGATCTTGCTTCCACCTTGATGCACTGCATTTTTTACTTGTTGTACTTCTAAAGCTCTGATTTGACTCCTTGTAAATCATCACAGTGTAAAGTCTCTCAGTCCTTATTTTTCAAACTTAATTTTATTTCCTGAAACATGCATATTTAAATTATTTTCATCTACATCTAATATAGGATGTCAGTGCAAGTACACTTAGTTTTCACTAGTGGACATTTTTTCCCTACGAGCTGGTTTTTGTCTATAATTAAGAGTTCTGAATTGAAGTTAAGATTTTTGTAGTGTAGATTTGGCATTTACTTCTGTCAGTTGCCTGGGGGATCCCCCCTACCAACTAAATTGTGTAAGGTTGAGAAGAAACCTATAAGAAGACTAGATTGTGATTTATGAATTCTCAAAGGACAGTTTCTTTCCCCCCATACAATATCAGTGACATAAGGATATTTATTTATTGTTCTTTCTGCTGAGGGTTTATTGAAGGTATAATCCTTTAGGAACCCAACTTTATAGAAAAATCTCCCATCATGTACTCTACTTTGAACATAACCAAGGCTTCATCTTGCATCTTGTGTACCCTGAAAAACTATCAAAGTGGAAACTTAAAATCCCCTGGGTTGGGTACATCAATGTAGGGTAGAAACTGGCTTTTAAGCACACCTAATTCCTAGTATCCCACTTTCACTGTTCTTTTAGCCTCTCTGGATTTGTAAAGATATTTTTACAACAGAAAGACATTTAAAAAGATACTTGCTAAGTTTTATATAGCTCTTATTTGTTTTCAGTGAAAGGTCCATTTACAGTTTTGTCTACTAATTGCTGGCAATGATATCCTATTTGTACTATTTTCAAAACTCCAATAACCTATGCCTTCCTTGGTTATTATATGTGAATTTTGCTTTAAAGATTAGCAAATAATGCTATGACTTGTTAATTCCGTAGGAAAATCTTTCTTAACATGATGATGTAAAAATTTCTGATTTTCCATATCACGTGGTTCACATTGGGCTAAGTCTGAGTTAATGATCTATTAGCATTTTCAGTTAAAAATGCTTTAAACTGTTACGAAATACATGACCAACAGTGGCTGCACAATATAATGCCATTCTTTGTTTATTTAAAAAGATGTCTAGAGGTAGATTGTTTCATGGATGATCCAGCAATTAGATACTACCAACATACCTGTTTTCTTTCAAATTATTAGTATGCTGATTAATGGTCCTAATCATTCTTGTGTCTTTGGTACAGATGGCTTCTGTAGCTCTAGGAATCAGATTGGTAAGGCAGAAACAAGAGTAAAGAGTGATGCCAGCCAGCTATTTTCTTCTGTCTATATTTTCTCAGCAAATTATCTTTTGTACAAAACCCCAGTAAAATTATTCTTAGTTTAGTTTGATCAATAGTGGGCCACATGACTATTTCTGGCTTTAAGAGAGACTAGAAGGATGAGAATTTCCTGGGAAATGCTAAGAGGAAGGAAATTGGGAATGGAATATGGGAGGCAAACTAATGGTTTCTGCAACAGTTCCACTGTTGTGATTCACCATCCGCACTCATTTTACACAGAAGATACTCACCTCTTCCACAAGGGCTCATCCATCTACTGCATATGGCTCTTTTTCTACAATATCTAGGGGACGTGCAGTACTCTTTGACAGGTTAGATGTGACTACTAATGATCTAGGGATTCCAAGTTAAAGCAGAAGGCACTTGCCTTTAACACACACAACATACCACTGTGGAGATGAAATGCTATAAATTAATTTTTCATTTTACATGTGAGCAGGTGGAAACATACAACAGCTGCTATTGAGAGCATGTATCTTACCTTGCTAGATAGTAATGACAGGAAATCTATCCTGCAAGTGAAGTAAATTTCCTGATTAGCCAATCATTCTGTCCCTACTTCTGTTCCAAAATCTTTAGTCTGTTACTGAGAGAGGAACATAATTAAATCTTTGTTTTTCTTCCCATCTACACCTGAAGGATGTTGGGTAAAATGTTCATCCTGGAGGATCTACTGCTGAGGCATCCTTTTTCCCATTGATGCTAGCTTCATGGTCCATGGATTTCTAAAGCCTGACTTAGTATTTTATTGTTAGTGTATTTCCCTCAGATTTTAATAGGTTCTAATCTATTTGCTTTTAATCAATCCCATGCTCCTGTATGTGTGGCCAAAATAATTGCTTAAATAGCATCTTTAAGCACGGATGGCAGACTTGAAACGAGGTTTCTGCTAGAGGGCTTTTCTGCCTGGATGAGAAGTATTGGGGTTAGTGTCCTTATTGTATCTCCCATTACAAGGCTGATGTTTGCTTATTGGCATTTATATGAGTTTCAAGTGGTAAACAGAAGTTGGCTTTTCTAACCCTGTCAAGCTCCAGATTACAAGTGTGGACTCACTCAGGCCAGACTACAGGTCACAGGCAGAGTGTCTGGCTTCAAAAAGTAACTTAAGCCAGGCCAACCTTCAATCACCAGCAGGTAAGCCTCTGCTACCACATTTTCTATATCCCAAAGTAGTTCAGACAATACTGTGATGGAAATTTCACAAAATCTTAACAAGAGTTAACAATGATATCTAAAAGTTAGATATCAGTTAATGACTCTTTATCCTATTATCAAACAATAATGCATTTGGAGATGCTGGCATCAACCCAATTCTGTTGATCTGTTCAGGATATGTATTGTCACTCACTGATGGCTTGGGAATCTTACTGATGAGTCAATATCTCTCTGTTAGAATGTCTCATTAAGTGTGATCTTAATTGCTCAGTCTGCTGAGTCAAGTAGCACTTCAGGGAGAAAAGAGATAGACAATAGGAAAACTGGAGAGTGTTCTCACAGACTATATTTGTGACGAGAAGGACCATTTCTTATTTCTAGTAGAAAAGGAGTTAATATCCTAAACATCACTGAAATTGACCCAGTAGTTGTAATGACAATGATTATTGAATACCACATTTTTTTTCAATAATAAAAGTATCAATAAAAAAAATCTTGCACTGCCAGATGTACAGGGGGGTTCCCACCTCAACGGCACCGAGATTGGAAGGAGCTTTACAAGTCTCAATAGAACTTCAAAGCAATCAGCGGCTACACTTGCTTTATAAACATAAAGGGTCTCAGAAATACAGTAATCTATTTTATTTCTATATTTATTTGTTACTTTATGCAAAGGATTCTGGTTGTTATTTCTTTGGTACAAAATATCCATTACAGCATGAGTTTAATATTTCAACATTTAGAATAAGGTGGACAAATGGGTTAGGAAATTGCATTTTTCTGTTTGCCATAGGCAATATCCAAATATATACATTTTTGAGCATCTTTGAATATATTTTAAATATTTTTCTGAGTATAATGTCTTTCCTCTCTGTTTAAAATGTTTTGCATGCCTATATTTGTTCTTTTAAAGCATAAATATTCCTTCATCCTGATCCTGTATACATTTATTAACATTTTTTAGAAAATTGCAGTTAGCATATGGCAGCAGGAAAAGAGGTTGAATATATTTTCATTGAAGTACACTATTTATTTACCACAATGACTACTTTAAAGTTTCTTAGTAGAATTACATACCTGAACAGCGGATCTCATGTTATAAATGAGAAAGGTATCTCCAGTTAGTATTCAGCAAGTATGTTTATCTGTACAGCTTTATTAAATTTGACATATTACTGTTGCCAAGATGTGGAGATTTGTGAATTGTTTTCTTACCAGACTGGGTTAGACTACTCAGAAGCCAGGTGTGTACCATCGAGTTACACAATTACATACTTGAAAATCAAAAGGGGGAAATGAAACCATAAAAACAGCATAGACAAGAAAGCCAAATGCTCTCTCAGGGTGCATCATTACATACTTCAGACTCACAAAATTTACTTCTTGTAAATACTGGATAGTGAAATCAAAGAGTACATCACACTGAGACATGGGGAGACATACAGAGAGATTAGATTCACTCTAGCAATTTCCTACCAGAGTGGAGCAACTCCAATGTACCTGGAAAGTCGAAGTCAAAATAAACTTTGATTCTCTTTTATCTAATCAGGAAAATTTCTGCTATACTTTTTTCTTCACCTGATTTGATATCTGACAAACAGAAAGGAGCTTCCTTTGCAGAGAACTTCACCACCAGTATTTCTAATTCTCATAAGGAGACATAGAAATGGGGCCCTTATTACTTTTCATTCTCTTTGTAAATTGTTCCTTATGACTTGGTCCTTTGTAATTATAAAGAAAGTCAAATTTTGACTTTGATACTCAGATTGCTGCCTAAGATCACAATAGTAAGGAAGTATTCAAATTAACATTCACGCTTTTATTTTCCTACCTGTATTAATGCAGCTTTGTTTCCACACAGCCCTGGGAACAGCTAAGGAATCAGGCAGTTTTCCTAGGATCATACACAGAACTGCAGGAACAATATTCCTGGGCCTATTATCAGAAAATAAAAGTCCCTCAGATACTGTATCCATCTAATAATATACCAGCTACTAGAAACATATTTGTTTCTCTTATTTGTGCTTCCATTCCTAGGGCTTACTTAGTATAGTTTCAGACCTATAGAAAACATTTAATCAAAGAAAGTGGATTCAGTTTTCCTTTGTATTCCACTATTATATAAATTTGTATGAAGAATTACTAAGAATTCTGGTGAGAGTTACAGTCTGGTCATCTGGAAATACAGAAAGGTGTATAAAGTAACATAAAGAAAATTAAACAAAAAGTTCTAGAATCCATTTAATAATGGCTTTAGATATAATCAACAGTACACTCAAATGGTCCTTGGCCTAAAGAAATAAAAGAAAATGTGCTTAAAAGCAGTGGAGATTCAAGAGGAATTGTCCTGTAATTCTTTTAGTCTTCAGAAAGCACACAACAATTTCCACCCCTTTTCAAGAAGAAGTGTAGAAGCAATAAGGTTATGGGTGCTTAACTACTAGCTTCCCTGAAAACATCTAAATCCAAAACAGCTTAAGAACCAGGTAAATGTTTTGGAAAATCTTTTTAAGCTCAGGTTTCTTACATGAGCTAAGAACCCACCTGTCAACTAAGAGACTTTTCCAGCGGCCCTGAAATTCAATGTTTTGCGATCAGGAAGAGTCTGTTCATTGTACTTTTTTTTCCACCTGGTTTAGAATAAAGGTGTACTCTACCACACACACAAAAAAAATCCTTTGTTTTTAAGGTCATATTTTAACATAGCAAATAAAGTGAGTTCTATCTTCTATCTGTATTTACCATGATTCACTTAAATAGGTTATTTCCATTGTGCACAGGTGGTAAACTTATCTCACATGGTTTTTATATAACAGTCTGGAATAGCAAGCAAGCCCTGAAAAGCAACATCTAATGGTATCATTAAAATGATTGTAAACATGCCTGTTGTGGCAGATGTGAGCTTTCTTTTCTGTTGATATACATTCAAATTGTTTGGTAAGATCAAACAAATGAGTTTTAATATGTCAAACATGTCTACATTCTAACAGGTTCTGTTTTAAAGAGATCTGTTTCTTTAGAAGTCAAGACAGCTATAAAAGAGCCAGACTACAGATCAGATTCAAAGTCAAAGCTCATTTTCTCTGATTAGAGCAGAATTCTCTGTATCAGTATCACTTAGCCAACAATTTCCAATGAAAAAAGATCAAACAGAATAATAATATTGCAGGTATTAAAATAAGATGGTGGAGGCCTGTGTACGTCTATTAATTAACCATAATTACTGCTAGGATTTTGTCCGAGACAAATATTTTTGGCCATTAAATTTAATATGTCCTTCTAAACTTTTCACCTTTTCATACCATCCCTCTTCTTCTAATTTATTAGTTTACTTAGAATAGAGTCATAACATATGTTCCACTTTTCAGACCATTGAAAATTAATTCTAGGGAAGACAGATCAATTTGAAAATTTGAAGCAAAAACTCTGCTTTATATTTTTTCTAGGGGCAAATGAATTAGATTCCTCTGGCAAGTTCCATTAACATGATTTCTTAATATTAGCAGAAAATTGTGGATGAAATATCTATATTATTTTTATTGTAATAGAAAAAATGCAAATAGAGTACATTTCCCAGTTAAAACTAATAACCATCAAATACTTCAAAGATATATGATGTTTTATAAAAATAATTTCAGTTAATTTTCTGGGCCCCAAACCACAGAGCTAATAAACCCAATTGTCTAAAAAAGAACCTACAACTCTTAACCATTAGAATATACTGCCAGCTTTTTTTTTCTTTTGAGATAGTGTTAGTTATAGAAACTTTTACTTTAAAATGGGTAAATATACCAAGTTTTAGGGGAAATAAGGAGGTTTTCTTGCTTGTGGCAAAAAAGTAATATTCAACAAATATTCCATTTTGCTCCCCTACGTTTTTGCACTTATTTTGAAACACAAGGCTATTTTGGAGAATAACGTGGGAGAAATGTCATGTGTCTCATTTCTGAGTTAAACCAGTGAAAATCTCAGGCACCTTTCTTCACTCTCTTCTCTGCTCTGTGCCCAAGAGGCCTTGTGCTACGGACCCAAACCATCACAACAGCATGGATTACTGAACTGCTACAAGGAGAGCAGTACACCAAGAATTGCTAGAATAGGCATGGCTTCAGAATGAACCAGAAACAAGCCTTTGTTATATTGATCCCTGAGATGTAGGCATGGTTTCCATCTAATCTATCTAGTTTGTTTTATTCAGCCTAAATTGCTTATTGTAGAAATTGGTAACAGAAGTGAGGTACTGTCTTTAAAACACCTAATGTGGACCTAGTGATTCAATGGTGGGTGAGCAGAGAAACGAGCTGATGTCAGAGGCTTTTGAAAGATGGAGATTCATTTCATGGAGTAGCAAAACATTAGAATGATGTGAGCAGCAGCAGATCATGTGCCTAACAAATCTGTGACACTAGTTTGAAACCAGGATGCTAATAATGTGTGTGATATGCTGCTAACTCTATTTATCAAGGTGTATTAAGAAATAATGGGCTCACAGTAGAACTGGCTAATTTGCAACCTGAAGTGAAAGGGGTAGAAAGAGTTTGTCTTGCCAATGGGTTTCAACACTGGGCAAGTTCACTATGGATTCAATGTGACCAAAGAAATGAGTAGAATGTTCTTGGGGTGAAAGGGTTATACCCAACTTTACTCCCACGGTGGCAGGTCAATCACTAAAATCTTGTCCATTCAGAGCGAGTCTGCATGCAGCAAGCCAGTCTCCACCTCTGGGCCTCTCTACCTGCACAGCTGTCCTCTGGGCCTCTCAGCCCACACAGCCGTCCCAGTCTCTGTCTGCGGCACTGCCACCACTCCAGCCTCTGCTCTGCTCTCCTGCAGCCTTGCAGCTGTGCCACTGTATCGCCCAGAGCACTGGGCAGAGCTCTTTATATAGAGTCAATAACAACATATTGCCCACACCTGTGTAGTGAGCTAGCCAACCAGGGCCAGGTGAGAATCCTGGCCCCAGGAAGCTTCACTTTCTCCACCAAGTCTAATACAGAGCCTTTTAGTTTTGGTAAAACAATTACTTCATGACCCTCATAAATAATGAGTGCAAAGGTCTTTACAAATAAGTGTATGGTAATATATTTCCAACTGATTCAATTGTCTGAAAGTAAAGAATAAGTTAGGAATGTAGCACTGAAAAATTTGGTAAATGACTCAGGGTACAGATCGGATTAAGGGTGTAGCTTTGCTCAGAAACTCAGATGGCTTCTGTTTAACCCTGTTATATAGAATGAGTAATAGAATGAAAGCATAGAGATGTGTAAGAAAAGATTTGGGTGTAGTCTGGGTACATGGAGAAGGTTGTTATTAAAGCTCACTGAGTATAACTTCTACTGGTAAAGAAACTATGAGTTTGGACTATAAAAAAAAAGAGAGATTTTTACCTACGTAAGGTGACTCTAAGTTCCCAAATTTGAAGTTAACCAGAAAAGCTTCTCAGACTTGAAATAGAGGTTATTCCCCCAAACCCACTTCCAATGGAACAGTCTAATGGGAAAGAGAAGCATCCTGAAAGATGAAGCTGGGAGGCACAGAGGACAGTGGACTCTCTGGAGGCCCCCCAGAAGGATCTAGACCCAGTGGAGGAACTGCAGTTTAGGACCCTTCATAGTGCCTGTTTATGGGAACCAACGTGTGTATGGAGTAGTGACTGCTGTGTGTCTCTTAGTCTTCTCCTCTCTTAATGGTATCTATTCGTTTCTGTTCTATCATTAGTACTATTATTATTTATCATTAAATTATTGAGTGATCATGAAGGTATATATACTTGTGTGGAGAGTCGCCCTTAACTTCTCTTTTCAGTTTAATTGTTTGGATAGAAAGTAGTGACATCTGAACCTGGTAGACTCACATATCAGCTAGAGGACTGGGTTAGACCTTTGAGTTGTCTCGCCTGTGGAGTAGTTGAGTGAGTTTCTTTATAGTTGAATGGGGACATAGGATATTGGGTGACACAAGCAGCCCTCAAAGAATACTTCCCAGTTCTGTTACTCCTCTACATGTCCTTGTTCCAGAGGTTGGGTCAAAGCAAGAACTAATTTTGGTCAATGGAAGGTGAATAAATGTGACCCGCTGCAGCTGTCAGGTCACAAGGGTTTGACTTTGATGTTCCAATCTCTCTTTTTCCCTAACTTGGCAGCAACAAAGACTTGTGTTAAAATGATAGTCACATGATTAAAGCAGCCTGGCCACTGAGTTTCCACAGATAATGGCCTTGGGATGTTATCAAGAGCCACAGTGTGCTTGTGGGAATAAGAAATGAATTTTCACTGTTTTAGGCTTTGAGATTTTTTTTTTTACTGCGACATAACCTCACCTTTTTTGATTAAACACTATTACCACATTTAATGTCAATTATGGAGAGAAATATTGTTTTCTGATTTCGGACTGAAAAAATATTTGATTACCATTTTTAACAGATTTATGTTTTTTCATTTTCATTCTTACTGTAATTATGAAATCAATCTCTTCTACTCTATTGAAGTCACAATGCTAGAATTATTTTTTATGATTAGGATTCTGTAATACATAGACCTAAAACAAAACTTAACACATGGTAAATCAAAAAGTATGAAATATACAGATACTTATTTTTAATTTCCCAACATCATAGAAAAATGATCTCTGCCCTTACATCTTAGCAAAAATAAATGGAACAAGGAGCCAATGAGTTATTTAAAGTACTCATTAACTTTCCTATGACCCTATTTGTAATTGAGACAGTTGTGTCCTAGAAGCACCCTCCAAGAAATGATTAATGAAGTTTCCAAACATTCTAAATTGACTGACATAGAGGGACCGATCCTGTTCTTTAGCCAAACCTCTGTGAGGTCCAGACAAAGGGAAGACTTATTCCCAAATAATTCATGATAGCATCTAATACTAAGTATTAAAACATAATGATTTTTCCTAAAGTTTAAACAGCTCAATAAACTAGGTCAGTAAGGCAGTAAATCTATCAAAGTCTTCTCTTTAAATTGAAAAGTTCACACTGGTTTAGATGCAGAAATCTTCCAACCTTGCTCATGGTAGTCGCAAACTTTCCACAAATGCATTGAATAGCACAGAATAATTAATTATTAGATACTTTTCCCCTGTTTTGTTCTATGAACTAGTTAAGGCCTTGTCTATAGCATAGAATATGGCTCATTTCCCTAAGTTAAAATTTGACCCCTTCTTATGCTAAATAATAGGACCTAAGGCCTGGTATTAGCTGCATCAGTGATTAAGTTCTCCCTTTCACTAGTGTAAGTTTATGTAGATGTAATTTTGAAGTAAATGTTAAAAGTGAATTTAAGAACATATTAATATAGCAGTGTATTGTTGCAAATTAACAAAAATTTTTTTTTCAAATTTACTAGACTTTGAATGCTTCTTCATATTTGAAGATAACCTAATAGTTCTTATGTTTTATCTGTATAACCAACACCCTCTTTTTGAATTGTCCATCTAGTAAAGTATAAAAATTAGTTATTATGTAGTGGGAATAATCAATTATATTTTATCCAATTTAGTATTTTCTAGCAGAGAAATATATTGGCCTAATATACTCCTATTGCTCATATTTTTTAAGTTTCTTAAATATGTATTATAAATATAACTTGAATTTTTCCAGTTTAGAGACTAGAAAAGTCAAAGGAATGGAGTCTTCTGCAGTAAGTAGCTTAGTCCTGCCAACACCTTGCTGTTAGTCCAAGGGGTCAGACTGCTGACCTATAGAACTATAAGATAGTAAATTTGTGTTGTTTTTAACTACTAAATTTTTGTTGATTTGCGCAGCAACTATAGAAAACTAATACCAATGCCAAATATATTCCATTTTCCTGAATTCATGATCCTTATCCTTCCACTGCCTATACAAACTGTAGTCAGAAATTCAGAACTTGGGAAACTTTTCACCCCCTCTGAACAATCCTCTCCTGTTACTCCATTCATTGTAACTTCCGCTCCTGTATTATAGCCCATATCACACAACAGAACCCCTGAATTGCCAGCTCAAGATTTTTCCATTTTAGTTTTGTTGCCAGACTAGATTGTAACCATATCACAGCTATGATATAAGTTTATTCTTTTGCGTTTACCAGTGCTGCTAGAACAATGTATATTTTTATTGCTTAAAACTATTTGGAACAACAAAATTATTTTTTTTTCAGTCTAGGGAAATATTCTTTCATTTTCATTTACTATGCCTTCTTTATGTTACTCAGTGATAAAGTAAATAATTGAAATATACTTCAGAGGATGTCTCATTTCTTTGGAAACATATGCCAATGTTCTGAATTCACATGAAACCTGCCACGGAATTTCTCCTTTTGCCCTGTAATTCACTGAAACAATTTTCCAAAGTCTAATATGCTAAGCCCAGCCTCATTCTGAAATCATAACTTTCATTTACATTTTCAACATTTGAATCAAAATAGCCACAAATTAGTTGCCAAACAAATCTAATTTATGCTTTTGGCAACTATGTGTGAGTCATGCTGCCATTGTTTTTGCTTTCCTTTTTTTTTACAAATTGTCCCTAATTGGAAAGTACTGTGAGAAGTAAAACATGAAGGGAAAAGCCCCCAGTACTTTGAAGTTTATTGGTCACAAAAATTGGATGGGTTTTCCCATCTTCATTTTGATGAGCATGGAGCTTAGTTTTTGTTTTTTTCTTCAGTTTTGTCACTTCAGTCTAGTTATGGAATAAACTGGTGACTTGGGGGATATTTCAGGACCAGACAATTTCCTCAACGAGAAGCTTTGTTCTTATAAATAGACACAATTATGTTCATATGTTTGGTAGAAGAAACCAGCGATGTGCATGTTCAGCAGACTCTCTCATGAGCAGTTTCTTCAGTTCTTTGGAATTTCACCCTTGAATTTGATCAATGGAGACAATTCAATATGAAAAATATTTTTATGATAATATTTTTTCCCATAAACACACACTTCATCTTTCATGCATGTATTTGTGTTAGACAACTTTGGTGATCTTAACCATAAAGTTATAAATCAATTCCATGAGTTATAAACTAACTCTTAACTATTACAAAACTTAAGGTTTCCTCCAATTTTTATTAAAACAGTACAACTGCATGAAAATGTGTTCATAGATTTATATTTTCATATTCATAAGGACAAAGAAATTAAACAAATGTAGATCCATATATAATCTTTTAAATTTTCATTTTGAGTTTTTACTGTATTCTGTAAGTTATATTAAAAAAGAATTTATGTCTAAATTAACTACATATGTATTCTTTAGTTTCTTTATAAAATGAAGAAACTTAAGATTTCTTTTGAATATCGATGAAGTTAGACAACACGTATTATAGACAACTCCATTCACCCAGACATAGTGGGAGATTAAATTTTATTTAACATTGCCCATGATGAAGAATGTTCTATCATGTGCTCTCATCACTGTAGGAGATGGAAGTTGCCATCAGTGAGAAGTTCCCAAGTTGAGGGACTCTTTCCAAGAGGGCCTTGGGATAAATTGTTTGGTGAGCCTTAGGGGACTTGTGTAAATTATATTCTGCAGGGAATCACCACCTTTTACTGGAAACATGACTGTACAAGTAAATGGCTTTTGTAGTTGGAAGAGATTCACCACCGAGTACATGAGGCTCCTCCAGACTAGGCTAGACCATCTCATGAGTCTAAGCTGAGTTCACTTAGTTCCCCAGTATGGGTGGAAACCTCTTCCTATAACCCTGAGGTGTCTTTGCCTGTCAGAATGTTTTGCCTCTGAGGATGAGTAGTAGAGACCAGGGATAAGAATACCACACTGGGTTGGGAGGTGGAGTAAGTGAAGCAGTGCCCCAAAGTGCTCTGTACAGCCCTGTCAATGAGGAAGTTCTCAGTGAATGGAAGCTGTCCTCGCATAGGCTTGTTAGAAGCATGAGTGTGTCATTGTAAGTGAACAATGAAACTTGGTACTTCTCACACTTAATGTCCTCCATAGTGTTACTTTTCTCCTCAGATTGCACCTAGTAAAGAACCAGCCAGTGTTTCAAACATTCACATCTCTCTCTGGGACTGCAGGCAATGAGCCATAGGGCACATGGTTCCATCATACACAGATGCTGAGACAGCATGGATAGTCCAGTTGTGTCCCTTTCATATACATAAGTAAAGCCCTCTGGTTCCCTGTATACTGGTAATTAGAGAGTCTAAAAACAATTATTCCTGCAAAATATGCCTCCTACTACGTGGCTTGAGAAGTGCCTGTTACCAGTCCAGGAGGTCAGTTATGCCATGGGGGGCTTGCTTTTCCATTTTTTGCATGTTTAGTCTAATACTTCTAAATATATTTTAAATTGTTTATCGTGATTTCTTCTGATAAAGATAGGATAAAATTCTAAAGATTATATTAGCCTAATTATAAATAAATGCAGATAGATATAAAAAAATGATAAAATAAACTAAGTGCCTATAAACAGGTTAATTGTCCTTTTATATCTTCTGTTGTATGTGCATACACACACACACACACACACACACACACACACCATGTCCCACAGTCAGGACCATATTAAATGCTGTTTTACATTTTTCCTTTAATGGTGTATTGTCACTGAATATATACATATGTAATATGTAATTATATATGTAGTGTGTATATATACACAGATGCATAATATATATACACATATTCATAAATGTGTATGTATGTGATTAATATATATGCATCTTAATAGGTGCATAGTGTTCGTGTTCTATAGCTTACTTAAATATTCCTTTTTTAATAAACATGTGCTTTCCATTTCCACTATTATAGCAGTGCTTCAAGGCACATCCTTGTGTAAATGTCTTTGTACACATATTTATTGCTGTTCTTTAGATGAATGCCTTGGAATGGAATTGTGCAAAGGACACACACACTTTTGGTACATGTTGCCTTTCATAAATCTGTTACTGATTTTTGTCACCACTGACAATGTAGAGTCTTAAAGTATCTATGAGTTTCATTCTCTATTCCCATAAAATGTTTTTCTCCTCTGGACTACTGCCCGTGAAATGCTGCCTGAGATCCGTTATCCTCCTCCTGATCTCACAGCTGGCCATCTTGATCAGGCTTTCTCAGTAACTCTTTTAGCTGGACCCTTTCTTCAGCCTTGAGGACTTCCTTCCTGATCTTGACCCCTTAATCTCATGACATATTTATGATAACTACTTTTTAAAAGATAGAATAGAAAAAACGGATAAACACCCCATGAAAATAATAATGCTAATTTTTATTTGCCAGATAGTAGATTAAGTGCCATATATGCATCATACAAACAATTTAAGCTATTATTAATAATTTTCTTTGCAATAAAACAACTGAAGCTCAGAAAACCTTAATTACTTTCCAAGAAGGCATAACCAATGAGTAGCATATTGGGCTTATATCCACAATTGTATGATTTTGTTTCTACTCTCTCTTTTTTTCTGAATTGTGGTAAGAGCCTTTAAAGATGAGATCGAGCCTCTTAACAAATTTTAGGTGTAATGTACAGTACATTATTTTCTATGTGTGCATTGTTGAACATATCTCTAGAGCTTGTTCATTTTACTTAACAGGAACTATATGTCTATTGATTAATAACTCTGCATGTGCGGCCTCCTCGGCCCCTGTAGCCACCATTCCAGTATTTGATTTTATGACCAATTTTACTCTTAATCCCCATTGTCTGCATTTGGAGATTCAGAAACAAATTTAGAGCTTTGCCAGCCCTTCAAAGGCATGATTCTGGAAATCAATTTTACTGATAAATTACTGTGTGATTAAAAATAAATTTCGAACAGGAAAAGTCTAAGCTGATCTTATTTTTTGAGTAACTGTTACTGGATTCCATCATAAATGGTTATTGTTGATATATTTTTCCTTCTAATGATTGTAGACATTCTCTAAAAGATATCCATTTAAAAGTATATTCACATAATTGTGATGAAGTAGGGATTTAGGCAAGCTTATAAGTAACTGATTTCTCTACTTATTTGACAGACTATTCTATTCAGTGTAAACTGGACAGCTGTTATGATATAACAAAACACTGTAAATTCAGTGCCTTAAAACAACCATCAGCTGGGGCAGCTGGGGTTTATCTAATGTAAGTTCATGCTAGCTTCTGCAGGTTGGCTGGGGTCACTGACCTCATGTGGGCTCAGTTGGGACAGCTTATCCAGGGCAGCTCTTTCCACATATTTTTCATTATCCTTCTGGGGCCAGTGGGTTAGCCCAGGCATGTCCTTCTTATGGCAATGGCAGAGGCACAAGAGAAAAAAAAAGGAAAAATATTACATTTCCTGGAAGGCTTGACACTGGCATACTGTTACTTTAGCCTCATTCAATTGGTCAAAGCAAGTCTCATGACCAAACTCACAGCCAAGGAATGGAAATAAAATCTGTTCCCTATGAGGGAAGAATAGCAAAGGCATGTGGAAGAGTGTGAAGATAAGAAGGGGCCACTAATGCAACTACTACCAAAACAACTGCATTTTATTTGAAAACGTATTCTAGTTCCAAGCTGAAATATTAAACCATATCGTTAACCATTTCATCATGAGGTACGGTGAAGTTTTCCGATTTCCTGGGTCAGGGAGGAGATGGTACAGACTTTGGTTTTGGTCAGGTGTTTTCTTCATCTGAAATAATATTGCTCATGTCCTTTAAGAACCCCCTGTGTGTCTTTCTGGGTTCAGTTTTCAGCACTAAAACCGCTCAGTGAATGACTCATTAAACTAGTGGCCACTCTATCCACCCACTCAACCTCATGCCATAGTTTGCAAACCTGTGGCCTCTGGGTCACATAAACATGAAAACAGAATCCAGAAATTACTATTCAATTAGTGCCAAAATATCAAGTCTTAAAGAAGAGCCTTTGAGAGTAGTTGTGTGTGAGGAAAATAGCTTGATTGCTGAGGAACTCGATTCTAAGGTGACTATTACTCACTTGCAGTGAGTTAAGCAGAAATTGGAGGAGGAGGGATTCATAGCCCAGGAGTATGGCTGAGGATAGATAGCCGGAAATATCTAAAGCAGCTGAGGGGGTGAACATATTTTGTCTAAAAAGATAAGGCAGCTGAACAGAGAGTGAGAAGACATGAGCCAAATTTACACACACAAATAGTGGAAATAATCTCTTGAGTATCCAGTTTGGGAAAAAGTCAGGGAGATAATAGTGCTCTGGGTGGCTAGTGATGAGAGGACAAAGAGGTAGTGAAGCCTGAGAGATAGATCAGTAAGGCTTCCGAGGTGTCACAGAAGAGTTCACTGGAAGTAGGAGAGAGGTGTTCATTGTTGTTTTTTTTTACACCAGTGTATAGGGAAAGTTCAGATTTTGGTAAAGTTTCAAATATAAATATTTTTGTTTGCCAAGCTTCCTTTGCTTTTCAGAATATTTTAAAACACAATCTTTGAAGTAACAGAGGGAAGTATTCATCAAGAAGAGGCCCTCTACCAAGCTATTGGGAGAAAACACTGTTTCTATAAGGCATATCATTCTGCTTTGTTTTTTACTCTAGGTGGAATCTAAAATAGTGTTAAAGAAATTATTAACATCTTTGTATCTTATAGCCAAAGTATTTAAAATAATAATCTCAAACCAAAGTGAAAAATCCAAACAAGTGTCTACTCATTTTTCTAAATTAAAATATACAAAATACTGTTTCTCCATTTCTGTGAGAGAGAGGGCTTGTCTTTATATAAGTAATTAAATATCTATTAACAGTTGTATAATATTTTCTTATAATTTTACACTATGATTTCCACAATTAAGACCTAAATAACTCATCCAATTTCATGTGAAAATCTAAACATTTGTGTAATACAATTATGTTTTTTAAAAAAATTAAGTATTCTTCATCAGGGTAGAAACTAAGAACAATGACAAATTCTTTAATATAACTTTGTTTTTTTAAAATATAATTTATTTTGGTATCATTAATCTACAATTACATGTGCAATATTATGGTTATTAAACTACGCCTTGATCAGGTCACCCCCACCAACCCCATTGCAGTAACTGTCCATCAGCATAGTGAGATGCTACAGAGTCACTACTTGTCTTCTCTGAGTTGTACAGCGCTCCCCGTGCCCCCCCAACATTACATCTGCTAATCGTAATGCCCCGTTTTCCCTCTTATCCCTCCCTTCCCACCCATTTTCCCCAGTCCCTTTCCCTTTGGTAACTATTAGTCCGTTCTTGGGTTCTGTGAGTCTGCTGCTGTTTTATTCCTTCAGTTTTTTTTTCTTTGCTCTTATACGCCGCATATGAGTGAAATCATTTGATATTTGTCTTTTTCGGCTTGGCTTATTTCACTGAGCATAATACCCTCTAGCTCCATCCCTGTTGTTGCAAATAGTAGGATTTGTTTTCTTCTTATGGCTGAATAATATTCCATTGTGTATATGTACCACTTCTTCTTTATCCATTCATCTACTGATGGACACTTAGGTTGCTTCCATTTCTTGGCTATTGTAAATAGTGCTGCAATAAACATAGGGGTGCATCTGTCCTTTTCAAATTGGGCTGCTGCATTCTTAGGTTAGGGTAAATTCCTAGGAGTGGAATTCCTGGGTCAAATGGTATTTCTATTTTGAGTTTTTTGAGGAACCTCCATACTGCTTTCCACAATGGTTGAACTAATTTGCAGTCCCACCAGCAGTGTAAGAGGATTCCCTTTTCTCCACATCCTTGCCAACGTTTGTTGTTGTTTGTGTTTTGGATGGTGGCCATCCTCACTGGTGTGAGGTGATATCGCATTGTGGTTTTAATATGAATTTCTCTGATGATTAGCGATGTGGAGCATCTTTTCATGTGCCTGTTGGCCATCTGAATTTCTTCTTTAGAGAAGTGTCTATTCATGTCCTCTGCCCATTTCTTAATTGGATTATTTGCTCCTTGTTTGTTAAGGTGCGTGAGTTCTTTATATATTTTGGATGTCAACCCTTTGTCAGATACATTATTTATGAATATATTCTCCCATAATGTAGGATGTCTTCTTGTTCTACTGATGGTGTCCTTTGCTGTACGGAAGCTTTTCAGCTTGATATAGTCCCACTTGCTCATTTTTGCTTTTGTTTCCCTTGTGCGAGGACATATGTGCATGAAGAAGTCGCTCATGTTTATGTCCAAGAGATTTTTGCCTATGTTTTTTTCTAAGAGTTTTATGGTTTCATGAATTACATTGAGGTCGTTGATCCACCTTGATTTTACCTTTGTGTATGGGGCTAGACAGTAGTCCAGTTTCATTCTCTTACATGTAGCTGTCCAGTTTTTCCAACACTAGCTGCTGAAGAGGCTGTCATCTCCCCATTGTATATCCAAGGCTCCTTTATCAAATATTAATTGACTGTATATGTTTGGGTTAATGTTTGGATTTTCTATTCTGTTCCACTGGTCTGTGGGCCTGTTTTTGTGCCAATACCAAATTGTCTTGATTACTGTGGCTTTGTAGTAGAGCTTGAAGTCAGGGAATGTAATTCCCCCTGTTTTATTCCTCCTTCTCAGAATTGCTTTGGCTTTCGGGGTCTTCTGTGGTTCCATATGAATTTTACAGTTATTTGTTCCATTTCATTGAAGAAAGCTGTTGCTAGTTTGACAGGGATTGAATTGAATCTGTAGATTGCTTTAGGTAGTATAGCCATTTTGACAATATTTATTCTTCCTAGCCAAGAGCATGGGATGCATTTCCATTTGTTAGTGTCCTCTTTAATTTCTCTTAGGAGTGTCTTGGAGTTTTCAGAGTACAGGTCTTTCACTTCTTTCATTAGGTTTATTCCTAGGTATTTTATTCTTTTTAATGCAATTGTGAATGGAATTGTTTTTCTGATTTCGCTTTCTGTTAGTTCACCATTAGTGTATAGGAAAGCAACAGATTTCTGTGTGTTAATTTTGTATCCTGCAACTTTGCTGAATTCAGATATTACTACTAGTAGTTTTGGAATGGAGTCTTTAGGGTTTTTTATGTACAGTATCATGTCATCTGCAAATAGTGACAATTTGACTTCTTCTTTACCAATCTGGATGCCCTGTATGTCTTTGTTTTGTCTGATTTCTGTGGCTAGGACCTGAGTACTATGTTGAATAACAGTGGAGAGAGTGGGCATCCCTGTCTTGTTCCTGACCTTAGATGAAAAGCTTTCAGCATCTCGCTGTTAAGTATGATGTTAGCTGTGGGTTTGTAATATATTGGCTTTATGATGTTGAGGTACTTGCCATCTATACCCATTTTGCAGAGAGTTTTAATCATGAATGGATGCTGAATTTTGTCAAATGCTTTTTCAGCATCTATGGAGATGATCGTGTGGTTTTTGTTCTTCTTTTTGTTGATGTGGTGGATGATGTTGATGGATTTTCGAATGTTGTACCATCCTTGCATCCCTGGGATGAATCCCACTTGATCATGGTGTATGATCCTCTTGATGTAGTTTTGAATTTGGTTTGCTAATATTTTGTTGAGTATTTTTGCATCTACATTCATCATGGATATTGGTCTGTAATTTTCTTTTTTGGTGAGGTTTTTTGCCCGGTTTTGATATTAGAGTGATGCTGGCTTCATAGAATGAGTTTGGAAGTATTCCCTCCTCTTCTATTTTTTGGAAAACTTTAAGGAGAATGGGTGTTATTTCTTCTCTATATGTCTGGTAGAATTCAGAGGTGAATCCATCAGGACCGGGGGTTTTGTTCTTGGGTAATTTTTTGATTACCAATTCACTTTCGTTGCTGGTCATTGGTCTGTTTAGTTTTTCTGTTTCTTGCTTAGTCAGTCTTGGAAGGTTGTATTTTTCTAAGAAGTTGTCCATTTCTTCTATGTTTTCCAGCTTGTTAGCATATAGATTCTCATAATATTCTGTTATAATTCTTTGTATTTCTGTGGGGTCCATCGTGATTTTTCCTTTCTCATTTCCGATTCTGTTTATATGTATAGATTCTCTTTTTCTCTTAATGACTCTGGCTAAGGGTTTATCTATTTTGTTTATTTTTTCAAAGAATCTGCTCTTGGTTTCATTGACTTTTTCTATTGTTTTATTCTTCTCAATTTTATTTATTTCTTCTCTAATCTTTATTATGTCCCTCCTTCTGGTGACTTTGGGCCTCATTTGTTCTTCTTTTTCCAATTTCAGTAATTGTGTCTCTAGACTATTCATTTGGGAATGCTCTTCCTTCTTTAAATAGGCCTGGATTGCAATATACTTTCCTCTTAGAATTACCTTTGCTGCGTCCCACAAAAGTTGTGGCTTTGTGTTGTTGTTGTCATTAGTCTCCATATATTCTTTGATTTCTGTTTTGATTTGGTTGTTAACCCATTGATTAATTAGGAGAATGTTGTTAAGTCTCCATGTATTTGTGAGCCTTTTTGATTTCTTTCTAAAATTTATTTCTAGTTTTATACCTTGGTGATCTGAGAAGTTGGTCGGTAGGATTTCAATATTTTTGAAATTACTGAGGTTCTTTTTGTAGCCTAGTATCTGGTCTATTCTGGAAAACGTTTCATGTGCACTTGAGAAGAATGTGTATCCTGTTGCTTTTGGGTGTAGAGTTCTGTAGATGTCTGTTAGGTCCATGCGTTCTAGTGTGTTGTTCAGTGCCTCTGTGTCTTTACTTATTTTCTGTCTGGTTCATTTATCCTTTGGAGTGACTGGTGTGTTAAACTCTCCTAAGATGAATGCATTGCTCTCTATTTCCTCCTTTAATTCTGTTAGTATTTGTTTCACATATGCTGGCGCTCCTGTGTTGGGTGCATATATATTTATAATGGTTATATCTTCTTGTTGGACTCACCCCTTTATCATTATGTAATGTCCTTCTTTATCTCTTGCTACTTTCTTCGTTTTGAATTCTATTTTGTCTGATACAAGTACTGCAACACCTGCTTTTTACTCCTTGTTGTTTGCATGAAATATCTTTTTCCATCCCTTCACTTTTAGTCTGTGTATATCTTTGGGTTTGAGGTGAGTCTCTTGTAAGCAGCATATAGATGGGTCTTGCTTTTTTATCCATTCTGTTACTCTGTGTCTTTTGATTGGTGCATTCAGTCCATTTACATTTAGGGTGATTATTGATAGATATGTACTTTTTGCCATTGCTGGCTGTAGATTCGTGGTTACCAAAGGTTCAAGGGTTGCTTCTTTATTACCTAACAATCTAACTTAACTTTCTTCTTAAGTAATTGTAAACACTGTCTGATGTTTCTTTATTTCTCTCCCTTCTTATTCATCCTCCTCCATTCTTTATATACTAAGTGTTTTATTCTTTGCCTTTAGTTAGTATTTGGATGGTCTGCTTTCTTTGCTATGATTTTATTTCCTCTGGTGACATCTTTTTAGCCTTAGGAGTGCTTCCATCTAGAGCAATCCATTTAAGATATCCTGTAGTGTGGTTTATGAGAGGCAAACTCAACTTTCGTTTGTCTGGAAATTGTTTAATCCCTCCATCATATTTAAATGATAATCGTGCTGGATACAGTATTCTTGGTGCGAGGCCCTTCTGTTTCATTACGTTAAATATATCATGCCATTCTCTTCTGGGCTGTAAGGTTTCTGTTGAGAAGTCTGATGATAGTCTGATGGGTTTTCCTTTTGTAGGTGATCTTTTTTCTCTCTCTAGCTGCCTTTAATACTCTGTCTTTATCTTTGATCTTTGCCATCTTAATTATTATGTGTCTTGGTGTTGTCTTCCTTGGGTCCCTTGTTTTGGGAGATCTGTGGGCTTCAGTGGACTGCGAGACTATTTCCTTTCCCAGCGAGGGAATGTTTTCAGCAATTATTTCTTTAAAGACACTTTCTATCCCTTTTTCTCTCTCTTCTTCCTCTGGTAGTCCTATAATGCGAATATTGTTCCGTTTGGATTGGTCACACAGTTTTCTTAATATTCTTTCATTCCTAGAAATCCTTTTATCTCTGTCTGCCTCAGCTTCTCTGTATTCCTTGTCTTTGATTTCTATTCCATTAACAGTCTCTTGCATCTCATCCAGTCTGCTGTTAAGCCCATCGATCGCTTGTCTGATTTCTGCATTTTCTTTCCTCACTTCCCTCACTTCCCTCACTTCCTCCCTCAGCTCTTGCACATTTCTCTGTAGGTCCGTCAGCATGGTTATGACTTTTATTCTGAATTCTTTTTCTGGAAGACTGTGCATTTCCATCCCTTCAGGCTTCCTCTCTAGCATTGTCTGGTTGATTTTGGTCTGAACCATATTCGTCTGTCTTTTCATGGCTATAGAAGTGGTCGCTGGTAGTTGCCGCGTATGTCCTCTGGGCTCTTTAAGACTTTAAAATGAGAAAAAAAAGAAAAAGAAAAGAAAAAAAGAAGAAAGAAAGAGAGAAAAAAGAAAAAGAAAAGAAAGAAATGAAAAGATAAAAGAAAAGAAAACAAAACATAAAAAAAAAGCAAAAGAAAACAAAAAAAAACGCCCAAAAGCAAAAGAAAACAAACAAACAAAAAAACGCCCACTGGGAGTAGATTCTGTGGGGATGCTGTAGGTGGCCCTGTTGCCCCACTATTCCGCAGCTGTGGCCGCGCTGCTCCGCCGGACCCTTTATCACTCTGGCCGGGGTGGGAAAGAATGGGAGGCTGTTCATCTCAGTGAGAAGTTTAAGTATGGCCACGCTTCCCCAGTCGCCAGCTAAGGCATCTGATATCCCCAGGAATCCCAGCCTGCTGGGCTTAGTGTGCTGGGGCGATCCTTCTCCTCTGCTGGGGTCCTGTCTCTTTAAGACCGCTGAAGAAAGCATGTGCTTTTTTTTTTTCCTTCCCGGGAGCCGGCTGCAAGCACCCTGGCGCGTTCCCACTCAGATCCTGCCCCTCTGTTCCTCCAATCTCCACTACACCACACTGTGTGTGTCAGCGCTCCCCGCGCAGATCACAGGGGCTGTCTACTTTGCGGGGTGTAGTTCCACTCCCTCCCAGCTCTGAATCCTCTCCTCCCGCCGGTGCGCTGGGGTGGGGGAGTGCTCCGTTCCCGCCGGGTCGCTGCTCCGTATCTTACCCGCCTCTTGGGGTGCTGAGTCCTCTCAGGTGTAGTTGCACACTGCGTGCTTTCCTGTGTATTCTGGTGTCTCTTTTAGGAATAGTTGTATTTGCTGTATTTTCATAGATAAATATAGTGTTGGGAGGAGATTTTTCCTGCCCTGCTCACCCCGCCATCTTCCCAGAAGTCAACCTCTTAATATCACTTTGAATGCCACTTTTTCTAAGTGTCTCCTCTGTTCTCCTTCCATATTATGCACCACAGACAAAAGTTTCTGAGATACATAAGACATTGTCCAGTAGTAACCATCAATAAGCTATCACAGATAGGTATAACTGAATCTGTAACACGTTTCTGAAGGAACAAGACAGTAAAGGAAGAAGTATTACTGGCAAAAGGTTCTGTCAAAAATGACTTGCCCAATCTGGTGTATGGTTCTCCTGTGAGAATAGCAGTAGGGGAATCCTATAAAGATAGAAGTTTGTGGGCAGACATGTGTGCACATGTGTGTATGTGTGCACATGTGTTTAAGAGGACAGATGCACATGTACATATAACCTATACATGCACATCTATGCATATCTGTTACATATTTTACATATATATTATCTCTCCATCTATCATATATGTATCTCTCACCTATATCCATCTTCTGTCTGTACCATCAATAGCTTTTGTTCTCATGGAGAACCCTGGGGCCCTGGGAAGCTCTACCTATGGCTGGGAACATGTTGTATTGGCTTGTGGCTTATGCACTCATCTTTCTATGCCCCCTCATCTTCTGTTACTAAAGAAATTTCATATCCTGCCACTTCATTTCTATGAGTCTGTTTCCTCCTCTATAAAATGAAAATGAATATATATATTTTGTAAAAGTATTTATGAGGTGTAATAAAACAATGTACATTAAAAACCTTGAAAGGGCAAAAGTTTACAGTTACAAATTGAAATGGAGAATTGAAAAAATAAAAGGAACTGGAGCTGACTCATGACTAAAGTAGGAATTTAACAGAGCAACCAACTTTGTATGTTTTTAATTTTTTGAATTTAACAGAGCAATCAACTATGTATGTTTTTAATTTTTTAAGTTGTATTTAAAGCCTAACTACTCTAAGTTTTGCTGGAAGTTACAATGCATCTTTGATTTCCATAGATATTCTATATTTTACTTAAGGATTTATCTAGTAAACTATATAAATATGAAGGGAAACCTATGCATCAATAATATGTCATTGCTATATGTGTATGCATGTTCCTGACTCTAACGAGGCTCTGGACCTCTGGAGCATGCAAACAGCTATGCAGAAATGAAGGGTATGAATTGTAGTTCACATATGTCATCACATTTCATCCTCATACATTCTTAAACATAACTTTCATCATTTCATGCTTATATTCAAAACCTGCAATGTCTTCCTTTGCCTGCATAGTAAGTTACTGACTAGTCCCTTAGATTTTTCATTCCAGGCTCTCTAGTATCTGGTCACAACCTACCTTTTGAAGGGTATCTTCCACATCTGTCCAGTAAGGTTCTGTGCCACAATCAGACAAGCCTATTCACGCCTCCCACCATCCACAGGTAGTCAGCATCCTCATCTTTATTTGTGCTGCTTCCTTTTCCCCCTGGATGACTTCCTACTTTTACCAAAGATGATACATACTGCTTCCTTTAAATAAACAGGGCTAGCCTCTACCTGGTGACATTTCTGGATTATCCCAGCCCATGATTATCCCACTGTCATCCAAAAATGTAATATCTATTCTGCACATTTTCATTAGTAGGAAGTCACTAATTTACCAATTAACAATAAAATTTGATAATGTTTTCTGATAGTAAAGATAGAATTAATTGACTAATATAGTAAGTATTATAAAAGGGGCTATTACATTGTAAAATTGCAAATTTGTATAAAGTAATAAAGTATTCTCTGAGTTGTGTTACACTGCTATTCTTTCTTCCACACATGTATATTCCAACTTATGAAAAATGTAATACATGTCAGATGACTAGCAAAATATTCTATTATTACTTGAGGAAGGGAAGTACTATATTTTCTATAACCAAAAGTGCTACATTATATCCTCTTAATAGCAGGAAGTCAGGAAGGAAACTCTTTGATTTTGAAATACTAATTGTAGGTACTGACTTATAACTGTATAGATTTTTACAAACTTAATGTGCCATTTCTCAGTACCTATACCATCCAGTGGCCATCATATCTTACCTCTACTGGACTCACTGCTTTCACTTTTGCCTCTACATTGTCTCCCTACAGTAGCCAGAATGATCACTGTGAACGGCAGTGTGATAATTTAATTTCATTGTCCAGACACTACAGTGGCACCTCTTGTAGTTTAAAATAAACTCCAAATTCTTTACTTATGGCTCTCTTCCTTTGACTCAAACTCCCTGTAACCACTCCTGCTATTCATTCCACCTGAACAAGACTGGCCTCCTTACTCCTCCTTGAACATGACAAGGAATGTTGCGTCTCAGTTACCAACATTGCTCATCTCTCACTTTTCATCAGGTATCACCCCATCCTTAAAGAACCCCTCCCTGACCAGCCTAAGGGAAATATATACCCTTCAGTATCCATTCACACAGCTTTGTCATGACACTTATTACTATCTAACATTATATTCTACATTTATTTGGTCATTTGTTCATTATTTGTTACCTCTTAAAAGAATGGCATATCTGTGACTATAGGGTGTTTTGTTCTCCACTTTATTCATAGCACCTAAATTACCACCTGGCATATACTGCATATTCAATTAATCTGTTTTGAAGAAATGAATTCGTATTTCCAAATATATAGATTAGAAACATATATATGTCCTTTCTAATTTGCAGAAGTAGCATGTTGAACATGATAATTCTTAAAAAAAAAAACTGCCTGGTCTAAGCATTCAAAGATAAAACTTTTCTTTGGTCCCACATCTGCAGCTGCTTGGTAAGTCTCATAAACACTGCATCTCAGTGTCTCTTCATGAAACAGTGATAAATATTCCTTGACTTTATTCTTGTCATTTGGTGTCAGGAAGCTAAGGAACAAAGTACTTTAAAATACCA
Organism: Smutsia gigantea; assembly: GCA_032199065.1. Taxonomy (NCBI): domain Eukaryota; kingdom Metazoa; phylum Chordata; class Mammalia; order Pholidota; family Manidae; genus Smutsia; species Smutsia gigantea. Next base: position 102,457 of record JAVSCE010006294.1, on the reverse strand, counting down.
AAAGTCATTTTCAGTAGCACGTCATTAATTCCTGGGCTGGACTAAAAATGATTCCTCCGCCTGATTGCAAAGAAGGATGATAATAGACATTTGGTAAAAATCCCCTAGAAATAAGCATATACAGAACACAGGATATTAAAATACATTTTTTTTAAAGTTCCCAGACATACTAAACTTTAAAGTGTCTGGCTCTGGGCTGGTTTGAGGTTTTGCTTAGACTCCAAATATAGGCTTGTGTGTCTTATATGTCCATCTCTGTAATTATTATTTCTGTTGGGATGCAGTTTTGGCAAAGTGGGTTTACTGTTTTCAGTGAGAACAATAATATAATTCTAAATGAATTAACATTGTCTTCCGGTGATATCTTCAGTTTCAGGATTGGATACATACTTGAAAGAAAATTTCAACTAAAAATACATCACTGAGATAAAATCCAGTCACTGTGTAGGTACATGTGTATACACAAATACAGAGACGCAGAGAGACAGAAAGTGTATGTATACACACATACATATTAGCTATATAATTACCAAGGTATGTTCAATATAAAGCAAAAAAAAGTACATAAACAAAAATAAACACCCTCAATGTTTAACAATTTCCAAGAAGTATTATAATTGACACATATTTTTGGTAGCAAATATTTCCTATTATTATCATTTGGCCACATTTCTGAGAAAAGTTTGGGTTCAGTGATTTGAGGAAGTAAAAAAATCCTCAGATACAAAATCCCTGCATTCCCATTTTGTAACATGGTTGTGAAAATATGATGTGACTTTGAAATGCTGCCAAAACCAAAAACACATAAAACTAATAAATACAAGTAAAATTTCTGACCTACTATATGCTATTTAAGTGAAGAATAAAATAACTGCCTTGGTTTTAAAATTATCTTTATCCTGAAAACCTCATTATAAAGGTAAATATGCTCTAAATTACAATTCATCTATAGAAGACAATGACTTAATTTCATAAGTGAGTTTGATCTACAGGAGACCTACTGGATTGCAAAAAAAAAGGATTACGTATAATGAGAAAATACTGGGTTCTAGTTAGAAACTCATGTTTTGAAGAGCAAAATTTAACTAAAAATACAATGAATGAATTTTCATTCTATTCTTGAAGTTGTAAAGAAAAATAAGACTTTTTGAGGTGTATACCATTTTAAAAACTGTGATTATAAAAACACTTAAATATTTCTTTATTTGTTTAATTTTTTATAGCATTACATTGTACTTCTTTATTTACTCAACTAAACCATAATGTCCTGGGAGCATTAACTCTGCCTTAGTTATGTTTAAATTTCAGTACTTTCCAAAGAGTATATATAAATTACTACATATTTATTGAATATGTTACTGTGAAGGTCCAATATTTCATAAACCTAAAATTTCTTAGCTTTATAAATAAACAAAATCATAGATTTGGGTAAGGAAAATTGTATGGCTCCCAAAGAATTAGGTCCTATCTCTTTCGCCTAATTTTCATCTTTCACACGTGGATTTCAGCCTACATTTCCAACCTGATTTCTCTTTACCTATGTAGACATGAGGTGTGCACATTATTCCACGCATCTCTCTTGCTCTCCCACATACATGATTTTTTGCATTCTGTTTTTCCAGTCAAGAATGGTCCTTCTTCACAGGTGTTACCAAAAGCATGGACCCTTGTTAAACCTTAATTCAAATCCAGTGTTCTCTCTCTGAAATAACTAGACTAGCTGCATCCCATCTTTTTGGAACATCTGTAGCAAATCTGTCCTTTGAACATCCAGAGGAATTTTTAGCAAAACTATGTTTGGCAGTTATATTATAAGAAGGTGTGTTTTATTTATGCACATACCTTAGCTGTTTAAGTATATTTTATGATCCTTAAGGATATAAACACACATTATGTAGATTATTTTGGAGAGTTTACAGGCTTAGTTTAAGAATACTTTATTTGAAAAGCAATTGTTTCTTAGATGGAAAATTGAATACTTAGACTAAATTTTTTAGAAAGCCCTTTAAGTGATGATTCCACACATAATTTATATATATATTTATTTATTACTAGAAAATGTCTTTTACTCACACTCCACCCTAGTTCCTAGATGGGTTTTACTTTGTATATTGACCCTAAAGGTCAATTACTTTGTATATTCTGTGTAGATGTGTTCTGAATGGGGAGAAATAAAGAGCAGAGTTAGTAGAGTCATAGACATATTTTATGGAGTTATTGTCAAGACCTTTAGACAAGTTGCTTAAATTCTCAGGACTTCAGTTTGTTCAAAAACTAAACTTGGGGGATGAGCTTACCTTATGTGTTCTGTTGGTTTGGTGTTTTTGAAGGTTTAATGAGTTGTATGTAAATCTTTTAGAACCTTGGCCAGCTAAGAACAAACTCTCAGTAAGTTTCTGCCATCAATAAATGAGAGCATAATGAAAAATCCTATGTAAACAAGTAAATAAATTTAAATCATTTTTATAAGGTTAGTTTTGGAATAACAATTTACCAGCTACTATGCCTGTCGTCTTAAAATACCTAGAAGATGATATGTGGATTTTCAATGAACAGAAAGGCCCTTTGTCAGTTGCTTATGGATGAACCAAGTGAATCTCTTGAGGGATCTTAAAGTAATTCTGCCTTGAAGCACTCATCTGTTGAGATAGAAGGAATATGTGTTCCATGTTTTTGTTTGATTGGGCATGAAGCCTGGTTGTAATCTACAGAGTCATACAGGTATAGAGAGAATTGGACATCAAGGATACATTTTCTACTACGGTAGTTTTCTCAGAAAACTGATTATAGCAGATTAATAAAGAAGAGTAATTAGCTGTATTACTAAATGAATATTGATCAAGTCATTATAACTTACTATTTTAATATCACATTTTCATACTACTTTTTACTCTTGTAATTGTTTAATGTTGAAGTTTATCCACTAGACTGTCAGATTTATAAGAAGATAACATATTTTTTGCTTTACTCAAAACTGTATTTCATTGGCCTAGTTTAGGTATGTGGTACCTATTAGGTTCTTAATAAATATATGATGGAGCAAATAACTACTCTGGCTAATTAATAAAATTAGATTATAGGGTACATGGGGATCATAGGTAAAATTAGGTCATACTGAAATCCATAATTAAGGGAGAAGGTTTTTGACATATAATAAGGGCAAGAATCTTTGATTTTGTTTTAAAAATAAAGATTTACCTGTGGCAGCTTCAATGCAAGTTTTCAAAAGGTAGTGGAAAAGCCTGCCTTTATTTATTTTTTCTAGTATATATAATATTAAAATAATGTAGATAAACAGTAGTGTCCCTAATTATAAGTCCAAAGTGAGTGACTGATTTAGGGAATACTTTTTTGGAGACTAAGAGACAAGGCTTTGAAACTCAGATTCACCACTTAAGAGCTTAGTAACTTGGAGCAAGTTATTTAAACTCTTTCCATCTCTTTTGCAAGTATAAAACAGGCATAATTATAGTAACTTCAGAGAGTGCAAACCCAGTGCTTTCAAACATCAACTATTCTGAAACATAAAGGCACCAAAAAGGTAAGCTTTTTCTGGTTCCAAACTCTAAGTATGTGTGAGGTTCCCTTCGGAGCCTGTGTGCCTGTGGACCAGGGAAGACAATATTCACTCTAGCACACAGGCTAAAGGCAACTCTTTGGAACATACTCTGCCTTGTCACATCATTTATTTTCCTGCAGCACAAACCCCACCCGAACAACCCTCAGTTCTCCCTGAAGGGTTTAACTGACTCTTTCACCTCTAGCTATAATTGTTATTATATAATTGTCAGATGTTTTCTATTCCCTTTGTAATGTCATAACCAGAAGGTAATGGTAAGGCAGGATCCTATTGCTGGCTAGCAGGAGTAGAGTCAGTGCACAGTGCAGCTTTGATCAAGAATTGTAACTCTTTTTGGTTCAAGGCATTCTGTGTTTTTAACAGCCCTCATTCTTGTGGTTAAAAGAATGCAAACAATTCCACAATTCCACTTCTTCTTTCCCCCCTTGTCCTGTTTTTGTTTTTTTTTTTTCCTTTCCCTCCTCAAGGTCTCACTGTGTCCTCAGGGCTTGCCTGACCTTAAGAGTTTATTCAAAATTTACTAACTTCTTTTGGTTCCAAAACTTACTCCTGATTCTTTTATTCCTTCTGCAACAAAATAGCACAGTAATGTTAATAGAAAACTGGTTTTTGCTATTTGGAAAACATTTGTTATTTTTTGCTATAAATATCTGCTATTTTGCAATAATACTTATGTTATTATGTCATACAGCAAAATACATCTTGAGTGATAAAATATTTAGTTTATAATGTCATTCAACAATATACATATTTTTTGTGGTTAAGATAATTAAATATAAAAAGTCAAATGACTAAAAATTAGAAAAAGGAACAAATAAATGTTGCTTAAATCCAAAAGCTTAAATGACAAGAAGATACTGTAAAGAAGTAAATACTTGATAACACAAATGAAATATTTTCACTTGAAAAATATTGTTTTATAGATTTATGTCTTTCTTTTTCCTCTATTTAAACAATAGTGATGGTACAAACTACAAATTAAGACAAAGTTTATGACAAAGGATTATGTTAACATAAAATTTATCAGTTTCAGGACCTCAATATATTTTTTAAAGTATATAGACATTAAAAAATATGTATTTATCACTTCATAAAATTATAACAACTAATTGCATCTTAACACACATACATTTTGATGAAAATGTATTTCTGAAACAATTTAGAATGTAGCATTGTTTCATATTTTTGTATATTTTCTTAATGTGTGGCCTTATAGATGGGTTCTCACTTCTGCATCTATATTTAATCTGTGGTGACAGCACCCGTCTGTAGCCTCTGGAAAACTTCACTTACATGCTCACTGGAAAATGAGAGGGAAAGAGGCAGATTTTATCCTCACATTACTTTGAAAATAGTTTTGACCTTGCAGAGAGCCCTTAAAAAGTTCTTGAGGAAACTGTAGATCAGACTCCCAGAACCTTTGTCCTCCAGCAGTCAGGGCCATACCAGGAATCGGGGTGAATAACAATGTCACAAAAGCAGCCAGTTGCCCTCTAATTAAGCTGGACTAGAATGGGTGTGAAAGTGACAGTCACAAAGTTCTCTAAACAGTAAAATTTATTGTTATGTAGCCATTCAAATTAGGTCAATCACATTAATTAGATGGAAACATGTTTATATTATAAAATTGGATATAAAAAGATAAAAATAATATGTTTAATGTGGTCAGTTAAAATAGCTACACATTATAAAAACGACTAGAAGTTAGAGCTAAATAAGGCTGTTAAAACTACTATTTTTAAAGGACTGGAAGAAAATGCCCCAAATTATCTGTGGTTGCCCTTTGGACATGGATGTGTATTTCCCAATGTCCACTAGCGAAGAGAGTGAGAATTCAGTCTCCATCTCCTGGGCTGTCATGGAATTTTAGGCCACTGAACTGTTTTTTTCTCCCAGGGTTCCTATTTCTCTCACATAATGAATCAATTCTTTGTTGGTTAGAATTAGGTCCAGAGTAGTCATTTCCCAAATAATTCATTCCCTTTATCTTTGATGGATGGAATTTTCAATAAGGTGTGTCAGGAACTTGTCAGATGATGAGACTTCGCTGAAAGAGAATTTCAGCAGATGTCTACAGACTGACTCTCCCGGCGCTACTTTGTTTGGCTTCTGAGGCAGCCTGGAGATCTGGGTCAGGACGCGTCATCCGTTTCCTTCCTCTGCCTGTAGCTTAGTGATACACTCCCACGCTGCTGCTTAGTTTGTAGCTTTCCCATTTTTTACTCATCCATTTGACCTACAGAATGTTCCCCCGCCTAGATTAATGGATGAGCATCTCTCTTGTGTGGGCAAGTGCAGGATCCTTGCCTACTCCATCCACAGTATGGGATTTTCAGTGCTCCTCTGACACTTGGTAGGTTTCCATAGCAAGGTCTGCAGGAGGATTGGTTCTTTCCCAGGGAATACACATGAAGCAAGTTTGTGCACATATAATATGAAATTTGAATATAGGAATTAATTTGATTTTTCACAGAAGTCTCCTGATATTCTTAATTGTTGCATTCTTAAAATGTTTTCAAGTACTACTGAGTTTGTTTTCTTTATAACATTCACTTATAGTATAGTGTGCTTCAATTAACCCGTCTTCATGTCCTTGGACAATTACTTCATGTTTGAGTTGCATTTTCATCTTTGTTAAGTCACATTGTTATGTGCATCCTAATGTCAAAAATATGGTAAGTACATCAAAGGTAGTTGATGGAAATGTAAAATTACCAATGAAAATACTACAGTTCTGTGTAAAGATGTAAATATTAATAGTTAACAGAGTTCTATTATAAATATAGAAAGGGATTACATATGTGCTGGGCCCTGTGAAACTTCAAGGTTGTGAATTTTTATAAGAAGCCATAACTAAAAGGTGAGATTAGAAATATGAAAAGGATGATCCCACAGCAATATATTTGCTCTTGGTCACCACCATTTTCATTATTATACAACTCTGTCAAATAGTGTCCTGGATTTTTCTGATATTTGCCGAACAAATGCTCACATATGCCTCCCAGTATTACTGGTAGACCTAAAAAAACTACAATAATATAAGAAAATTACATTTGTTAAGCTTTTATTATGTGGTTGAAATCGAGAATTCTCTGCTTTAATACTGTCAATGCTAGTCTGTGAGGTGGGTACTATTATTATTGCCAGTTTATGAATATGGTAACTGAGTCTTGAAGAGGTTAAATAAATTATTCAAGGCCATCCAGTTATTTAGCAGTGGAGGAAGGACATTTATCTGAAATTGTCTTCATTTCTCTCATTCTTAATCACTAATTAGGCCATCCAAAACTACATGAGCATGATTAAAAAACAAACAAAAAATAGAAAGTTTGAGTATTTTCAAGAACTTTCAAAACTGTCATAGAAGTTGAAGAAAGGGAAACCTAGAGTTCATCTTCCCAGTTGTCTCTTGTAGAATTCTTTGCATAGGAAGCAATGGACACAGCCTCCTCCCCCAAGTCCTTCAGTCAACCTCCAAGGCCTACTCCTAAAGATGCTCCTCGGCCTCTCTTGATGATGTCATTTGTATCCATATGATTTAGAAATAGGAAGTTTTCTTGGGATTCTCCTCATTGCCCAAGGCATTTTTCCAGGAAGGCTTAGCTTCTTACTCTGTGTCATGAGATTCATCATTAATGGGGCATCACATTGTTAGTAGTGAAGAGTTCTTCCTTGACTCTCCTATTTTAAATTGTTCCTTCTCCCTAATGATTACTATTAATTCTTTTCCTTTGAATATAGTCTATTGCTTTATATCGAAAGACCTCTAACTCCCTTGCTGAGCAAAGATAGATATATTTATTTGCATATGTGCATAGCTCCATGGCTCAGGTGATAGAATCTCCTCTATTAGGTCATAGCATTCTATTTTTTATTTTTGTTTTGTTATTTTTATTTGTTCCTCGCTACAAATTAGGAATATTACAGTTGCTGTTGTCTTGCCAATGGGTTTCAGCCCCAGGCAAGTTCGCTATAGATCCAACGTGACCAAAGAAATTGACAGCAAAACTGCTCTTGGGGTGAAAGGGTCATACCCAACTTTATTTCCAGGTGGCAGGTCAGTCACTAAAATCCCGTTCACTCAGAGCGAGTTTGTATGCAGCAAGCCGGTCTCTGTCTCTGGGCTCCTCTGTCTGAACAGCCGTCCTCTGGGCCTCTCTGCACCGTTGTCCCACACAGTCGTCCTGCACAGTCCTCCTGCACAGCCGTCCTCTGGGCCTCTGTCCTTGGCGCTGCCACCACTCCAGCCTCTGCTCTGCTCTCCTGCAGCCTTACAGCCTTGCCACCGTGTCACCCCCCAGAGCACTGGGCAGAGCTATTTATATAGAGTCAACAGTCATGTATTGCCCACAGGTGTGCAGTGAGCTAATCAGCCAGGGCCAGGTGAGAATCCTGGCCACAGGAACTCTCATTTTATCCACACTGTTTTCTATTTTATATTATTTCTCCAAGTCAACATAAGTATTTTTTTTCATTCTTGTAGAAGTTCCTCAAGCCCATTTAACAATATTCCTTCAAAACAAACTCAGCTGTTCATGAGAGCAGGCTCCTTGCCTGGTCATCTTTCCTTTGGATCATAGTCTCTAGTGGAACTCCAAGCCACTGTGATTCTCCTTGGGAACCACATCAAGAAATGGTGGAAAAGAGCTTGTTTCTTCCCAAGATCTATCACCCCAAGCTCCAAGAGCTCTTGCTTATTTTTTAGTTGGGTGTGGTGTTTTTTAACTAGCTTCTGATATCCACCAGGAACCAATTAACAGTAATTAACACCAGCCTTTGAAAGTCAATTACTTCTAAACCACCCGAAAATCAGAGCACAAGATCTCTAAGAGTTATATAAAATTAATTAAACCCACCTTCTATGGAAAAAATAAACATTGGCTCCTGCCAAACCTAGTAAGTTTTCTATAGGAGATTTGAGAAATTACAATTTCTTCCTGCCTCTGTGGCTTGGCCACCCTGCCAAGAAAGGAAATTACACTGTTTTTCTCTTTGTAAAACTACCCCATGCACTCTGCAATGATTAAATACATTTCATCCTAATTAATTTTCTGGTTAACTTCTTATATTGGTTGTGGGAATGTTTTCTGTTTCCTTAAGGTACATGTTTTTTCTACCATCTTTATATCTAGCTAATAGTATATTCACTGAAATAGTAATATCACAGAAATTTCTTTTGCCCTTCCTGACATTGTGATGTACCATGGCACCTCTTCTGTGCTGTTTTATCTCCCTTTCATCCTTCTTCCTTCACTGATAGACAGCAAATTTTTTTCCTCAAGTCCTCATGTCCCAAAAGTTTTTGTCGATTATGATTGATGTGGGAAGAATGAACACAACCCAGTTTTAATTTTGTTTTGAACACTTCAATTCCATTCCATCACTGATGAGTACATACATGACAGCCAGTCTAGAATACCGTGCTTTGCGTCATTCCTATATCTTTTCTCTTCTGACTTGCCATTGTTTTATAGCAAAAGTTAAATATACTTATACAGGCAAATAAGACCCTTTGAAAACATCTCTCACAGTAAAATTTGTGAGAAGATATGAAGTTTATAACATTTTCAAGTATTCAAGTGAAAAGAAAATATAGAAAAAAATATATTAAACTTTCAATTCCTGATAACAAAGTCTTTAAAAAGGTATTTATAGCTGTACATTTTAAAAATCCAATTTCAGTTTTAGTTCTTGATAACAGAATCTTTGAAAGGTTATTTAAACTTGTAGATTTTTTTAAAGTGCTACAGATAAGGATAGTTGGCCAAAATCTGTGGTTTACTTTAGTTGAGATAATTTAAGAACTCTCAACTCATTAGCAGCAATCTGCATAATCAACTATATTCTTTTAGACTCATCCAGACATGCTCCAAGTAAATTTAGGCAAGTGAAAAATATGTTAATACTTTTGCAATTATAATCTCTTTCCATGTAACACCTTTGAAATCTAGCACAGCAAAGTATCTGAAGTTGTTAGTCTGTTTGGGAATTAGTTTGTCAGCATGAAATAGAGAAAAAATGTCATGTAGTTAACCCTGTGTTGTTCTCAGATAGACTTAGTCAAAATTGATGGTGTGATCTGCTTTGTATGATCATTAAAGGTTGCATGGTGACTTTTTTTTTAACTTGCAGAAATTTCAGAACCTATCATTTTTCCAATATCAGAAAAATCATTAATATTATTGGGCAGCCTTATCAGAACTAATTACTTTTATCATTTTAAAACTGGGTTTCATAATAAAGTAATTCTATTATTTGAATTTACTTAAATTGAGAACAGTTCAAAAATCAAAATAAATAAAGCAGTTGGGCTAAATGACCCAAATGAAATCCTCTTACAGTTGGACTTTTTAGCAGGTACAAAACTTACTTTATATGAAAAAAAATACTGCAGACTTGTCAACTGCATATTTTCCTCATTAAAATGTATGTGTAAAGGTCTTGATTTCATAATGATTTAGTTTTACTTTATGGAATTCAATTTGCATTCATTTAATAGGTTTCTACTAACTCACTGATTATAATTTAAAACCACATTCCAGAAACCTCATGTTTAAAGATATATTTAATATTGACCTGTAAGATCTAGGCCATGTTCTTATAATATGACTAGATTAAAAAGTAGAGTGCTGTTTATACTCTTGGAATTAGAGTAAACTCAGGTGACTAAGGTGTGCTTCTGAATTTTGTTAGAATGAGTAAAATTAGCATGTTTTGAGGTACCATAAATATCTTGCCTCTAAATTATCTTTTCTAAAAGACAAGTTAAACTCATTATATTGAATACCCAAATCCTTACCCATTTTTAAAACACTAAAATAATTTTCAAAGGAAAAACATAATGTGAAGAGCTGAAAGCTTTCCCTCTTAGATCAGGAAAAAAGACAAGAATGTTCACTCTTACCACTTTTATTCAACATAATATTGGAAGTCCTAGCCATGGCAATAAGATAAGAAAAAGAAATAAAAGGCATCCAAATTGGTAAGGAAAAAGTAAAATTGTCACTATTGCAGATGGCACGATATTATATATAGGAAACCCTAAAGACTGCACCAAAAAATTATTAGAACTAATAACTGGATTCAGTAAAGTGGCAGAATACAATGTCAATATACAGAAATATGTTGCATTTCTTTATACCAATAACAAACTACCAGAGAGAGAAATCAAGAAAACAATTCCATTTACAATTGCATTAAACAGAATAAAATACCTAGGAATAAACCTAACCAAGATGGGGAAAGACCTATACTCTGGAAACTATAAGATGCTGATGAAAGAAACTGAAGGAGACATTATTAAATGGAAAGCTATCTCATGCTCACAGACAGAAAGAATTAATATTGTCAAAATTGTCCTCATGCCCAAAGCAATTCACAGATTCAATGCAATCCCCATCAAAATACCAAGGGCATTTTTCAATGAACTAGAGAAAATAATCCTAAAATTTACATGGAATCACAAAAGACCCCAAATAGCCAAAGCAATCCTGGGAAAGAACAAAGCTGAGAACATACACTCCCTGATTTCAAGCTATACTACAAACCTATAGTTATTAAAACAGTGTGGTATTGGCACAAGAATAGACCATAGATCAACAGAACAGAATAGAAAGCCCAGAAATAAACCCATGCATATATAGTTAATTAATATATGACAAAGAAGACAAGATTATACAATGATGAAAAGACAGTTTGTTCAATAAAGGGTGTTTGGAAAAATGGACAGCTACATGCAAGAGAATGAAACTCGATCACTAACATCATAAACAAAAATAAACTAAAAATGGATAACGGACCTAAATATAAGACATGAAACCATAAAACTCTTAAAAGAGAACATAGACTGGAATCTCTGCAACATCAGTATGAGTAATTGTTTTCTGTCTATGCCTCCCCAGGCAAGGGAAACAAAAGCAAAAATAAACAAGTGGGACTACATCAAACTAAAAAGTTCTGTACAGCAAATGAAATCATCAATAAAATGAAAAGGCAGAACATATTTGCAAATGATTTATCTGACAAAGGACTAATATCCAAAGTATATAAAGAACTCATATGACTCAACATCAGATAGTCAAATAACACAATTAAAAAATGGGCAGAGAACCTGATCAAACATTTTTCAAAGAAGACATACATATGACCAATAGGCACATGAAAAGATGCTCCACATAGCTAATCATCAGATAAACACAAATTAAAACCACAATGAGATATCACCTCTTACCAGTCACCATAGGTGTTACCCAAAAGACAAGAAATAACAAGTGTTGGTGAGGATGCGGAGAAAAGGGAACCCTCCTACACTGTTAGTGGGAATGTAAATTGATCAAGCCACTGTGGAAAGCAGTATGGAGGTTCCTCAAAATACTAAAAATAGAAATACCATTAGACCCAGTAATTCCACTTCTGCAAATTTACTCAAAGAAAACAAAAATCACTGATTCAAAAAGATATTTTACTCCTGTATTTATTGCCACATTATTTACAGTAGTCAAGATATGGAAGCAACTGAAGTGTCCATCAATAGATGAATTGATAAAGAACATATGGTACATATACACAATGGAATATCCTGCTATTTACATCAACATGGATGGATCTAGAGGGTATTATGCTCAGTGAAATAAGCCAGGCAGAGCGAGACAAATACCATGTGATTTCACTTTACGTGTAATCTAAAAAACAAGACAAAACAAAAAACAAATGAACAAAACAGCAACAGACTCATAAACACTGAGAAATAACTGGGGGAAGGGTTGGGGTAGGTGGGTAAGATAAGTGAAGGGGATAAAGAGGCACAAAGTCTCAATCGCGATATAAATTAGTTACCAGAATGAAAGTATACCATAGAGAATATAGTCAATAATTCTGTAACATCTTTCAATGTGATAGTAAATACACTAGTTGGGGTGAACATTTAATAATATATATAACTGTAGAATCACTATGTTGTATACTTGTAATGTATATCAAGTATACTTCAATAAAAAGAAAAACTATTTTTAGTATTCAAATATCTGTATCATTTTTTGTGCACCATGTGTAAATAAAGTCTATAAAACAATTCATGAATCAGAAATGTAGCAAAGATTTTGTATATCATTGCCATTTCTTATTAAAACCATTTCTGGAGATTTTTTCTAAGCTATTTCCTTTCATTTTAAGATATTTTCACTTATTTCTATTTAGCATTATAAAGGCCACAGGCACTTCAGACTGACCAGGTTTTTTACTCACATTTTATTGACTAGGGAATATACATTCAGAAATTACATTCTGTAACCACTTACAAAGTGGTTTTATTCCTAACCTTTTTTGTTTAAAACACTTTAATTTGGGCTCATATATTTTGCAGCTTTCTTCAATTTCCTACTTAACTGATTGTCTAGATTTAGCAAAGAAATTTTTCTGAGTGGAAACAATGTGATGTGAACCTTTGATCTGATAAAAGAAAATTATACTGAGAAATTTCTGGTGAGAATAATTTAAAAGTTAGTCATTGACATGGCAAATAAAGGCTATTTTAGGTTCTGGTTATCCAATTACTGCCAAATGAACCTGTGTAAGTATAATATATATCTATACTTGGATATAGGTTAAATTTCTAGTTTATTGAGTGAATGAAATCATTTTATCCTACAAATTGGCTGAGAAATTGAGCAGAACAGAGGACTTCAAAAGCAGCTTTGCTTTTGTTATTTTGAACTTGTAAAACACTAGAGACTGGTTTCTGGTCAAAACAGTTGTTTCTGCTCTCATATTATGGACATTCTAACTTAGGGAATTCCATTCTGTATACTTAATTTCCCTGAAAATCTTAACTGGAAATGATCTGCATTGTCCTCAGCCAGTCATGGTCTGGTATGCAGATGTCATATTTCATTCTAATGAAGTTACAGTAGTAGATAGATTGATTTTGTGACTTGGTTGGGAGAGTAAAATCTGTTATGATAAAAAGAGAAATGAAACCATATTTTCATACAATTTTTAGAGGGATGACCTGAATTTAGTGATACTAAGTTATTTTTATCTCTTCCATTTCCTGAACAAGTACAACTAAACATCTATTTGTTTCATAATACATGGAATCAGAAAATACAACATTTGTAAAGAATCACATCCATAAGGGCCAGAACCAAATTTTTCTTTCTTGGACAAGAATGAAAAAAGAAGATATAATTGAAAGAGTAGTTTTTCCCCTCCTGCCTTCCTGCCTGTCTCTATCAGTGACTGGCAGGAGAAAACCTATTGTGCATATTTAACATTTATTTACTGTTGCTTAGATATATGTATATTTGGTTGCTTAAAAGAAACTATCTCAAATGCTGGCAACTAGAAAGGGGAGGAAAATGGAAATTGAACAGGTAGGATAATGGTACAGATAGGACACCTTCCTACCATTAGTGGTAAAATCTGTTTTAAAATGCTATATATTTCTTGTATAAAAAAGGAAATAAGAAAAGGTTTGTTTATCAAAAGAGTAAGTTCAGAGACCTCTTACCACTTAAGAAACTAGCATTAGTTGGGTTGAACAGTCTTTGGTCTACATTTTCTTAACTGTATAGGTCAAGCAAAGAGTAAATAAACAATGACTTCATATGGGTGGGAATACATGGCCAGTGTTCTCTGTATATCCCTTTATGTCCAAGATCTCTGTGGATTTGTTATTACATCATTATAAGTTTTGCTTTAAGTTTTAAATGTTTATAGTATCATTTTGATGAAATTGTGTTTTCAGCTAGAACATGGTGACATTTTTATTTCTCTATTTTTTCAGAGCATTAAGCTTACAGTATATGACTTGAGAGTGTTGAAATAACATATGCTCGCAATAGGTAACTGACACTTAAAAGAAGAAAAATGTGATTTAATGGGGCAATTCCAGTATTTGTAATTTAAAATATGGTTTGAGAAGAGAATAAAAATGAATAAATAATGTGACCCTGAAACCTCACAGTCAAAACTACTACTTAGGTTAAGTTCCATGTTTTATACCATTAATGTTGTGTTTAAGAAATCTAGGCTTTCTTATTTTTTCTCAAAAATATTCAGTGGAAAAAAGCAATATTTCAGAATTTGATTTCAATTCTATAAATAACATAGCACATCAGTTTCTATTCTAATATGACAAAGAAAATGAAATACTTTTTCTCCATGTCATATTAATTCATTTATCTATGTTGAATTATGCTTTACCTGTCTGAATTTTTATACCCACTATATAATATATGTTATACAGAATCACAGAAATATATTAGGCATCTGGAAAATTACAAAGAAATAATTTCTCTCATAGAGAAGAGTCTCTTATGTAAAAGCTTGTTATTTCCTGAATCACTTTTCTTCTCTTATTTCAGGATATTCTGAGAACTGAAACAATTGATAACCAAACTTCTAAAACACTTCTATTATATTAAAAAAGAAAGGACAATACATGTGTGGGTGCCAGCATAAGCAATCAGCTCCTGACCTTACTATAGGAAGGGGTCTATTTTAAGATCCTAATTGAAGTTCTGTTTATATCTTCTGGAATAAGGAGGCAAAGTTGTCATGATGGGTCATATTAAAGATCAGAAAACCCTAAATTTCTAATGTAGGATTTGGAAAAATGAGTTGTAGTGAATTTGGGGAGCTATCTTTCAGAGGCCTATCCAAGATGAAATATTACTAGAGGATAACAAACAAGGCTCCAAGTCCACACTTAACTGAGGAAATGGGTACGGGAAGGATGGGAAAGAGTTGTAAAGGCTGTTTAAATCATTAGAAATGTTGAGATTGACTTTATAATACTGTGAATAAATCTTTGCCCTATACAAGTTCCTAATAATTGACTATCTAACAAATAACTTCCTAATGTGTAATTTTAAGGTATGTGCCTGTGTGTGCGTGTGTGTGTGTGTGTGTTATATCCATTTGCTTGCTCACCTGCTTTCTTGAGTTCATATGACTTTGTATTTATACTACTAATCTGCCGTCTTGAAAATAATCTGGTTTCCAAGGAGAATCCCAAAATATACACAACCCATTTTACCTTCACTCTCTTTTCAATCACCAATTTTTCAGAAACACCAAGTGTCATGACAGATCAGGTTGACTATATTCCAAAGGTTACTTGGATTTTGGGGGGGGAAACAATAAATGAGAGATTAAGGCAATTGGGAAATACAAGTTATGAAAATAAAACAGCCACCATGGTAATTAAGGATTTAAGCACTTGTTGGCACACTTGTGCTCTGAGTCATTCTTTGGTTACTAAGCATTTTTAATGATGCTTTCTAAGAATTCTCAATTTAGACTTTAATATGATATAGAAGACACTGTATTTTTAAGCAATGTAAATGAAAAAGATGAATATGTCCATATTTACTAGTAAACACATTTGTATTGTGGGGAAATACAGAATTTGATGACCTCAGTAACAATGTCTATGCAAGTGTAATTTGGTCTATTGGTTTATGATTTTCACAAGGTGCAAGCCCAATCACAAAGAAAATATTTTTCCCAACTTTAAAAAAATGAAGTCACAAAACACAAAATTTTTGTTGGATTAAAAATATATGAAATGTATTGAGTACTTTTAGTGAGAATGTACTGCTTTGTGTATGATTAAAAGGAAACTACTACCTCACCTTCCACCCCTACAAAACACTTGGTCAGGTCCTGTAATACATCAGGCACTGTGAGAAGTTATTGGCAAGTATGTGTGGGCACAGTGAGGGAGATGATGAGGTATGAACAGGATATGGACATGGAGATGAAAAGAGGAAGGATGGACTGATACGAGGGACATTTAGTGATTAGTGCAGTAGAGACTGACCTAGATTGAGAGGTCATGGAAATATATCAGTGTGAAAGGTAAATTCATGGTTTCTGTCTTGCGTGACAGACCTCAGGTAACCCAGTAGTAGGGAACACTAGTAGTTGAGTCAGTTTGTGGGGGGGACTCAGGGCAGTAAGAATGTTATTTCCAGTTAGGATATATTGATATACCCTGGGCATGTAAGAAGGCAGAGAGAGATATGACTGGAGCTCAGAGGAGCAGTCTGGCCTAGAGAGAG
Source organism: Smutsia gigantea (assembly GCA_032199065.1). Taxonomy (NCBI): domain Eukaryota; kingdom Metazoa; phylum Chordata; class Mammalia; order Pholidota; family Manidae; genus Smutsia; species Smutsia gigantea. Next base: position 85,813 of record JAVSCE010006294.1, on the reverse strand, counting down.
AATTGTTAAAAAATCTTTGAATAGTTATACTTACTGAAGTTATAGCTACGTATGAGAATATCTAGAAATTATAGTGAAAAAGAAGAGGACCTGGAACAAATTCTAAGGGAAAATATCAATAAACTCTAATGCTGTTAAAGAATGTATCAGATAAAATCAGGCTTAAAATACAGTACTGGGTTTATTAATATGGAGGCCACTGATAAACAAAGAAAATACTATTCTGGAAGAGCCAGACAGAGTGGACAGAGGATTATTTCTGAGGTTGACAATGCCACCCTGGCTTCAGTGTCTGTCTGTCTGTCTGTTGTGTACTCTGCAGCCAGTGCCTTCCTCCCTTATTCATCTTGCTATGCTCACTTACTCAGCAAAACCGAAAACAATGCTGTGGTGGTTGGCTTTTTAAAAATAGATTATTTTTTAGAGCAGTTTCAGGTTCACAGCAAAATTAAGGGGAAAGTGCAGAGTTTCTGTATTAGCCCTTCCTCTCACACAGCCAGTCTCCCCTGCTGTCAACATCCACATTAATTTTTTAATCAGCTTTATTGAGGTATAATGTACATAAAACCAAAGTCATCAATTATCAGTGTAAGTCTGATGAATTTTGACAAGGGTGTATAATCATCCAGCCACAACCATGATCATGATATGGAATATTTCCATCATCTTCAAATTCCCATATGCTCCTTGGCAGTCAATTCCTTCATTTCACCTTTGGCCACTGGTGATCACTTACCTGCTCAATGAATCTAAAGCTTTGCATTTTCTAGAATTTCATAAAAATGGCATCATAGGAAAATATATTCTATTGTGGCTGGCTTCTTTTACCTAGAAAATACTTTTAAAAATCATTCTTCTTGCTTCATATAGTCTGTTCCTACTTATTGCTAAGAAGTTTCCATTGTAGGGATTACCATATTTGATTTATCTAGTCACCAGTTGATAGAAGTTTGTTCTGTTTTTTTAGTTTTTGCCAATTAAGAATAAAGCTACTCTGAGTTTGATACACCTCTTTGGGGGAATGTGCATTTTCATTTCTTTGGAGTGAATAACCCAGCACTTAGACTGCTAGACTGTGTGATAAGTAATGTGTTTAACTTTGTAGAAATTGCCAGCCTGTTTTATAAAGTAGCTATACAATTTTGTATTCCCACAAATAACACAGATGAATCCCACATCCTCATCCATGGTTGATGTTATCCGTGGTGTCGGCAGCAGCTTAGACTCATTGTGTTGATATTTTGCTTTTCCCTAATGACAAAAGATGCTGAGCCCCTTTTCCTGTGTGTATTTGTCATTCATATTTATTCTTTGGTTAAAATGTCTATGTGCATATTGTGCGCATTAAATAGAGTTATGTATCTTATTGAGTTGTAGAAGTCCTTTTTTTTTATTTTGGTATTTTTACTGTCCATCAGCGTAGTAAAATAATATAGAATCATCACTTGTCTCTCTATAAATATTGCCTTCCTCGTGTCTACCGCTTCTGCATTACGTGTGCTAATTGTAATGCCCCTTTTTCCCCCTTATCCCTCCCTTCCCACCCATCCTCTACAATCCATTTCCCTTTGGTAACTGTTAGTCCATTCTTGGATTCTGTGAGTCTGCTGCTGTTTTGTTCCTTCAGTTTTTCCTTTGTTCTTATACTCCACAGATGAGTGAAATCATTTGATGCTTGTCTTTCTCCACCTGGCATATTTCACTGAGCATAATACCCTCTAGCTCCATCCACGTTGTTGCAAATGGTAGGATTTGTTTTCTTCTTATGGCTGAATAATATTCCATTGTGTATATGTACCACTTTTTCTTTATCCATTCATCTACTGATGGACACTTAGATTGCTTCCATTTCTTAGCTATTGTAAATAGTGCTGTGATAAACATAGGGGTGCATATATCTTTTTCAAACTGTGCTGCTGCATTCTTAGGGTAAATTCCCAGGAGTGGAATTCCTGGGTCAAATGGTATTTCTATTTTGAGTTTTTTGAGGAACCTCCATACTGCTTTCCACAATGGTTGAACTAATTTGCATTCCCACCAGCAGTGTAGGAGGGTTCCCTTTCTCCACATCCTCACCAGCATTTGTTGTTGTTTGTCTTTTGGATGTTGGCCATCCTAACTGGTGTGAGGTAATATCTTATTGTGGTTTTAATTTGCATTTCTCTGATGATTAGAATTGTGGAGCATTTTTTCATGTGCTTGTTGGCCATCTGAATTTCTTCTTTGGAGAAGTGTCTGTTCAGCTCCTCTGCCCAATTTTAATTGGCTTATTTGCTTTTTGTTTGTTGAGGTGTGTGAGCTCTTTATATATTTTGGATGTCAACCCCTTATCGGATATGTCATTTATGAATATATTCTCCCATACTGTAGGATGTCTTTTTGTTCTACTGATGGTGTCCTCTGCTGTACAGAAGCTTTTTAGTTTGATATAGTCCCACTTGTTCATTTTTGCTTTTGTTTCCCTTGCCCGGGGAGATATGTTCATGAAGAAGTTGCTCATGTTTATGTCCAAGAGATTTTTGCCTATTTTTTTTTCTAAGAGTTTTATGGTTTTATGACTTAGATTCAGGTCTTTGATCCATTTTGAGTTTATTTTTGTGTATGGGGTTACACAGTAATCCAGTTTCATTCTCTTACATGTAGCTGTCCAGTTTTTCCAACATCAGCTGTTGAAGAGGCTGTCATTTCCCATTGTATATCCATGGCTCCTTTATCGTATATTAATTGACTGTATATGCTTGGGTTTATATCTGGACTCTCTAGTCTGTTCCACTGGTCTATGGGTCTGGTCTTATGCCAGTACCAAATTATCTTGATTACTGTGGCTTTGTAGTAGAGCTTGAAGTCAGGACCGTAATTCCCCCTACTTTATTCTTCCTTCTCAGGATAGCTTTGGCTATTCAGGGTCTTTTGTTCTTCCATATGAATTTTAGAACTATTTGCTCTAGTTCATTGAAGAATGCTGTTGTTATTTTGATAGGGATTGCATTGGATCTGTAGATTGCTTTAGGCAGGATGGCTATTTTGACAATATTAATTCTTCCCAGCCAAGAGCATGGGATGAATTTCCATTTATTAGCATCCTCTTTAATTTTCTTAAGAGTGTCTTGTAGTTTTCAGAGTACAGGTCTTTCACTTCCTTAGTTAGGTTTATTCCTAGGTATTTTATTCTTTTTGATGTGATTGTGAATGGAATTGTTTTCCTGATTTCTCTTTCTGCTAGTTCACCGTTAGTGTATAGGAATGCAACAGATTTCTGTGTATTAATTTTGTATCCTGCAACTTTGCTGAATTCATATATTAGATCTAGTAGTTTTGGAGTGGATTCTTTAGGGTTTTTTATGTACAACATCATGTCATCTGCACCCAGGGACAGTTTGACTTCTTCCTTACCAATCTGGATGCCTTTTATTTCTTTTTGTTGCCTTCACTCCATCCCCCAGATTTTGTGGTGTTGAATTATTGTTGTCATTTGTCTCCATATATTGCTTGAAATCTGTTTTTATTTGGTCATTGATCCATTGATTATTTTGGAGCATGTTGTGAAGCCTCCATGTGTTTGTGGGATTTTTCATTTTCTTTGTGTAAGTCATTTCTAGTTTCATTCCTTTGTGGTCTGAGAAGCTGGTTGGTACAATTTCAATCTTTTTTAATTTACTGAGGTCCTTTTTGTAGCCTAGTATATGATCTGTTCTTGAAAATGTTCCATGTGCACTTGAGAAGAATGTGTATCCTGTTGCTTTTGGATGGAGTGTTCTGTAGATGTCCTTTAGGTCCATCTGTTCTAATACGTCTTTTAGTGCCTCTGTCTCTTTATTTTCTGTCCGGTTGATCTGTCCTTTGGAGTGAGTGGTGTGTTGAAGTCTCCTAAAATGAATGCATTGCATTCTATTTCTCCCTTTAATTCTGTTAGTAGTTGTTTCACATATGTAGGTGATCCTGTGTTGGGTGTATAGATATTTATAATAGTAACATCCTCTTGTTGGACTGACCCTTTTATCATTATGTAATGTCCTTTTTTTTTGTCTCTTGTGACTTTCTTTGTTTTGACGTCTATTTTGTCTGATACAAGTACTGCAACTCCTGCTTGTTTCTCACTATTAGCTGCATGAAATATCTTTTTCTATCCCTTCACTTTTAGTCTGTGTATGTCATTGGGTTTGAAGTGAGTCTCTTGTAGGTAGCATATAGATGGGTCTTGTTTTTTTATCCATTAAGTAACTCTGTGTCTTTTGATTGGTACATTCTGAATATTTACATTTAGGGTGATTATTGATAGGTATGTACTTAATGCCATTGCAGGCTTTAGATTTGTGGTTACCAAAGGTTCAAGGGTAATTCCCTTACTATCTAACAGTCTAATTTAACTCACTTCATATGCTATTACAAACACAACCTAAAGCTTCTTTTGAAGTTTTTATATATTCTAGATTCAAGTTCTTTCAAAAATACTTTCTCCCAGTGTAATCCTTGCCTTTTAGTTTTCTTAGTGATGTCTTTCAAAGAGCAAAAGTTTTTAATTTTGACAAAGGATTCTGCCTGCTGCTTCCTGTCCTGCAAGATCATTCCTTGATGGATGCACTATGATCTTTTAGCTCCAGATATTATTCCGTTGACCCATTTTTAAAGTGGTTCTTTCTCCTTCCTAGCATAGTCTATACTTACACTTGTATAGATCAACAGTCAAGAAATAGTTGAGGATAGCCCTCTGCAGATGTACAGAGGTCTTTGGCTTTACCCTCTCCAGAACTCTGGCCAACAAAATATAACTGCCTTGGCCTTTTAGAACTTGATTCTCTGTATCCTCAGCTCAGCAAATGTTGTGTTCTATGATTGCATCTTCTCTCTGTCTCTGCAGTGAAATCTGCATACTCCTCCTAAGCAATAAGTTGATATAATTGTAGGGCTTACCTTGTTAATTTCCCTTTTCTGAGGGACCCCAGTCCTGCACCTGTTGTCCCATATCTTCAAACCATTGATCAGTGTATTTTCTTTGTGTGTATGTGTGTGTGTTTCTAGTTGTTTAAGGCAGAAGGATAAACCTGATCCCTGTTTTCCACATTTGCCAAAAACCTCTAATCTCCATCTTCAATAATATTAGAAGTATTGATACTTCTAATATAAAAATTGATCTAATGTAAAAATATTGATACTGAGTGGACTGACAAACATTTCCATTTGAGCAAATTGTAATGTCCAGAATATCCATATTCTAATATATTCTAATGAATTCTTTTCTATTAATGTGTTCATAAAGTCAGAGTACTTCCTTCTTTTAATAATTTCTATGTGAAGACTCAGTTTTCTATTTATATTCTAAGTGACTCCTCCCTTCATAATTCATATTAACTTTTTATTGATATCTCCATTTGGCTGTCCCTTAAGCACATGAGCTACCTTTCAATGCCAGATTATCATAACCAGACAAGTGTGTTTCCTTAGGGAATCAGCATTTGACAGAGGATGAGGTAGGATTCAAAAATCACTCTAGAGTATTTAGTTTGTGTAAGGCTGAATTAAATTACTTTTAAATATCGTAGTGGCTCAGTTATAGGCAATTTAATGCAGTCATATAGGCAATTTAATCAATCTACCTTTATTAATTTTCCATATGGTCTGCCATAGAAATCTTCCTAAATATTACATTGGTTCATATAATCCCTCTGCTCAGACCATTCAGTTTTTTCCATTGCCTGGAGGACAAAGCTGAAACTCTTAAAGTTAAGTTTTGTGCTCTAGAGTTCAAATGTTTTAATTTCTTAGCTGTACATCCATAAAAAATTTACTAAAATACTCTACTGAGTTTGAAGTACATAGGTAAATGAATTTAGGTAGTAACAGTAGTGCTTACATTCTCACAACTGAATGTTCATTCCCCAATTAAAGTAACTATATTAGTAACTAATTATTTATAACCATGTTACTAACCTCACTAGATTGTGTGTTCATTCAAGAGATACAGAAAATTTAAAATTGAGATAAATCTATTGAGAGATATATAATTGTGTGTGTAGACACACAAACACATAATGCATATATATTTCTGAGTCTCTTTATGCCTGTATTTGAGGATCTCTTATTTACCCTGAAATGTATAATTAGTTGAAAAATAGAATTTGAGGACCCATATTCTTTCTGAATTTTAAATTTTTTTCTTAATTTTCCACTTAATTTATTCAAATACACAGGTTTCTTGGGCTCATGACAGTCATAGTGTAGATGTTAAATAACTTATTTTGTAATGACAAAAATGTAATTACAAACTTAGGTATTCTACAGCAAAGAAAAAATGTTTCTGTAATAGCAAGAACAAATGCATCTGATTTGAAAGTTTACAAAAGGTTATCTGAAGTGGTGAGTCATAAGATGATGTGAAGAATGAGTAGAAATTAATTTCTTTTGGGGTGGGAAGGCAGAAAATATACTGTGAACAAAGATTCTAAGGTATGAGAGAGCACAAACTTCTGAAGGCAGTAATAGAAGCTTTAGTAAAAAGGGTTGTCTCTAGAGTTACTACTTTCAAGTCCTTAAAAGGGAAACCAACTGGAGTGTGTAGGTAACATGATCAGAATTATAATTTTAAAAATCACTTTAGTTGCAAGCACTGTGAAGACCACACTGGAGAGCAGCTTGAGTTGATGGGAGAATAAGGAACCTGTTTCAGTCATCCCACTTTGAGATGATAGGCTCTTGGATAGATGTCAACAGTAGGACAGGTAGAGAAGTAGAAAAATAAAGAATTATTTGGAAGGTATTATCTGCAGAATCTGCTAATGGAATGAATGTGGGATAAGGAAGAGTGTAGAATGACTCCTAGGCTTCAGGCAGTTAGATTCAAAGGCTGGTATAAAAATTATGAGAGTGTTAGCAACTTGTTCGTGATTTATATTTTTTAATTCAGAAGAAATTACCTCTAATGATTTATAAATTAAGTAGTTTTCTTGTGGGAGGTTTGAGTTCTAGTCAAGTTCTCTCTTGGTTTGGTGAGAACAAATCAGAGGAATGCCGAGGGTATAAGGGCTCATACCAAGCTTTGTTCTCATGCTGGCAGATCAAGCTTTAGAATCCCATTTCATTTCCCCTTTACATTCCAAATTTTTTTATGGAAGGTATTTTTAAAAAAATTTACTATTTTTTTAAAATATGTCATTCACCTGTCAGTAGAAAATTAATTTTCTCCAAAAATATATATAGGAATGATTCTGGTACATTTTCCTCAGAAACACTGAGACAGTTATAAATGTATTAATATTATAGTTGACCTGACACTAATATTCCTGATTTAAGTATATCTTTCTAAATCCATCTAGATAAATCCACCTTGAATTTAATATAATTTTATGGCTTATGAACTGAATGTCCTAGCTAGGATATGTCCTTACTAGAGTTAAATATCCTTTCTAGAGTTAAAAAATATCCTTCAATCACAAATGTTACTTTCAGTCAAGGACTAGAGGGCTCATTGGATTATTAACATATTTAAACATATTGTTTAAAAATTTGCAGAGGAAAATCTCACTTTCTCAAATTTTCTGTTAACATTGAGAATTATTAGCTTATTAATATTTATATAAACAATGAAATATCCATTTAAATGATTCATTATAATAATCTCAAGAAAAAGAAGTACTTCTTTTTCTTTATAAAATTTAAATAATCTGAAAATAGATATCACATTATAACATCATCATGGTAATTCTTAAAAGTTCGTTTCTAGGACAAAGTTTAAATCTATTGAGTTTTCTTTCTAAAATGATTTTTTTAACTCTTCCTGCTTTTTTCCCCTCTCTAAAGTGACTTTAAGTACCCTAAGGAGTGGTTATTTGCGTGTTAGAATTATTTTTCCCCCAAATTAATGCATGTGGCTAAAATGGTTCTACGAATGTTGAAACTTTTTTTCAGAAATACTGCCATTAATATATTCTTTAAAGATGCTGTCAGTGAAAATGGCCATGTTAAGGCTTTGGAAGCTGCTGTTTAAATTGAGAGAATATAATAGTCTTCAGACCTACTTCACAGCATTCTTCTCTTTGTTGTACTAGTCAAAGAAATACCAATATTTAAGCAGAGTCTCGGAATATTTTGCCGTGTTAGTTGCAATTCATGCATTCAGGACCCAAATGCCCCAATCAAAATAACCACCCTTATATTCTTCGGATCTATACCTCATGTGCTCAGAACCACAACTATGGGGAGAAGTTTTTCAAACATTATTTAAGTCGCCATACCATTTCCACAGTTCCTGCCAAACTTCTACACAGTAGGAACTATGAAAACGAGTGCCAAACCCTCCCTTCCTCGTATAGCCTCTGACAGCTGCAAACCCTTAAGCTTCAAGTGCAGCTGCCTCGAGTAGAACTATTGAAAGGGCCCACAAAGGCACATACACAGATTACATATGTTCAATAATTTTAGAGTAATAATAAGAATATGCTGTTCTATTAAGGCCATTAGACAGGAGGAAAATTGCACAAGCAGTCTCTAATTGACCTTGCAGGGAAAGTCTGATCTCCCTTATTGGGCCTCCATTAGTCCCCAACTCATCTACTTTTGTTGGGATGATATGTTCTTTCAACACACAAACCCACACGAAGCAGACTGCAATTACATTAGTTCAGTGAGAGCCTGCTCTGTGACTGGTAATTTTCCATTTGAACAGTTAATTCCTGAAAAGTCTAAAGCAGTCCCTGGCATCAAATTATTTCTAGGAGCCCAATATATGTGATATATACACCAATGTGGAGAATGGAACATACCACAGACATCTGAGTTATACCATATAAAAACAAAGGGCAAATTCAAGTAAGACCCACATGTAACAGAAATAACTTAAAACATGTTTTTTTTCCCATTTTTAAAAAAGCTAGATTGGACCCCGCTGTTTTCTCATTCCCAACTATCTAAACAAGTTCAGTTAATACTTTGTCTTTTTTTTTCTCTTTCCTTTTTAAGAATGTTAGAAAACTGGACATTTGTCAATTGCTCTTGTATTTTTTCAGCTTCTAATTAACTTTATTTAGTTGAATGAACAGTATTTGGCAGGTCTATGTGAAGATAGAAACTGACATTTAAATATTTTTGCTTGTGGTTATGGGCAAACTGAATCCTTATCTCTGCCATTTTAGTGCCATTATATTCTTTTATGCCCAGTCTCTGTGCTCAAACTCCCATCTCTTCAAACATTCATCATTAAAGGCAAAGGAATAATCCTAGAGTTACAGATAAGTCTAAGAATAACTTAAATGTGAGTTGAGGATAAAGTGTGTTTAAGCTCTTGGACATTGAATTTCAATTTATAAAATGTAAAGAATATTAACATTTTAAGGATCAATTTATTACCTATTCTAATGTGGATGAGGCACAATGTTAAAATTTGGGAGGGAGAGATGATTTTAGAAAATTATTTAATTTGTAGTGTAACTTTGTCCTCCACCTAAACTTTACATATAGTTTAAGTGAACAGATTTGTGTTACTACAGCTTTCTTAATACATGTTTTCTATTCTATCATACTGTATGCAAGCACTTAACTCACATCTATATCATATTTACTACATCATTTACCCACCATTGGGATGTGTAGAACATTTTCCACAGTTTTATATGTATATACATATATCTGTGTGTGCATATAAACATATAAACACATATATAGACCATTTATATATATATATAAAACATTGTGATGGACATCTTTGTGAATGAAGTTTTTGTTAACATTTGATTCATATAATGCTTTTGTTTAGACCTTTGGTAAGATTCAATCTCTCTGAGTAGCGGGGTTCATCATTCAACTTCTGCTTGAAATGTTCTCCTCCGAGAGATCTCACTGCTTTCTGAAATTCATTTTTTGGAAACATCACTAATTTGCTAGCCAGTTCTGTATGTTCTTTTTAATTTTTCTGTTGAGAGTACTGTAGATCAGGATGAGTATGTGCCAACCCTCCTTCCCCACACTAAATGTGGTGAGATATATGACCTCAAACCCCAGCTGCACAAGGCATGTAAGGATTTGTCTTTATCAAGGAGTTTCCAATGATCAAGAATGTGAGCTTGCTTCATTCAGATCTCAACACAATGATTCCCTCCCTCTAAAGCCTTTTTATGTTACACTGAATTTGAATCCATTCCTTGGTGAACTATAATCTTGAGCTAATTATGACTCAATGCTCCTTGGCCTCAGTAGTCTTCTGTGGCTTAGGATATGATTTTGAAACACTGCCAGCTAAATGCAGCAGAGTATGGCACACAGGGGAGTACTGGTCAAATGACATTTGGGGAGACAAGATGAAAGCTACCTGTCTTCTTTGGTGACTTCTTTGTTTTCTCTTAAAGTGCCTGTTTTAAGGGGTGGAAAAATGTAGATGAGGGCATGGATCTATGTAATTTTTTGTGTTTGTGCATACATGTGTCAACAAAATGTGTTAGGCACAAATCACATAGTTTCAGTATTTTTCTGGGCAGCTATTTTGGAATTTAATCGCACCTGATATAAAAATAATAATTGAATTGGATAACAATAAAAATAACTAAAATTTCTTTATGCTAATGATGCACCTGCCATCTCCAATTTCTTTATGTTAACCCATATCAAGACTAGGAAGTGGCACAACTTGATCCCATTTTGCAGGTGAGCCAACTGAGGCTTAAGAAGTGTAAGTTATCTAAGTCACTTACAGAGCCGGAATTCAAACCAGGCAGTCTGCATACCACTCTGTATTCCTAACTGCAACACTGATCCATTTCTACAGCATGAGAACTTTAAGCCTGGAAAAAGCATTGGCATAATATATATTACTGTGCTATTCTTAGAAAAAATTGTATTTAGGTTAGGCTTCCTGAAGGAAATTGTGATGGTAAATAATTTTTTCATACTTAACCTTGAGCAGACTATTTTACAAGAGGGCAAGACAGCACTTACTTTGTAAAGGTGCGTATGTGTGTGTGTGTATGCATGTGTGTGTGCGTGCATGTGTGTGTGTGTACAGTGGTAACATTCATCATCCTTTCATTGGCCTGCTTTGGGCTGTTTCTCCCTAATGCATTCTCCTAATGGAACCCCCAGTTTGTGTGCCTGGGCAGATGACAAGGCTTCCTTGGCATTCTGGTTCCCCCGCTTAGGTACCTTTCTCCCACAGGCCCGTAGAACACTGTGTCCTACTGTATGTAGATGAAATGGAGGTTGTGAAATGCAGTTCATGTTTTCATTCTTGCTTTGACTGAACATCTGCTCACCCAAGACCAGCTTTTTTTAGTTCCATCTACTCATTACTATGGTTACCATGGTATATACTCTATTTTAGGCCTGTATTTATTGGCATGTGGCCATTCTCTCTGGGAGGAGAAAAGAAAAAGTTTTCCAGAGCCAAACTGGCCTTCCATTCAGTAAATATGGTAATTTTTGCCAAGCTCAGTTTCCTTCCCTCCCCTCTCCTTTCATGTTTGGTGTTCCTCTGTTTGGAAAGGATCTTTCCATCCAACTTTTTTTGTGTGGATTTAACTATACATTTTCTACTTAATTACTCCTTCTGTTTTGAAAAGTTTCCCCTTAATTGCACTTATACAGGGTTTGTTTCTATAGTCATTGTGATATTTAAATGTGACAGTTGCCTGCTTATATTTTTCTAAATATGGTATCTAGGAAAAAAAAAGCTTTGATATTTCTTGAAGATGATGCTCTTAGTAGATTTTAGCCACACTGTAGATTTGCACTGTCCGATGGGATAGATAGCCAGTAGCTTTGTGTGGCAATTGAATTCTTGAATTGTGCTAGTTGAGGTTTACAGATTTTGAAGACTTAATACAAAAAAAAGACTGTGAAATATCTCAAAAGTTTTATTTTGATTACATGTTGATGATGCAAAATATTTTTGTTGTAATTGGTAATATACATTATTCAATTAATTTCACTTTATAGTTCTTGTTTTTTACTTTTTAAAATGTGACTGAGGAAATTTAAAATTAAATATGTGGCTCTCACTGTATTTCAATTAGACTTTGCTGTTCTAGACCACTTCTGAAAGTTGAGATAACATCAGTAAACAAAAAATAATAGTTAGTGTATTCATTATTGGGGATCATACCTGAATTCTTATTGTCAGCTATAATAATTTCCTTACTTAAACATATGTCTTCATAGTTCATCAAAGTTTGTCCTTCAAAGGTAATGTGTTTGAACTCCCAAAGAAAATGTGAATCACATAATCTTTACTTTCCATCAAGGACTAAATTCTGTGTGTGTGTGTGTTTGTGTGTGTATGATAGATAGTTAGATAGACAGATAGATACATAGATAATATATGTGCATATACATATATATATAATTTCTCAGTTGAGCTAATAAATTATTATCTGTTACCACTAGAACCTATTTTGCTAAGGTCAAAATATCTTTTATGGGGAGTTAATCTCCATAGTCAAAATATACATGCAAAAGATGTGAGGAATAAAGATATAAAACTCATGCATTTTATTATGAGAAGGGAGGGCCCATCATCATATCAAAAACAATTAAAATTATGTACAAATGTAAATATATCTATTATATAAGCCTATTACTTTAGGTTCTACATGCAACAAATATTGAGAATAAGTTCAGAGTGGAGGGGGAACGAAAGAATTATTAGGGAATTCTAGAAATTTAGAGAATTTCTCCTCCCCATCTCACATATCTATAGTATAGACCCAAATGATTTCAAATAACTGACATTGATAAGGGTGAATGTGAGTTAGTAAGGGCATTTTAAAGTACTTGTAATAGGAATTATATCCCAATATTAGAAACTGGTAATACATTTCAGAAAGATTTTCACCAAAAAAGGTCAAAATAAAATAAATTTCATGTTATTATAAACCATTACTTGAATTGAATTGCTTATCTTATTGAATTTTATTTATATTACTTTATTATTTAGTTTATTATAAATTATAAATAAACTTTAGTTTTCTGGAAATTTTCTCACACATAAAACATAATCTTAGGTGAAAAATAGGTAAAATTTTTCCTAGACTTAATTGTATATGTCCTCTGATACTACCCTGAAACCTATATCACCTTGTAACTCTGGGGGGATCCCAGAGTAAAGTACCTTTGAAACCAAAATCAGTCAAAGGGTGAAATAAAGTGGGAGAAACCCGTTTATTTCTTACAAGCAGTCATCCCACATCTCTCACGACCCGGCTGCAGAAGAAGGGGCCCCACCCAACCTCTCCCATCCAGATATGCCCTTGCTCACCCTTGTAATTACCTATTGATATGGAGAACGACTACTTCTCTCCACCCCTTGGAAACACCTATTGATAGGGAGATGCACTAAGACCAGATGAGATTCTGGAAATATTGCAATTTTACCCACACACGTGAAAATATTTAAAAGCTTATAAAAAGAAAATTTATAGAACAGTGAGATTGCATTTCCAAAGCATTTACTCTTTAAGAAGAAGATCAATCTGGACATTAGGAGCCATGTAGACAGAACTCAAAGTAGCCATCATTTAAGTTAGTCTTTCATTACTTGGTACCTTTTAGTTCATTAACTTTTAAGAAGAAATTATTGTTTTCTGGTCATTAGTCAACTATAAGAAAAGTCAGCCCTGGAAATTTACTATTTTTTCAATATACTTGGTGGACTTTAGGTATATACCAAAAGATGTTAGGTTTTCTGTTAAAATAATGCAGTCCAGAATCTGAAAAATTATGTCTCTTTAGTATATTAAGTTTAAACTTCTGGCAGTAGAACCCAATGTAGTATGGGAAATTTGAAAGTTATTTCCCTTTAAGGGCTAAAAATAACTTCCTAGATGCCCCAAGGCTTAGAATTCAGATAAATTACAACAGATACTTAGTCTCTGTATGTATAGCATATGTTTTGGATAAAAGTCACAAACTTAAAACAAGAAAGTGTCACTCCTTTGAAAATGTCCATTCTTTGAAATATTTCAAATTAGTACACTTACAAAACTATCTTCTGACTTTTGGCCTTGGAGCTATATTTTCTTCATCTGAGTTTTTCTTGGAAGGTGGGTATATCATGGCAAGCAGGAAGAGTTTGAAATTTTGAAATAATAATGAGCATTCTTTCATAACTTTCTATTAATGAAAAGCAAATACCTCTCCTTGTTGTTTGATTTGTTTGTTTTTTTTAAATTTCCTCCATGAGTGCTGAGGATTTTGATGAAGAGACATATGAAGAGTATAGAGTCTGTGTTGTAGAAAATGTTAAACAAGATCATTTAAAGTTAGAGTGTTGTAATGGTTTAGTATAATAGAGAGTTGTTTCCTTGTGTTACATTTCTACAATCTGGAAGAAGTGTAAACCCAGATTAGGGACAATCAAAAGAGTTTGTAAATATGTTTGCAATGTGGACCTTAATAGTTTCAGCTGAGAATTTTGGAGGATGGTCATTTTACAAGGCATTTCTCAATTGACATTCACATGCACTGTGTAGACACTATTTTTCCTCCATTTTACATAAGAAATGCTCCATTGAAGCTGAATTTTTGTCTCAAAAACAGCATTAATGGAGGTTAACAAGGACTAATTAACTGAATCCCTAAATTAAGGCCAGAAATAGTGTTCAGGGTAGCAGTCTTAGACTGAAACATGGCTTTCAGAAAAATGAGATTGCATTAATTTTCTTTCTTATCTTAAATAATACAATGATTCACAATCCCATTATATTAAATTATTGCATTGATAACATACCGGCAGTGATTAGAGACATTTAAAAATAATCTGTTTTGGTGTAGCCAACTTAGCAAAGTTATTCAATCTTTGAATAACGACCTCACTCAGGGGGCTGAGCAGCTGCAGAGACTAGAGTTTATGCGCACTAATGGGTACCACACAGAAATATGAAACGTCAAAAGAACATGGTTCAGAACAAAATCTCACAAACCCCAGAAAAAGGGCCAAATGAAACTGAAGTCACCAATATTCCTGAAAGAGAGTTCAAAATAAAAATTAAAAGCATTCTCATGGAGGTACAGAAAAATATTCAAGAACTCAGGAACGAATTTAAGTCAGAGATTCAATCATTAAGAAATTCCATATCTGAAATGAAACATACAATGGAGGGATTTAAAAGCAGATTAGAAGTAGTAGAAGAGATGGTAAATGTAATAGAAATTAGAGAAGAGGAATACAAAGAAGCTGAGGCACAGAGAGAAAAAAGATTCTCTAAGAATGAAAGGATATTGAGAGAACTGTGTGACCAATCCAAACGGAATAATATTCACATTATAGGGGTACCAGAAGAAGAAAAGAGAGAAAAAGGGATAGAAAATGTCATTGACAAGGTAATTGCTGAAAAATTCCCCAATCTGGGGAAGGAGATAAGTCTCTCAAGCCATGGAGATGCACAGATCTCCCAACACAAGGGACCCAAGGAAGACAACATCAAGACATATAATAATTAAAATGGCAAAGATCAAGGATAAAGACAGACTTTTAAAAGCAGCTAGAGAGAGAAAAAAGATCACATACAAAGGAAAACCCATCAGGCTATCATCAGACTTCTGAACAGAAACCTTACAGGCCAGAATGGAGTGGCATGATATATTTAATGCAATGAAGCAGAAGGGCCTTGAACCATGAATACTCTACCCAGCAAGATTATCATTTAAATTTGAAGGAGGGATTAAACAATTTTCAGATAAGCAAAAGCTGAGAGAATTTACCTCCCCAAAACTGCCTCTACAGTGCATTTTGGAGGGACTGCTATAGATGGAAGTATTCCTAAGGCTAAATAGATGTCACCCAAGGGCTAGACAAAGAGTACAGATTATTATTTATAACATACAAAGAATGGAAGAGGAAGAAAAAGGAGGAAAAAAAAAGAATCTTTAGTTTGTGTTTGTAATAGCATATTAAGTGAGTTAAATTAGACTGTTATATAGTAAGGGAATTACACTTGAACCTTTGGTAACCATGAATCTAAAAGCTGCAATGGCAATAAGTACATACCTATCGATAATCACCCTAAATGTATATGGTCTGAAAGCACTAATCAAAAGACACAGAGTTACTGAATGGATAAAAAGCAAGACCCATCTATATACTGCCTACAAGAGACTCACTTTAAACCCAAAGACAAACATAGACTAAAAGTGAAGGGACAGAAAAAGACATTTCATGCAACTAATAGAGAGAAAAAAGCAGGAGTTGCAGTACTGATATCAGACAAAATAGACTTCAAAACGAAGAAAGTAGCAAGCGACAAAGAAGGACATTACATAATGATAAAAGGGTCAGTCCAACAAGAGGATATAACTGTTATAAATATCTATGCACACAACACAGGGTCACCTACATATGTGAAACAAATACTAACAGAATTAAAGGGGGAAATAGAATGCAATGCATTCATTTTAGGAGACTTCAACACACCACTAACTCCAAAGGACAGATCAACCAGACAGAAAATAAACAAAGAGACAGAGTCACTAAAAAACATATTAGAACAGATGGACCTAATGGAAATCTACAGAACACTCCATCCAAAAGCAACAGGATACACATTCTTCTCAAGTGCACATGGAACATTTTCAAGAACAGATCATATACTAGGCCACAAAAAGAACCTCAATAAATTCAGAAAGATTGAAATTGTACCAACCAGCTTCTCAGATCACAAATGTATGAAACTAGAAATAAATTACACTAAGAAAACGAAAAAGCCCACGAACACATGGAGGCTTAATAACATGCTCCTAAATAATCAATGGATCAATGACCAAATAAAAACACATGTCATGCAATATTTGGAGACAAATCAGAATGATAATTTAATTCAACACTGCAAAATCAGTGGGATGCAGCAAAGGCTGTGCTAAGAGGGAAATATATTGCAATAAAGGCCTACCTCAGGAAAGAAGAACAATCCCAAATGAACAGTCTAAACTCACAATTAATGAAACTAGAAAAAGAAGAACAAATAAGGCCCAAAGTCAGTAGAAAGAGGGACATAATAAATATTAAAGCAGAAATAAATAAAATTGAGAACAATAAAACAATAGAAAGAATCAATGAAAACAGGAGCTGGTTCTTTGAGAAAATAAACAAAATAGATAAACCCTTAGCCAGACTTCTCAAGAAAAAAAGAGAGTCTATACACATAAAGAGAATCAGAAATGAAAAAGGAAAAATCACTATGGACACCACAGAAATACAAAGAGTTATGAGAGAATACTATGAAAAATTATATGGTAAGAAACTGGACAACCTAGAAGAAATGGACAACTTTCTAGGAAAATACAACCTTCCAAGGCTGACCCAGGAAGAAACAGAAAATCTGAATAGACCAATTGCCAGCAAAGAAATTGAACTGGTAACAAAAACTACCTAAAAACAGAACTCCTGTCCCAGACAGTTTCACGGCTGAATTTTATCAAACATTTAGTGCAGACCGAATACCCATTCTCCTTAAAGTTTTCCAAAAAGTGGAAGAGGAGGGAATCTCCTATACCCATTCTATGAGGCCAACATCACTCTAAACCAAAACCAGGCAAAGACACCACAAAAAAAGAAAATTACAGACCAATACCCCGATGAACATAGATGCAAAAATACTCAACAAAATATGAGCAAACTGAATTCAAAAATACATCAAAAATGTAATCCATCATGATCAAGTGGGATTCATCCCAGGGATGCAAGGGTGGTACGACATTTGAAAATCCATCAACATCATCTACTACATCAACAAAAAGAAGGACAAAAACCACATGATCACCCCCATATATGCTGAAAAAACATTCGACAAAATTCAACATCCATTCATGATAAAACTCTCAACAAAATAGGTATAGAGGGCAAGTACCTCAACATAATAAAGGTCATATATGACAAACCCACAACCAACATTATACTTAATGGTGAGAAGCTGAAAGCTTTTCCTTTAAGATTGGGAACAAGACAAGGATGCTCACTCTCCCCACTTTTATTCAAAATAGTTCTGGAGGTCGTAGCAATGGCAATCAGACAACACAAAGAAATAAAAGGCACCCAGATTGGTAAGGAAGAAGTCAAACTGTCCCTGTGTGCAGATGACATGATAGTGTACATAAAAACCCTAAAGAATCCACTCCAAAACTACTAGATCTAATATATGAATTCAGGAAAGTTCTGGGATACAAAATTAATACACAGAAATCTGTTGCATTCCTATACCCTAATGGTGAACTAGCTGAAAGAGAAACCAGGAAAACAATTTCATTCACAATCACATCAAAAAGAATAAAATACCTAGGAATAAACCTAACTAAGGAAGTGAAAGACCTATACCCTGAAAACTACAAGACACTCTTAAGAAAAATTAAAGAGGATGCTAATAAATGAAAATTCATCCCATGCTCTTGTCTAGGAAGAATTAATATTGTCAAAATGGCCATCCTGCCTAAAGCAATCTACAGATTCAATGCAATCCCTATCAAAATAACAACAGCATTCTTCAATGAACTAGAACAAATATTTCTAAAATTCATATGGAAGAACAAAAGACCCTGAATAGCCAAAGCTATCCTGAGAAGGAAGAATAAAGTAGGGGGAATTACGGTCCCTGACTTCAAGCTCTACTACAAAGCCACAGTAATCAAAACATTTGGTAGTGGCATAAGACCAGACCTATAGACCAGTGGAACAGACTAGAGAGCCCAGATATAAACCCAAGCATATACGGTCAATTAATATACGATAAAGGAGCCATGGATATACAGTGGGGAAATGACAGCCTCTTCAACAGCTGGTGTTGGCAAAATTGGACAGCTACATGTAAGAGAATGAAACTGGATTGTCTAGCCCCATACACAAAAGTAAACTCAAAATGGATCAAAGAACTAAATGTAAATCATGAAACCATAAAACTCTTAGAAAAAAAATAGGCAAAAATCTCTTGGACATAAACATGAGTGACTTTTTCATGAACATATCTCCCTGGGCAATGGAAACAAAAGCAAAAATGAACAAGTGGGACTATATCAAACTAAAAAGCTTCTGTACAGCAAAGGACACCATCTGTAGAGAAAAAGACATCCTACCTTATGGGGGAATATATTCATAAATGACATATCCGATAAGGGGTTGACATCCAAAATATATAAAGAGCTCACACACCTCAACAAACAAAAAGCAAAAAACCAATTAAAAAATGGGCAGAGGACCTGAAAAGATACTTCTCCAAAGAAGAAATTCAGATGGCCAATAGGCACATGAAAAGATGCTCTGCATTGCTAATCATCAGAGAAATGCAAATTAAAACCAAAATGAGATATCACCTCACACCAGTTAGGATGGCCAACATCCAAAAGACAAACAGCAACAAATGTTGGCGAGGATGTGGAGAAAAGGGACCCCTCCTACACTGCTGGTGGGAATGCAAATTAGTTCAACCATTGTGGAAAGCAGTATGTAGGTTCCTCAAAAAACTCAAAATAGAAATACCATTTGATCCAGGAATCCCACTCCTAGGAATTTACTCTAAGACTGCAGCAGCCCAGTTTGAAAAAGACATATACACCCCTATGTTTATCGCAGCACTATATCCAATAGCCAACAAATGGAAGCAACCTAAGTGTCCATCAGTAGATGAATGGATAAAGAAGAAGTGGTACATATACACAATGGAATATTATTCAGCCATAAGAAGAAAACAAATCCTACCATTTGCAACAACATGGATGGAGCTAGAGGGTATTATGCTCAGTGAAATAAGCCAGGTCGAGAAAGACAAGTATCAAATGATTTCACTCATCTGTGGAGTATAAGAACAAAGAAAAAAACTGAAGGAACAAAACAGCAACAGACTCACAGAACCAAAGAATGGGCTAACAGTTACCAAAGGGAAATGGATTGGGGAGGATGGGTGAGAAGGGAGGGATAAGGGGGCAAAAGGGGCATTATGATTAGCACATGTAATGCAGTATCGGTGGACATGGGAAATGCATTATTTATAGAGAAGACTAGTAATGATTCTATAGCATCTTACTAAGCTGATGAACAGTGACAGTAGTGGGGCATATGGTGGGGACTTGATAATAGGGGGTCTAGTAACGATAATGTTGTTCAAGTGATTGTACACATTAATGATACCAAAATTTAAAAAAATCTATATTGGTGTAGCCAACTTAACAAAGTTACTCAATCTTTAAATATACTCAAGAATTATAAATACTTATTCTGTCCTAAGAGCTAATATGCAGTCATCACTTTATTTTGTCTTTTACAATTTTTTTCTGTGAACCATGGATCAGTCATCTATCTATGTATGTATCTATCATTTATAACTCAAAGCATATCTATACCTATTTCGCAGAGCATATGATGACACAAATATTTCAACTTCTCTGTGCCTTAATTATGTCACTTGTATGTGTTAAGGTTATATTCTTTTAACTATACTGAATTGTTACTGAAAAAAACAAAAGGTGCTTCTTGAAATAAGACAGTTTTAATTGATTCCTTCTTAATTTTAGCCTTTACTGAATGCTGAGTTCTAGTTTGGCCCAGAGTCTAATATGCTTAATTTAGGAATTAACCTAGACTAAAGTTATGACATTTTTTTCACTGGCATTGCATCTAATATAGGTGTTGTAAAAAAGGTAGATTACATTGCCATGAATAAAATGCTCATAATTATTTACAACCACATTGGTCACATTTTAAGGTACAATGGATATAATGTCAGGGTTTTTCTGGAAATTAGTCGTCGGAACTTAGTGTTTTGGGTTTATCTGTACTGTCCTGATAGGGACATCTGCTGTGAACTGCTTGTAAAATTCATAATGCCACCCCAGTTCTCATGTTAGCCTATTGCATGATTCAGTGATGTAGGTAGCGTTTGGGTCCTTTATCAGAAGTGTCCTTGTAAGACCCCTCGTGAAGGAGTAGTGAGTAATGGTTAAAAACAATTTATGCAGCAAAAAAGGAAGATAAGTGAATCCTGCTTCTGATAATTTTGTGATAAACTGAAAAGATACTATTAGGAGTCAGGGTTTTTATCTATTAGTTTTTTTTGTTCTATTTATTCATTCATACAAATTATGTTCTTCCCACTGTGCCAGAACATTTCATTAATAACGGGGAAATACCTCATTGCCAGCGGGCTGAACATGCTCTTATCCACATTCCTATTGCATTTCAGCAGATCAGGCTTTCCTTCCTTCCACTTCTCTTTTTCTGCCACTAAAGGAGCATGTACACACACACATAGACGTCACTCTTATTGCTTGCCAGCTGCGCGGCTGACATGCCAAAGCCCTAGAATGTGTTTTTCAAACAGCAGCAGCAACATCTGGATCTGTGCAACTTTCATCTTGGCTGGTTTCCTTCCTTTCTGGCCTCCCAGGCACCTGTGTACGTCCTGTACCTACACCGTGACATCAAACCACAGTTGGAAATACGATTCTCTTGATAAAAGGAACAATGATTAGTTAGAAGCATATAAAGCCACAAACTGTAACAAAGAACAAGTTCAGCATTACAGAGAAGGGGCAATGAAAACTTAAATATTAAGTGAATTTAAAACAGTTAATGAAAACTACAGTCACCTGAATCTTTTATTTACAGACTTTATTATAAAATTGTGAGCTGGGAGTAAAAGAAGAAACACACCTTTTGTCTAAGGGGAAGGCTATTGTAATGAAATATTAAGTCTTGAGTTCAAGCTGAAGGAACTTTGGAAGGAAGCCAAAACATTCTTCCAAATACCCCTGGTAAATTTCTTAATCATCTTAAATAGTTCTGGTTTTTTAATTTTTGTTTTGCTTTGTTTTTGATACTTCAAAGTTCCTGATGTTTTTATGACCCCCAAATTGAGTGATTGCAAAGTGAAATTTGTAGCAGGATTAAGAAAAGCAATCAAGAGTTCCAAAAGGACAACCATGTGTGTCACAGGTATTGACTCCTTGAAACTCCATTTTACATAGGTAATTGCATTCAAATATAAAACCTAAGATATAAAATTTGACCTACAAAACCTAACAGTATATGATCTGGAACTTTCTTTTCTTGGCATGGACTCATCAGTTTGTGTTTTGAATGTCTTGGCTGGCTACCCTCATATATGAGTATCAAAGATATAAATAATGGGACAGAATCCATTTCTATACTTTTTATTCTCTTCGATTTAATAAAATCCAAATCATTCATATCTCAGGGCATAAAAGAAGAACTGTTTAATTGTTAGCATGAGCTCATGGAAGAACTGGATTAAAAACTGTGCTTGCAGAATTCTAAAATATCCAGTCATTTAAGTGTGCAAAAAATAAATTGGCTTATCCCTACCATACCCCATGTACCATAGGAAAAAAAAAAGCAGAAAAAACTGGTATACTCAATGGCAGATGACTATTTTGGGTGGTACAGGAAACAAATTAGATAATATCTTTTTAAAGATAAAAAACATGAAAGCATACATACTCTTTTCCCTTTCACCTCCTTGCAAACTCTGTCACTGTCTTCAAAGTGTGTATTAAAAAAATGTTTTCCTTGAACAGATGATCTTCATTGGAAACATTTAAAAATCAAAAGATCTTATTACTTAATGGTATACGTTTTGTTATATATTCATTAGTTTTTGTTGTTTCAAACTTTTGATATTAGATTCGCTAATTGTTCAGTAGGTACATTTAAAAAGTCATTTTTATCACCCACATTCTTTATTTTTCAGATATTTAAGAGATTATTGTCATCCTTACTTTGGGAATTATGCTATAAAATATTTAACAGTATGACCTAAATCATATTAATATCAGAAGAGATTTTTTCAGACTCATTTTGAATTCCCAAGTAAGTGTATTTTTAATAGACCCACCACAAAAATGAGCCATAGAACATATCCAGGGCATAAAATATTACTGCTTATATGAGGCAGTGATGTCATAAACTAAATTGAATATAAATGGCATTGTGTTTCTCTTACTTGAGTTATTTCATATGAGAATCTGTGTTTTCTTTATCATACCTTTATTCTTGGTAATTAGGTAAAAATGTGGAGCATCTGATATTAATCATTATGATTGGTCCCAAATCCACATAATTGAATAAATCATATATGGGGGCTCATCAATTAAACCAGCGAGGGTAAACCCTAAATTTGCCAGAAAAATGATACCATAAAGTTATTGTAGGGTAGGACAATTATTCATTTAAAGGCCACAAAGGCCCCATGTGAAGGCACAAAGAGAAGTGCAAATGCAAAAAATAACACAGCTTTTGGAGTTATACATTATAACCTCCCTTATTTTTCACTAAACGTGTTATATATTGTTGACTTTAACAATTGTCATTTAGAGACATACAGGGTAACAGGATATTTTATAGGAGTTTGTAGACAAAACCAAGGCCTCTCTCTTGTTTCAGATTCTCGTCATTCACTCGGACAATTACAATAGGCACCTGATCTGATTTCTGTCCCTCTTCTAGGTTTCTGGGAGTGTGTTCTTAAAATTCTGCTGTGTTCTTGTTTCTCCTCTGATTAAAATCTTCATCAAATCTTTTGCCATGACAACTTCTCAAACTTCATCTTTTACCTACTTGTTTCACTAAAGGGTACATGTTGAAGTACAAAACTACATGTAATTCTTTGAACATTGAATGCGCTGCCTCCATGTCTTTGTACATAGTTACTTCTGCCTGGAATGTCCTTACTGATTTGTCTAACCTTGCTTCGCTGCATCTCCATGTGCTCGGCACAATCTGATCTATAATTACTTCCTCCAGGAAATCTGCTATTCTGAGTTAGAATTATTCACCCCATACCACTTCTGTATCTTTGCTTTACTTACATTTTTGTGCCCTTCTCCCAAATGGGTTGACATTTTCCCCTCCTGTGGGATTTTGAATTCCTCTAGAGCTGAAACCACATGTTATTTTCACCTGTTTCCTGTGTCTAGTAGCGTGCCTCCATGCTTAGTAAGTATTTCTTGAACGAACAAAGGAAAGAAGTGAATGGGTCAAAGTGAATGAGTCAGTAAAATAAATAATTTTTTGTTTTCTATGAACTTGCCATAAATTTTTGAACTAGATGAGCTATAATTGATTGATTCAGTGTGGAGGAGGGTCTGTCTCTTAGAAGAAAAACATTTCAATATTTTATGTATAGCAACTGATGTTGCATTTTTCACAAAGCTAGAAACTTTTCAAATATAAAACCTTCTTATCCTGAAAATTAACATATATTTCCCCTCTCTCCCTCTTTCTCCACCTTGCTTTCTCCATTCTCTCTCTTCTAAGAACTAAACATTTATTACATGTATGAAACTTCTCTATGACATGGTGTTAAGGGGGTCATTAACGTTTATTTATGGTTACCCAACTCTCTTGTGACGGTGCAAATGGGTTTTTGAAGTGTAAAGTTGGGGACACTAAATATTTTTTCCATATAGACAGCCATAAAAAATAACTGGCCTCTATTATTTCCAATCCTTATTCACTTGACTCATTTCTGGTTCTCTGAGTAATGTTCCTAAAGATTATACTGGCTCTTTTATTTCTTTATAATTTATAAAAAAACTTATTTGTACAAAGGGAATTATATGCAATCCAATACAGAGCATTTTAAAACTAAATAGAACCATCCATAAATTAAAGATTTAATTCATAAAACTCAAAACTGTAATCTACCAACCATCATCCCAACAACTTAGAAAATGCTATAAATTATCTTTTTGTTCTTTTTATTTTGTGGTAAATGCATGTAAATATTACATTGCTGCCATTAATCCAATTTTGAATTTATTCACTGGCTAAAAGGCCTTGCTTAAAGGAAAAAGAGCCTTGAGGGTTGTCGATTCATCAAAAAAGACCATGTACCATAGCTGCTTTTCTACATTGAAGTTGCTCCATTTGCATGCTTTTAGGCTTGAAATCTGTGATTAAATGCACATTCTTTACATTAGTTAGCAGGGTGGAAGGTATGATACTGGGTCTAGTTCAAATAATGCTGCTTTGAAAAAACAAGTTCATCTATAAAATGACAGTTATAATGTACAAATAGTGACATAGATTTTAAAAAGATCTCCTATGTAGAATTTTTCTAGTAGATCTTACAGAAATCAAGAATATTTTTACATATTCTCATGCTTTCTTTCTTGAGTATCGTACATGATTTTTGATACTTTTAACGCTTTTTGATTATTCACTATGTGTGAACTATCCTAGTATAATTTTTGGCATACATCAGTGGATCAGTATTTCCCCATATCCTTTGCCTGCTTGCTTTTCTTTCTCCCACTCTCTCTCTTTCTCCTTTCAAATGAAGTCTTCCCTGATTATTCCAGTTAAAACTTACCGATTGCTTCATAACTGTCATTGAACATAGCTAATGGCCTGGAATTGAGTTATGTTAAAAACTTCATTTTGAAAAATCTTTTGGAATTCTCTCATATATAAATGTTCACCTCCCTGGAAATAATGTACATCTGTTGAGGACAGAGATAAACTCATCAGATTTTTGCACATTTCAGACTACCTGTCATTTTTAAAATGGGTCTGTAATGTTGTGCCTGTAACAGTCTCTAAAACTATTTAACATGTTTATCATGTAAATTTTTACAAAGTGGAATAAGATGAAATATTTGTCATGTGAAGTTTTACAAAATGTAATAAAAAATCATATAAATATACATTGAAAAATTAATAAATGCATTCATCAATCCCATTTTTCATAAGAAAATTTTACAAAATAAAAATGAATTCTGTTTTTCTAACTAGAGAGTGACCATGGTTTACCCAACTGAAATATGTCAAAGCAAATAATTCAAGAAAATAGATGCTGTTTGTGCTTCATAAAACATTTAAATTTAGTTTATAATATTTTTTCATTGAATTATAAATTGGCCAATTTAGAATTTGGCCAGAAATCTTTAACCATTACCACTATGAATGCCATCACATAGACAGCCAACATCTCTCACTAGGCCACTTACTTAGGCCACTACAGCCACGCAGGCCTCCCTGCTGTTCCTGAAATACTTCTACCTGTATAATTTGAGTCCTCACAGATGTCCTGTGCCTAGCCTTCACCTTTAATTCAGATCTCTGTGACCTTATTAGAGAAGCTTTTTCTGTCCTCTAATCTAAGATCTTCACCACTCTTTCTCTCCTTTGCCCCACTTGTATAGTTTGTATTTTTTAGTATAATATTTTAATTTATTTCTTCACTTATTTATTGTCTGTTTCTTCTTCCTAGAATATAGTTTCATAAGGGCAAGGACTTTGCCTGTCCATCACCTTAACTCCAAAGTCTAGAAGTGTGCCTTCCCCACAGTTAACACACACTAAGTATTTGTTTAAAAAACATATATATATATATATATATATATATATACATACTTATATACACACATATATTGTCATTTGCTGGAGTCTGTAGGTGTATTATAAAAAATAAAGACATAAATTATTGCATATAAAGCACTTATATTAGCTATGCCACTCCTTTTCATATTCTTCATTATGCAATGAATGTCTTTTTCTTTCCACTCAAATATAAGCTCTTTGAAGGAAGAGATAGGTGATATCTACTTAATTTTAGTGTTTCTTACAACACCAAGCACCTGCCTAATATATTTCATCAAAGAAATATCTATTGAATGTTGAAAGAACATTATTTTTTACATGATTTTTGTGATTGATTATAATGTAGTCAGGGATATTGTGAATCTTCTTACCATTTCCACTGAGACTGCAGACTATTTAGCTATACATATTTTGATATGTCTTTTATTTTTCATAAGAATAGAGGATGATTTTTAAGACCACATACCTTACAGTAAATTTCAGTCTCTTTGGAAAATGTGAATTCAGGAATAATTTTTGAAATGTCTTATAACGGTTTGAAAATTACATATTTTTTTATCTATCATTCTAGTTTGATAAAGTATGATTGCTAATGTATAAATAAATAATCATCATTTTGCTACATAGCTATCAGCCAAAAACAGCATTTGCTTTGTTTCAACCATATGTTCTTTTCTTTTTGCTCTATAACAATCTTGTTTTTGTTCATTCATTGGAGCTGGCAGATAACTGTAAGGGTTTAAATTCCGAGGCCTATTCAGCATTAACTTTGTATCCGTGACCAATGTCAAATCTGAACTCTAGCTAATAGAAATATTGAGTAATCTCATGTTAATCTTCTCTGTGTACCAGCTCTGACTAGCACCAATGAACAACTAATGAACAAGATCTGATTGAAAAGCCCAGTAGACTACTGTCGTCCGATAGCTGCCTTTGTGAGAAACAACCCTGTGGGTTCATCCCACCTAAGTCAGGCTGCTGCGGCTCCACAGTGTTTGAGAAGTCTTCATTCGCCCTGTGATTAAAGAAATCCTTGACTCCTGGGGCCAGGAGTATAAGTGGGTTCGACCATCCTACTGACAAACACTATTTCTCCAGATAATTTTTATTTATTTATGCGTTTTGACATTGTATTGATTTAACATTTTTCAAAAGAGTTAGGAAAGTGAATAGATGATTAAAAATTTTAAAACAGTTTATTTTAAGCCATGTTTAAAAGCCAAAAGGAAGAGAATAAACAGACTTATGCATGATTTTAAAGTCACATTTAAAATAAAAGTATTTGACACAATATTTGTATTGTGCAGATGTTGTGCTCTAACAAAGAAGAATTCATAGGATATTACTCTTTTGTCTCTTATAATACCAAAGAAGTTAAATGTTGAATTAAAAAATAAAATCCTTAGCCTGTGTTGCATAAACCTTGAATGATGGTAATCAACCGTGATGCGTGACTAAGGCACACATCTGTCCATATGATTTATGACAGAATATAATCAGAGAACAAGCTCTCCGTTTTTAAAAGAACTACAGTTCATTGTAAGAAGAGATCATGCTGAGCATAGAAGCATGGAAGTATTTCTTATTTATGCCTTTTCTGCATAGTTCTTTCCACTTCCCCTTCAAATTTACTCTTTTTCATTTATTGCATGCTGCAAATAACACCCTGTAAACTTCCACTCAGGAAATGACATGGTTTCTTCTCATCAGGGAAATATTTTCTTTTTAAGAAGTGAATAGTCCTTATATTCTGCTTTAGCTGAAGGTGGTCTGTCCGTCATACTTGGCATCCTCGACTATGGTGATTACTGCCAAAAGAACTTGTACATTGAGCCTTACTAAATGAGTATTCGCAAACGTTTGCAATCACACCACAGCAAATTGTATCTTCAGAAGAGGGAATCAAGCTCTCTTGAGTATTGACGTCTTTGAATGACATAAATACACTGTATAGAGCTAAACGCACAATTAATTTAATGTCAATCTATTGGTAATTTCCAGAGATCATTTAAAAAAGAGTCAGCCTTATTGTTAATACTTACTAAGCATTCGATATGCATCTAATTGCGTTCAGCATTTGATGACATTTATTTAAAGATTCAATTTAATCTTTATTATGACCTGACAGGGAGTCTACTATTATATCCTTCACTTTACGGGATAGGAAACTGAGGCTAGGGTTGTAGTCATTTGCCAATGGTTGCCCAGTGAGTGAAATGGCAGACTCAAATTCCCAATGTCAGTAGTGTCACTCCGTTGGCATGCTTATAACTGCTGTGCTATTCCGCCTGTAGGAATAGAGCCCCTGTCCCCAAATGCAACTTCCTTCACGAAGTCCCTACAGAATTGAAATGTGACTGATGTGATTTCCCATTTTTTTTTAATCCTCAAAGGCTTTTTTGTATCTTTTAAATGTATGTATATTTTCCTTGAATAAAATTAATAGATGGTATTTAGGCTCTTGAGCACTCTCAAAAAATAGTATCCCAACATCTTAATTTTAGTGATAATATTGTTTCAGAAATCATATAAATGTAATATGGGGGGGGAAACAGGAAAAACATATAATAAAGAGCACGTCTATTAATTAGTAAGTATTTGTTGAACTAAATATATAATAATGTGATTATGATGACCATAATAGAAAAATAAAGATTATGAGCAAGATTAGAACTATCAATTAAAAGTGACCTTATAAACTATCTGTTCTCCCACATAGATTACCTCCAAACCAGTTGGTTTTATCTAGGTAAACTTAAAGTTAGGAAAATTTGACATAATAACATTGTTATTATGAAATAAGAACCCTAATTCCTAAGTTGATGAAGAATAAAATTCAGCTAACTACATTTTTGACTAAAATTAGGGAGTTCTCCTGTATTAATAGCCACTGTGTATTTAGCACAACTGTGGTACAAACATTTTCATATGTCTCAACATTTATTTTTCTCAATAATCCTGAATAACAACAATCACACTCATTTTGCAGGAGAAAAAGTGAAGGCATAGAGAGATTAAGTAACTTGCACTAGAATAACCCAGGAAAAAAATTTTAAGAATATTGAAAACAAGTAAATTGGAAACTGGATTTTAGTCCAACGTGATTTTAAATATACTTTCTTACTATGTCACACTTCATCCTGTACAGGTATAACACAAGTAATTATATAGTTTATCTGTTTACTGTGAAGTAGAACTGCTGCCCAGGTCTTAATTTATGAGTGACAATAAGGAGAGGTCAGTGTCTTGAGAGAAAAGTTTGTTCCAATTCCCCTAGAATGAGAGACATGGCATGCCTCACAAAGCCACATGAGTAGCTCTAGTCTTCGGTCGGCAGTAGAAGCAGGAGTGAGGGGGAACCTTAGGAGAGGACCTTTAATTAGGTTCCTTCAGGAAAGGCAGTGTAACCCAGAGTAAGCAGTTTAGGATCCGCTTTTTTGGCAGGCTTTGAGCAATAGGGGTAGCGTCTAGCTGTCTGGTACCTGGACCTGGACTCATTTAGAGAAAGGGAAATACTGGCTTGATATGTGAGAGTCAGATAAACGGTAGGAAGGGCTCCAGCCTTGCGTGTGCTGGTCCACACAAGAAAGGTGTTTTCCAGGCAAGGTGTCCATCACAACCAAGAATTAAGTAACCCTGGGAGGGTCAGTCTCTCCCCATATCTATAAGGCCTCCAATGTCAAGAGGTATCAAAACATCATAAGATATGTATAATTAAAAAAAAAAGAAGTATAGTTAATACAATAACCCACCTACAGAAAATTCATAAGTAATTTACTTCTAAAGTATGCAATAGACTTTCTTTTATAAAGATGACTAAATGGTTTCTTTTTACAAATGGAACTGTATTTCCCTTTTACTTTTTATAAATAACTCTATACATCCAAGTACATGCATTTAATAATATAAGTATCTAATGCAAGCAATATGAAATTTATAATTTTTCTAGCAATAAGAAACTTCTTTGATTCATTTAATATACTTTCAGAATTTCTGCTTGGGAGGAATTCCTGCTTAAACTTAGCAACTTCTTTTTTCTGTATTGGAAGGAACCTATGTTTACTGTATACAGAGAGAATAAGTACAAAATCTATAGATACGGGACAAAAACAGTAATACATCATAATACCCAGAGATAACAATTATTCCCTGTTGAGTATTGTTAGGACTAAAGGTATAATACCCTGTACCAAATGGTCTTGATATGTGGTCAGGACATCAGTGATTCCGTGAGTCATAACAATAGCGCTGTCCCAGGAAAGAGGAAAGAATAGAGGTGACAATGAGGTCAAACACGGAAACAGAGAAGCAGTGCAATTCAAGTCCCTCTGCCAACCGGTCTCTTGATTTAGGTTTACTTCCTAGGGAGCTTTACTAGTTTCATGTCTTTGGCAGTCTGGCGGAGTCTATTAACTACTTAAAGTGATATTTTTTAATGCAAAAAATAAAATACATAGTACTGCAAGGAGAAACTGTTATGAAAAACATTTAAGAATATTGAAAAGAACAAATGTATGATTTAGTTATACATGCCCTTTTTACTTAAAGGATTAAAGAAAAGGATCTGGTGGAAGAACTAGTAATACCACAGTTTGAAAGAAATGATGAATACAATTGACACTCCAAGATCTCTGAAAGAAATACAATATCATATGAAAATATGTGATTTCCTTCCGTGATATCATCACTGGTATTGCTAATAGCACTGTGGTTTGTTCCTTAACTTCATAAATGAAGCAAATGCTAAAATTCCCGTCTGTCACTGATTATCCCTGTTCATTGAGTTTTTTCTCCTTCAAATGAAGGACATGTGAAATTTCAGTCAAAAGTTAGTAAAAAATAATTTTTAATTGTCTTTTCTAATACAACTTTGTTGATCACCTGTAATTTACAGCAGAATCTTGGTCTGTGAATGCTGGTTAAGAAGGATCTTAGGAATTTCTTTTCCTGAAGCTAAGGAAATGGTTATGTCAGTGAAGTGTGTCTTTGATACCAACCGCTTCTTTACTTGCTGCCCCTTCCAGCTCCTTACCCCCTCTGCTTACTTTACCTCCAAAATTTGTTTTTGTTTTTGCTTTTGTTTTATACAAAAATTGCCAAGCACTTCATCTAGGCCTAACAGCAGTAAAGTGAGCACCATGTAGCGTATCTACCCTTCCAGCTTCCCTTCTCCCACTAAACGTCTCTAGTCAAAATATAGGTGCTAAAAGGCCAGAAAGCCTAAGAACTGAGGCTTTTTAATCAGTTAGAGTAATCTTCCAGTGTCAGTTCTGTCACTGATTACCCATCTTCATTGGATTTTCCCTCCCTCGATTTTCTTACTTGTAATTATGTGAATTAGAAATATACCTAACTCACTGAAATATGGCTAAATCATTTAAAGTGCTTTGAAGGGGCTTTGGGTTATAATAAATGTCCAATAATAGTTGCTACTATAGTTATCTTGACCTCTGGGATTTTGTGGCTGATGCATGATAAATTACTACACTAATCAGCATCTATGTGATAGGATAAGGAGACTTGAAATTCCTTGAAATTAGGGTTAATGTTTGATTCAGCCTTGTTTAATTGCATTGTCTAGTGAGTATTTAATATCTCTGATAATCGTTTACATAAATATATTTAAGCAATACATTCCCAAGCCATATTTAAATGTACGGTGATAATTTCTAAGTGGTTTGACTTTAAGCAAATTGGTTTTGTTGATATCTGGGGCTGGTGGTATTGTGCCCTATCACAGTTCACATACCATTGTGATAAAGGTGGCTATATAACAAATGTTTTTGAGCATGCTGGCAATGTGAGTCTACGTTTTTATGCCAACTGACCCATTTTTACTATTATACATATCTTATTGGATTGAAAGGAAAGAATCATATATTCACACAGTAACAATAAAAGACACAGCTTTTACTGATTTCCATATTTAACTAGTTTCAAAATTGTGATAATAAATTTTTAGTAACAATTGGTGATTATCAATTTGGTGTTAACATTTAATAGCTAAAAGGCAGCATGGGGCTAAATATGGGAAATCCATGTTTCTATTTTGTTAAATGCTACAATGTTTAAAAACAGCAATTTCATACCTAATGCCTAATAATTAGTTATCACTTGCTCATTTTAATGGATAGGGAAAGAGGATTGGTCACATATGACCTAAAAGCCATTTTATGAACAACTTGGTTTGTTTATTTCAGCATTCACACTCTGTTTCTTTTGCTGTATAAAAATGTAACAACTATCTCAAGATCAACCGAGTTTTAAAAAGCAAATATGTCTTTTCACATATTGTTTTCAAACATTACTTACAAACCAGGTATTTTAAATACAGTTTTGCAGTTTCAGAACTTCCTGAACCAGTTCCATTTTCATGGAGTTCATCCTAAGAAATGCTGTCCACCAGAGAACAGTTATTTCAGTTAAATAATTTATTGGCAACTCAGCGACCATAATAACTGATGAAATATGTTGAGACAAGAAGTAGTCAGCTATAGTGAATGTGAAATGTACTGTGAATTTTAGAATAGGAAGACCATATGCTAGGAAAAATGAAGAATAATATCTGTAAAAAAAGATTATGTATATTTTTAACATTTTAAGCTGAAAAAATAATGTTATTTAACTAAAGAGCAATTTTGTTAATTTGTAAGTTCAACCTAAAGCAGCCAAACTATACTATGAAAAAACTGTATGCTAAAAAAAAAAAGTATTAGCCTATTACCTTCAACACCTAGATAGGGTGAGAGGTAAAAATAAATGAATTGTGATAGAGTTGGCTGTCACTGAATGCATAATATCATGGGTAACTATCATATAGCCCATATTTAATTTTCTATGTACAACACTCTTATCTCTAAAAAAATCAGTGTAAAAGGGAGGAAATTTAATGACATGGAAGAAGTAAAAGTGCATTCTTAGGTTTACTGTTTTCACAGTCACCATCAGTGACCCAGTTTTATTTTGTCTTTTCCCTTCCAAAGAAAGAATCTATACATGACTTCCACAAGTTTTGTAAAAGCCCCTCAAGGCTACATGTGACTAATGCTTCTTTGGGACAAATGTAGCCTGAGGGATGGAAAGAGTTTTTAGGGTCAAAAAGCAGAGTCTCACATTAATATGGAGAAGAATCCTATTAGAATAATGGGTACCAGCTAATAGTAGAACTTTCTAATGTGTGAAAAAAATTTTTTTGCTGGGATCATGAGCTTTGTGCTGGGCGTACTGGTTTATTTGGAGCCCGCTACTTGTGAAAGCTTCACCTTTTCCATTTTTAGAAAATGTGAGGCAGCAAAAAGGGTTTTGACAAACTGCAGATCCTACATAGTTTAATCAGCTTGATTTGTGGGCACCCCACCACTTCTTCTTGTCCCTCATTTTATTTGACCACTAGCAGTTTTGGAAAAAAAATCTGCTACTGGATAACAGTTTTAAGACAAAGTAAAACAATGTGATTCTGGAAGATTAAAAATCTTTATAAAAAAATCAGCAGCATGTATTGGGAAAGAAGACGCGCAGAAACTCCGAAATGGTAATTCATTTTCTCTCGCTCTCTGTTTCTCAGTGTTTCCAAGTAGTATACTTTTAATGTAGACTTAGAACACCTTTTTTCTTGCTAATGACTGACGTATGGTAGTAATGTACTCAGTGCGATGCAAGAACAAAGGAGTTTTTGGTATGTAAGTTAGTGGATTTGTAGTTTTTGTACCTGCATTCTCATGTTGTGAAGTAAGTCCTTTTCTCCGTTTCTGGATTTTAAATTTTTATTCTTTGAAAATATTAATTGATTTGCCTCCAAGTACTTCTTCATATTGGTGCTTATTTTGGTTTTAATTTGGTCACAGTGATACTGAAAGTTAGAAAATGGTACATTTAACTTAAGGTAATGGTCTTTCTAATTCAAAGAGTTTTATTCCAGTTAATTTAAAATGAAAATTTAAAAAACAAGAACATGGTGAAAAAACTGTTCATTTGGAAATGAATCACTTTTTAAAAAATGTAACAAAAAGAAAAAAGAAAATGGAATTAGAGGAAAAGGACACAAAACTACAAAAATTAAAAGAAAAATAATCAGTAATACAAAAGTAGCTAAGAGGAAATCCTCTCTACAATTTTAACCAATGCATACATTTATTTTTAATGCATGTGATTAAAATGAATGATCAGATTACTGGGTAAATTTGTAATTAAAAATAGCATAAAAATGTCTTAATACTGTAAAATATAGGTATCAGGGTAAGCAATTTGATGTAATTAAAATAAACTATTACATAAAATATTTTGAAGGAATTCCTAACCATAAGCCTGAAAAATCTGCTAAATTCTCTTGTTTATGAGCAGTGCTGGAGTAGATTGCTATCCTCAGTGTCATCTGGTTGTTGTTTAAATTATTGTATCACATTAAGGATGAAATGTGAGAAAAACTTCAGTCACCTAAGATGGCTTATAAAATTGCTTAAGAAGGAGATAAACTACTAGAAGACTAGTTTTACAGAGAAAACTTAGATGATTTCTCAGTATTTGTTTCTATCTTTATGATTTTATGACCTAATACAGCTGGTATTTTAAAAACAGAGCTCAAAATTTTGTGTTATTATTGTGCCAGTCATCCAAGGGGACTAGAAGGCATGGAGGCTTTCATATCTTAGAGTCTTTTCTCCACGGGGCTATGTCTCCAGTGGTGGTATCATCAGTAAAACCAAGGTCTCCAAGAATTAAAAGTACCTGGAGAACAATAGTTCACATCCTTTCCTGCCTAACAGTCGACGTTTGCATGTTTTACCTATGCAGTGAGTGACAGGCTCACCGATTACATTTATATAGTCTTAAATTTTAACTTAACATGATGTTTAGAGCCTTTTGTATTATGATTCCGGTAAGGTTAATTACCTAAATGAATGACTTACAGATCCAATCCCACCAGCTAGAACACTTAAAAAATTATTCATAACAAAAAAATTCTCCAAATTATATTATTTTCAGTTAAGTTGTTACTTACTTATTCCTTATAATTCTGCAGTACTGTAGGATTTCTGATGAGAGTAAAACAAATCAAACTACTTTCTCCTTTAGTGGTGCATTATTCTGTTTGTCTTTCTATATTCAGAGAAAACCATTTTTTACTCAGAAAAAAATGGCTTCCTGACCAAGTCTTGCCTGCCAGTTTCCTGAAATTCTAGCTGTACTAAGGTAGACAGGGCATAAGATGAGTCCTTTCTAAGGCAGGTATTATTTGGCTGAGCAAAAGTGAGTACCATCTCTGACATGCTGTTTTCTGTATACCTTGTGCTCTTATGCACTTTTCATTGTTCAATCAGTGGGACTACACTAAATGTACAGTGGTGACAAATCATCTCAACTTCTAGGTGGCTTTATCATAACAAAGTCTACATATTGCACATGTCGTCTGTCTGTCATGGGACGGTTCAGGCTGTGCTCAATCATTCTAAGATGAAGAAGCAGTCTCTCTTCGAGATACGCCCATCTCATAGCAGAAGGAAAAGAGCAAGGGCGGAACCATGAGCTAGCCTCTGAAGCTTCTGCTCGGATGAGGTAGATGCTACTTGCAGTCACATGACATTGCCCAAAGCAAGTCATATGACTGTGTGTAAAGTCAGTGGTGCTGGAAGTCTAATAATCCTCCTGCAGGGACTGGCCCAGCAGGGAGGTGTACCATCTATCTTGACAATAACTCAATCCAGCAAAGTCTGGTCACAGATGTTCACTTCCTTCTCTTACATGCACAAAAGTCCTATCTAATCAGAGTCAGACCTGAAGTTGAATCTCATGATAGCCCAGATGAGGATCTTAATCTGGAGAACTAGGAACTACAAGGACCATTTACGTACTCCGACCCTCTCCAGCAGCATCTCAACGCACAAGCACATGCATTGTGGCAGAATCACGAGATACGTTTAATCAGAAAGGAGAAGTGAAGCAGAAAGGTGTCACCGCTGGATGGCAGCACATCTGAACCTGTGGTGGGCATGGTCCTTCCCTGGTTATGGGGACTGTTCCCTCGCTGGTCCCCAGTTCTGATTCCTGCCAACAATTGCCTGGCCTATTATTCTCTATGGCTCTTAGCTCTGTCCTTTGGCAGATCTTTTTCATTATCCTCCCTCCTTGGCATTATCTGAAGAGGGAATTTAGAATATTCCCTCCTGCAGGCTAAGCAGGTTTCTTAGCCTGATTTTACTGCCAGTAAAAATTTGGGAAGCCTAAAGTTTATTTTAAATCTCAAATATTCATACTATCTTTTATTCCAGGTCAATGGCAGTACAGTGTTCTCAAAACACAGTAGGCTTTTTATTTATACAATTTTATTTACAACCATGCACTAATTATAACCGCACTCATGATTTTCTCTCTAAACTCAAGCACCTTGAGCTTATTAGGTTTCTAGAAGATTTGCACCCATATTTATTCTATTTTCTCGGAGCTATTCTGTAAGGAAAGTATTTATTGGCTGCTACCTTAGTCATATAGAGATTGTAACAAAGAGAGCTAAAGTTATACCCTTAATTTTTTTGTTGTTAAGAGGCTAAGTTGTAATCAGCTTTTGAGACTCTAAGCTTCCCACAATTTTCTGTTTTACTAATTGGAGAGAAACAGTTTCATCTTTCAATGCTCTGAGGCCTCTAATTCCCACATTCTCTCTATTCCTGCTGATTTTGCTTACAAACTGGCCAGTATGACAGTAACTGGAAGCCATAGCTAATTTAGTACATTCTGCTCTCCAAGTTGTTGCCATTTACAGTTTTACCCAATGTTTCTCTGTTATATTTTGTGGGTCACCATCTTTCCAAACTCCAACAAAATTTTCTCACTACCTACTGCTTGACCTTACAGCAGCTATCTTATAATTGAGATTTTTGTTATTGTACTACTTCTATGTACCAAATGCCACGTCAGTCAGTACAGGGTAAGTTTATGCTGAGATAACTAAGGGCCATACAATAAGGTCCTACAGTATTTTTCATTATCTATGTTTTATGTGATGGTTTCAGCTCTGCTTCATTATTTTGTACCTAGATTTAAGAATTAGCTTGTTTCCCAGGAAGAAGGGTGATGGCAGAGCTTCTGCTCAGAAATAGGCCATGTCACTTTCACTCAAGCTTTATTTGCTAATCATGAAGTCCAAGAAGTGGGAAGTATAATCTTTCTGATCCAGAGGGAGAGGCAGAGAGGGAATGTAAATATTTTGACAATAATGCAATATCACACATTTGTCTTACAAGAGACAATGCTTGAGAGTACATAGAATTTGGAGTTATGTGACTGAGACCTGCTATTTATTGAACACACTAACATGCAGTTGCTTGACATTTTTGGATAATCTATTTTGTTTTCTAATATAGCTCATAATGCTGATGCTGCTTTTAAACGTTTGACTTGTAGATATATTACTTGTTGATTAGCATATGTAGATATCTGTTTCACTAATGTAATAGTAGATACTGAGAAAAAAAAATCACCTTGTAATATGTAATATACAAGTCACCTAAATGTATATCTTTAAATTTTATTTCCGTAATGTTTCCAAGGAATTAAATCATTGATTTATAACATTCTCTGTCTTTATTAATTATTATAAAACTAGATAGATTCACTGAGTGAATTTTGAGGTATTCTTGTAGACACCAGACTATTAAAATATCTTTGAGGACCGAGGCCAGGACTAAAATGAACATGAGAAGCTATGGGACGCACAATTGAAGGGTACAAAGTTGGGTGTTATATTTGTAATAAAGATTGTCTCTCTTTACTCATCATAAACATACGTCTAGGCAAACAGTATGTGTTTCTAGGCTTTTCTTTCACAAACTCAACAAGCACACATTACTTATTTTATGTATAAAACTGAATATGATGCTGTTCAATTTAAGAGGAAAGAAAAAAAAACAGTTTTTTATCAGGTGATTCGAAGAATGGAAGCCTATTATTAAAATGTTGAGATCACAGAAAAGGACAATAAGTAGTTAATTTGATTTATTGTCAAATAACTGTGAATCAATATTTTGTTTTTACAGAATTGCAAAATAAATAGCTTAAGTGAGAGGACCTATAGACTTATAGCTTCATTCTACCTGCAATTTCCACTGTTTCATTCTCAAAATTGGATTCTTTTTGTTGGGACGGCAATGCCACTTCAGAAAAATTAAGTACTTAAAAGTATATCACTGCTGATATTCTCAAAAAACAATGATAAATAGCTGTGCATTATTTATTGAGAGTCAAGTAGCTAATGTGGTTAAAGAGAAGTGCTATTTTATTCACAATGTTCCAAAGAGAAAAATAATAAATCCACATAGCAAATAATTTTAGACTCAGAGTTGTTGCAAACATCAGGAAGCTTCAAAGAATATTTGTACCAATAATGTTTATAACGATGATTCAAAAATAATAGAAAGATTCAAAGCCTTCTAATAAATCATACATATTCAGAATAAGGAATTCTATATAATAGGTGATCACATATATTCCAGAAATTTTGGTGGTACTAAGCATTTAGGTGATTTAAGTTTAAAGTTTAATAGTTAAAACATAACAAAGTATGTACAAATCAGCCAAGGATTCTGCAAGGGGTGTGTGTGTGTTTGAGTGTGTGAAACCCACCCATGTGTACATATGCATATGTGTTACATATACTATATATATATATATTATATATGTTATATATGTAAAAAACATATTTTATAAAATTCATATGAATGTAAATAATGTGTATGTATTATGAAATGAATAAAAGTTTATAAGAGAGCATTATTAACATATGAATACAGTCAAGCATTTAAGCTGTAGGTGATTCATTCCATCACAGTCATAGAATTTCTGTTTATTTTCAAAGGGGAGAATTGTTTTCAGTCAAAAATTTTTAAAAGCTTTAGGAATTATTTGTTACTATTGGAGTTCTATTCATGACCTTTTAGTGCCTAAAACTATTCCAAGAAATTTGTCTAGGCTGATTTAGAGTCTGCTGAAAAAGACACTAGGAAGTTAATTTAAGACAGTTGTTCTGAAGGGTCTTAAACTAAGGACAAATGCATTCATTTTCTGTTTGTATATACTTTGTAATCCCACTGAAAAATAAAAATGATGAAGTACTTCATAATCTCATTGAAAAATAAATTTGGTGTTTTTAGTTTCAGATCTCTTTCTAAAGTTAGGACAATCAATGATAGTTTGGGATATGGAAATTACTTACCTAAAGGATAGACAGCAAGCAAATGTTTTGATTAAATTATGTTTATTTTCAGCTTATGTCATAACCAGTATAAGACTGGATGACATAGGCCTATTTTAGGTTTTTTCAAGCCCTAGGTGTCATTTCTTTGTCTTGGTGGCCTTGCCTCACAGCATTTCAACTATATTAAATCTACTTTTGTCCCACATTATGCATTATTTTTGTTTTAAAAATTTAAGAGGCTCTTTAAATTCGCCCTTTCAATTCACTATCATTTTCTGGGATTTTTTAAAACAATTACTATGCATATTTGGGGATGCTTACAGAGCAAGAGAATCTTAACTATAAAAAGTTTTCAGTTTAACAATCAGTAAGATTGAGAAGTTAAATAAGACAGGAATTTAGTTTTGTATTTCTGAATTTCTGATTTGTATCCTTTTTCATATTCTGGAAGCCATTTAATTTTTCACGACTTAAATATTTTTCTGCAACCTTGAAAAAATCTCTGTATTCTTCCCTGAGCAATTTGCTATAGTGCTTAATGATAATCAACCCCAGGTGTGTACTCTAAATTTTGAGTACGCATCTTTAATCCCTTGTTCGTAGACTTGGAGCCCTGACATCGCTGGAGTCTGATTTGGATTCTTACCTCTCTGCTTCCTAAGCATTTGGTACATATAACCACCATATTCATCGCATAGTACTACGATCATTAATTCAGTTGTTTAACACTCTCAGTAACATAAAAGAAAGGAGATGGGAACACATTTATTCATTTACTCAAATGTATACATTCATTCAAATATAAACATTCACTTAAAATATATATTGATTATATATATTTGAATGCTATTCTTATTAGATATTTTTCTATTCACTGGGGATATAAGTGGCAAATAAAAAGCAAATTATTTCAAGAAGTGTGTGTGTGTTTATGTCCTGTTCCCCAGAGTTTATATTTTAGTTTATGCCTAATTTATATTTATACCGAAAACATTGCCTGACATATTGGATATGTTTAACAAGTATTTTAACATATATTAACACATAAATAAAACATGGAAGTTGTTTAATTAAACTTAAGAATTTTGAAGTTACTTAAATGTACATACTTTAGTACAATTTAAATATTCAGGACAACACATACCTTCAAGTTATTTAAAGTATAA
Organism: Smutsia gigantea; assembly: GCA_032199065.1. Classification (NCBI taxonomy): domain Eukaryota; kingdom Metazoa; phylum Chordata; class Mammalia; order Pholidota; family Manidae; genus Smutsia; species Smutsia gigantea. The sequence continues at coordinate 45,165 of JAVSCE010006294.1, read as the reverse complement.
TCCATCTACTAATACTAATCAAAGTCATTTGAAATTCTACATCATAAGTGAAATTAAACTTCAATTGCTTAGTTTTAATTTATCCATATCTGTTTCCCAAATTACTTCATCTTCCAATCCTCTCATGAGAAACAGGAGAGATGGATGGAGGAAAGGAAGAAGAGAGAATGAGATTAAATTTAAAATTAACTTTTCTAGAAATACTAGTGAGAGATTTAAGTTTTTCCAATAAATTTGCTATTATAAAATGTAACTTCAAATCAGCTAGCTCCTTATATATCATTACTTAATGAAAACAAGTACAGCAGAAAGTAGAATGTTACATTTTTCTTAGTGTATCCTTGTAGGAACTAGTAGCAGAAATCAGACTTGTCAAAGTCACAACTCCTTTGGAGTTTCCAGGAGAACACCAGGATCAAAGAAAATAAATGGATAAGATAAAGAATTACAATTTATTTGCAACAGGAGTTTCCCATTTAAGTTTCACTTGCTACTATCATTTTAGAAGTTGAAAGTATGCTGGTTAGGAATCTTTACCTGACACTAATGGAACCTCTTTTGACAGATTTTTTGTTGAAAAATTATATGGTATGAATTAAAAAAAGAACTGTCAGATTGGATCAGATTATTTTGTATCTGCAGGTGCCTACTTGGCTCATATAATCTTCCTAAAATAAGTGAAACACTCATCTCTGCCAGAATATTGCCGACATTATCAGAGAAGATGCATATTTTTATTTTGTCAAACAAGTATATATTAGTAATAGTTACGATTATGGAATTAAACAGTATTCCTATGTGTTAAGTTTTTTTTTTAACCAAAATGATGGTTCCATTTGGTCAATTTGATATAGAGATAAGTGAAGTAGTAAAACTTCTATTGTGTAAGTAAGCTGTTTTAGTTAAACTACCTGTAGAGCTTTTTTTCTTAAATAATTTTTTTTGACTAATGTACTGTTGTTAACTAGGAAATTGTGTTCATGGCATAGATTTTATCAGTATTTGTAGTGTCTTTTCTTATAAGTTCAAGTTTGTTTATAGTTAGAGCCATATGATGTTTTACGTCTCTGCCTCTGTCCCATCACTCCTCCCTCACTCAGTACTGGCTGACTTTATTGCTGATTCTGGAACAATTTATGCATGATCTGGCGTCAGGGCCTTTCTAGTTTTTGCTCTTTGGTCTTCAATACACCTTCCCAAGGTATCCACATAACTTCTTCCTTTCAGACCTCATAAAAAAGGTCACCAACTCAGAGAGGACTTCCTAGACCATCCCAAGCAAAGTTAATACCCAACCACTTTGTATCCTCTTTATTTTTTTTTTATAGCACTCCCCATTGCCTGACATTGTGTTATGAATTTGTATATATTATTTGGTTTATTATTTGTATAAAATTTAAGTGCCTAGGGCCAAGCTCTTCAGTTACTTGTCACTGCTGCATAAAATAGTGCCTGACGCACAGTGAATAATAAATATTTATTGAATTAATAGTAAATATCTACATGGGTTATGAACAGTCAGACCAGTTAAAGTTTACAAAGCTGTTCATGAAATAGTATTCATAACATCACAATAAGAGAAAATTCAAGCATGAAAAAATGAAAGCCCTTACATTTGGAAGAAAACTTCCCTTTCTTTAGGCTTCTAGTAGACCAGAATGCCGAAGTACTCTGATCCCCCACTCTGTGAGCTGTTAGGGCTTTGTATGCAGAAGAGTCAACCAGGCCAGCAGTGAGGCGTCCATCAGCAGGGCTCAGGAGATCAGCAGTGTGCTCAGACTGGCCAGAGAATGCCTTTTTTGTAAGTCAAAAGGAAGACCGTATGTGATGTATGGTCCTCCTCTGCAGGCCACCACTGATGTTCAGGAGAGAAAGACAGACCTGTGTTAGCTAATGGGTGTCCATCAGAAGTCAGAAGGAATCCATGCATCCTCTGGGGCAGAGAGCGCTATCAAGAGTCACCCTGAATACCCTCGACAACACCTCGCAACTATCCTCTGCCCTAGTGAACACTCAGAGCCTCATCACTGCGGTCTGTCTTGGGAAAAACAGGATTTGACTTCTGCCCACTTTCTTTTTTTTTTATGTCAGTGACTAGAAGGGACCCAGAATGTCCGAGTCATCCCTGTTCCTCAGGATTCTCAGTCTCATCCTGAATCCTCTCTGTGTCCTGATGCCCTTCCACCATGCTCCCTGGAGCTCACCAGCAAGGGCCCTTGGTCTTCCACCACGTCTATGTGTGTTTTCCTTATTATCTCTAGATGAAGCCTATTGACCCTGATTCTCACACCAGGTCACTGAAACTGGAGGTGGGGTAATGTACTGTTGCTCTTCAGTGTCACATCCAGAGCAGTCTCCCTCCTCCTTTTTAAAAACCCTTAGCTATGACCCCGTGACGTTAGTAGATACCAGCTGCCACTCCTCTTTATAGAAGTCCCCCACCAACCTCTCATCACTTCCTTTCTTCCATTGAGATTTTACCTTTAGCTTACTGTTACTCCAACTCCATTCTCATCATATAGTTTAATAATTTCAACATCCACATAGATGAGTTTTCAAAAATACCAGTCTCTCCATTACGTGACTCCTTTTCCCCAAAGATCTTGTTTTCCACCTATCACTGCTGTGAAATAATTTTACCATTATGTGATGCATGCATCCAAGGAATAATTAACATGGTATTGACATTTCAGTTTCAATGTTTGCATATATGCTTGGGGTAATGGATTACCTGTTTATTTACCTATATACCTAGTATAAATTCTTTGCTTAAATTCTTTAAGTTTTCTCTAATCCTATCACATAGTAAGGGATCCAACACAAATATATTGTTGTAAATGCATATAGAATAATATATTATCTATTTCTCAAAAATGTAGTAATATAGAAATATTCTATATTTCTCAAAATGTATAGTAAAAAAACCAGGATTGGAAATAACTGAGTGAAATATGCTTCAGAATCTGTATTACTGTAGTTTTTGTTGACTTATAGAAGGTTAATATGGTTTAATAAGGTTAACATTTAGCTAATGAATCTCCATTGCATCCCTTTTTTATTTTGACCAAATAACATATTTTTCCAAATTAGATAATACTAAATCTTTGGCCCAGATTTGAATTATCTTTATTTTGTTTTCTAAGTTATTTTCATTATTTATTCAAATATTAAATGGTACATGATTAATGTTAGAGCACCTATATTAGTAAAATAAAATTATTCAAAGCATGTTTTTAATTTCATATTTGAAAAAATTCACTTAAAATTTTTATTTTTCACATGTGGTATATTTCTTTATTCAGAAAAAAAGTGCTTTTGTTAAAGTAAAACCCAGTTACTTGCTTGCAGTGCCATGAAATTACTGCTTAGCTGGGTTGTCACTGTGAAGTTTCCATCTGTAGTGAAAAATGTTAATGACATCATAGCATTATGGACAAATCAGTGGAGTGTGTTAAAGTTTCAACTAATTCTCAAATAAATCAGCTATTTTTGAGCAGAGTCAAAGCCTAAATAATGACTTATTCCAAGGTAGCTCAAATCCAATTAGTGATTTTTACAAACTGTAATTTGGTTGGAGGAATCAGAGTGAAATGTTTGTCAAATTCAGTGTCTGCCTCCCATAATACCTTTTTCCTTCTTATAGTAAATTTTTCTATGCAAGGTATCAAAGTTGTTTGAAGAAATTTTCACTGAGTTTTTATTTAGTGGAGCACCAATTAACTGATTGCTAATTGTTTGATTTATATTGAAATCTAAAAATGAACTTGCTTGTTTTTATAGAGTATTGAAAGTGTCCAGATACTTAAAATAACCAGTTGGGCTCAACAAATATACCTCAGGAATTAAGAAATTTTCCTGGAAAAAGGTAAGAGATTTAAATATATGTACATGTTGCATGTGAGTAAGCTTTGGTGAGCATTTAGATAACACTAGTACATTTCTTTGGTATGTAGTTTCAAAGATAATTTTTTTAAATGAGGGCACTTTTTGTTTTCACTCATGTCTTCTGTGGAATCATTTGGATACATATGAGGGCTCCAACATTAAAAAAAAAGTATGTAGGGAAGTCATATTGCAACTTCAAAATGTCAAGATCTGGGTTGCTACTATTTTGCTTTTTTTTTTTTTCAGTCTTCAGATTTAGGAATTAGACTGGGTCTGCCGTGTTTCCCAGTAGGCACAGAGCAGAGGTAGCTGGTGTGGAGGCAGATTGCCATCCAGAAAGATCCTTTGGCTAACCTACCCCTTCTACATTTCCTAGACCACATATGGTTACTATCAACCAAAATCCATTCAAATACTTGAGTGCCAAGCATGGAAGGAGGAGTCAGTTTTTAATGTGTTATGCTATCTTAATTTTGACCTAAGATGTGAAACTGAAATATTACCCTTAAGTAAAATACAGTTAAGAACTCTGAATGTATACAAATTACTTTTTTTAACCATCTTTAACTATACTTGTTCCTCAAAATTCGTTTCATTTAATGAAATAGGAAGAAAATTTAGCAACATTAGACTTACCATTCCACTGTTTTATGTGTATTGCTGGTAGAAGGAATTGCTAAGAAGAAATGGACAAAGGAATTGAACATATACTTAAAAATCAATGAGTAGTGTATGGTACTGGTAAGAAAAAAAAACTGAATTTAAATATTTTTTCCCCTTTTGGGTCTTTGAGTAGAATAAAAGTAATTTATCAATTTTATTTTTATTTTATTAAAACAAAATACTTCCTAATTTTATTGGGTTCCTTTAGATTTAGTTAAATGGTTGTTCCTATTTAATGTGAACAAAAGCTTTTTTCTCCATGTTTTTCATATTTAGTATCAAGAAAAAAAATTTTTGTGTAAACTGTTATAATTGTTATATGGAAGCATCACATATATGCAAAATATCAAATAAGGTGAAAATCAACTAAGTTGAGATGTATATTGAAATTATTAAAGTAAATATCAAGGCAATATGGATTTTTAATTCTCATGTCTTTAGTGTTGATAGAGAAAGAAAGACTTCAAAATATGGCTTTTGTGTTGCCGTTTCTCTAATACACATATATACATATAAACATTTATACATATATATGCATATTTAGAGATATTCATTATTAGCCTAGATTAATTTTCAGCTTTCCTTGATACTAATTTCCTTGATGCTATTTTTCATTAGTACATCATGCACACAAATATTAATATTTGCTCTCTTTTTCAGCAACTAAGAACAAATTAGAGTTGCCCCATAGGGCACCAATAAAGGAGGCAAAGTTCACAAAGTGAATTTCTTGGATACTAATTAAAATCTGTTCCAAATTTATGAAGGCCCAATTATTGCATAGACTTAGTTTCAACATTGCCATCATTGCCTTTTAATGTATGCTTGAAGATCAAGTCGGTTTTTTCAATATTAACTTAGAAAAATATTAACAGCCCGCATAGATGAGTCTTAGATCACTGCATACAATTAGCAGTATACACATCAGATTGAAATAGCATAGTGAACAGTAGTCAATTAGTGCACATTTGTAAAAGTCATGCAGCAAATATGACTAAAATCTGCTGAAATTTACTTTCAGATATTGCATATAATAGAACTGTTTTGCAGAGTTGAACTTATGATTCTAGGTTTTGAGTGATACAAATGCAAACTGGGGCAGATAAATATCAGTTTATTGGAAAATATGACCTGGCCACCCCAAATCAGGAGCCTTGAGACCTGTTTTTTATCAATGTCCATTTCAGTGACAGAGTTGCTCTATCCCTTCATTTCTCCCTTTTTTTAAACAGAAGTAACCTGAAGGAAATTTACTGGCATGTCAAATGTAGTATCAAATATTTAATATAATTATTTAAAAGATTTGACAATATATTTTCCTTGTACTGATAATTCTATTTTTTAATGGATTATTTGCTTAGGGAATGGCAATATTAGAAGATCCATGACATATTTGTTTTCCTCTCCTGAATTTGAGAATAGTTCTGCAGTTATTGATGGTTCCCTAGACATAGCTCTATATATGTTTCATTCCAAACAAATTCTAGATCAAATATTTACAATACTTAGAGGATCATGACAAAGATTTCAAACATTCATAGAAATAAAAAATAGAAGGCAGTTAAAGGAAACTATAAAAAAGATGTACTTGATTTTGGGGGAGAAGAAAATGAGATAAAATTCCACGTTAATTAAAAAGGAAAATTGAAATATGTGGATGAGAAGGAAGAAGATACAAATTAGAATGCTAAGATCAAGAGTAGCATATATGATTTGTTATTCTGGTCCAGGTTCATTCTTATATGACTGTTGAATAACTTTGGTCTGTTTTGTAGGAATGTCGACTCATGTAATGAAATTACACTCCAGAATTTCATAACTCTGGATTTCCAAGTGGAATCACTGTATGACCTGAAGAAATTGCTTTGCTTTATTTAATTTTCTCATTTATACATTGGGATGAGCAATACCTAATTTTACTTGCTTTAATTTTCACCTACTTAGAAATATTTTGATTATTTTGAAATTGAATTCTGAAATGTACAATATAGTTTGCCCTTTCTTTGAAGACTTTTCAAACTACTTTTTATCTTATTTTATTTTTCAAAAAGTTTTACCTTTTTCATGGTTGTTTGAGTCTTGTTTTTCTATTTTAGACTGTAAGCTTTTTAAGGTGAAAACATTTTTTTCTTTATGCCTGCCCTTACCCACCAGTTTAAGGGGCAGGCACTATTTATTTAGCAAGTGACTGAAAAAAAGAAAAGAACTTTTTAAATAGAAGTATGTTACTAGTGAACTGAACTAAAACCACTTAAAACATTTTAAATTCTCTTAAAAAAGTCAGTATTTGAGGGATAAAAGACCTTTTTTCAAATGAATCTTTTTTATATATTCACTTACTAATTTAGCTTTTATTTAACTTTTATTTTTAAATAGGTTCTCTTAGCTTATAGCATATCAATATTTCAACCTGTTTTGTAATTCCTTCTAATATTTCTCAAGAGTTGGAATTTTTCCTTATCAGAGAATTTCCTAAACATTTTTTTAAAGGAAAGGTAGATTGCTCAGGTGTTCTAGCAAATCATGCTAGAACTGAGGTCACATTCAGTTTTAACAGTAAGAAAACTTGGTTATGTGGGCAACTAGCAAACTCTCACTGAGATTTAAGTATCCACAGGGTCAGCAGGAGTGAGTAGTGGTCGAGCTTCGCTCCTGATAGTACCTAGAATATGCCTAACTGCCTCTACACCCAGTGAGGGTAGGATCAGAATGGCTGGGGGTAGGACAAGTATGTTAACCTACCTCTTTGAAAAACTTCATGGTCTGACTGTTTGCACAAATCCTACCTCTGAGTCAGACTGAATCATTTTTTTAATTTTTCTGGCTAACAATTCCTTCTTTCCTCAAGTTGTTCTTTCTTCTTCTTCTTCTATCTTTGATAATCTGTGGTCGATGTCTGAGCAAGAAAGGGCTTAAGAGATCATTTCATTGTTTTACATAAGTAAACTAAGGCCAAGATAAATGTAATATGGTTACAGATACCAAGAACCCAAACTCCAAACTCAAATTCTAGAGTTCTTTCCTTTATATCACAGTATCTTGTTACTAAGATACTCCTTTTACTAGACTCTCTTGCTTATTATTCATTTCAGGATTATTTGTTGACTTTTCCATTACTTACCAGCATTATCTTCAACTGCAGTTTATTTTTTAAGTAAAGAGGTGACATCCTCTTCTTCCATAAAGAGAAGTCTGTTAGTGGGTAAAAGTAATTGAACAAGAAAGGTTGGATAATAAAAGAAACACATACATAGTACACTACCACAGGAAACAGTGCCATTCAGGAGAGTGACATTACGTGGCTGGCTAAATATTTATTGATATACTTATGAAAAATAAGACACTGCATAGAACTTTTGTCTCTGTTTAAATCTAGAAGATGTGTGCAATTTCTTTGGGTGAAGCCTGTCTATGTATTTATTTTTCCTTACTAAATTTATTGAGAGATAACTTAGCTAATACAAAGCATCTATTTAAAAGGGCTCAATTCTGAGTTTTGACAGTGGTATATACTCATGAAACACAACCACAAGCAAGGTAGAGAATATTTCCATCACAGGACAAGACTCCTTATGACCCTTTAATTTTTTCATACTACACATTAGTTTGCATTTTATAAATGGAATCATTTAACTATGTATTTGTGTGTTTTTTCATTTAGTATAATGATTTAGAGATTTATTTATATACTGTTTGTAACAGTAGTTCATTTCTCTTTATTGCCGAATAGTCTTCTATTGAACATATTGCTGAATAGTATTCTATTGAACATACTACATTTGTTTATTCATTCAATTGTTGATGAATATTTGGTTGCTTTTTTTTTTACTTATTTGAATTAATTTTCTATTAGCATTTCTGTTCAAGTCTTTGTGTGGACATGTGTTTTCATTTCTTTTGGAAAAATATGTAGGCTTGAAATATCAGGGCCATTTTGTAGGTGTATTTATAACTTTTAAGCAATGACAGTTTTTCGAAGAGGCTGTACCATTTGACATTCAACTGAGCAGTCTATGAATGTTCCTGTTGCTCTGTGTCTGCAAACTATATCGTTTGAGCCAAATCAGCATTATTTGTAAATATAGTTATTTTGGAAGACAGCCTCTCTCATTTGTTTGTGAATACGCTGCTTTGATGATACAAAAGCTGAATTAAGAAATTGTGATAAAGACCATAGGGCCCTCCAAGCTTAAAATATTTATTATCTGACCCTTTAAACAAAAAGTTTGCTGATCCCTGCTCTGCATCCTACAAAACCTCATGTTGATTCTTTTTTAATTTTAGCCATGTTAATGTGTATGTGATATTTCAGTGAGACTCTAATTTGCATTTCCATGATGACTAATGACATTGAGCATCTTTTAATTTGTGTATTTGCAATCTGTGTATCTTCTTTTCTGAAATAGCTGTTGAAATATTTTGCTTAGTTCTTTAAATTGACTTTTTGTCTTCTTATATGTGAGTTACTGTAAGAGCACTTTGTATATTCTGGATACAAGTCCTTTGGTAGATATTTGTATGTTTTGTGAATGTTTTCTCCTATTCAGTGGCTTTCTTTTTCATTTTCTTAAGTTTCTTTTGAATAGCAAAATTTTCAATACTGGTGTAATATATCATTTTTCTTCTTTTATGATTTTTATTGTTGGATACTAAGAAAACTTTGTTTACCACAATGGTAAATTTTTCCCCAGTAATTTCTTCTAAGGCTTCCATTGTTTTTGATGGATTATGATCCATTTTGAATCAATTTTTGCATATACTATGAGGTAAGTGTCAAGATTAATCTTTTTTTGCATGCCAATGTTTAATTATTCTAGTAGCATTTGTTGACATTCCTTTCCCATTGATTTACCTTAGGAACTTTCTAAAAAATTAATGGCCTGCTTCTGTACTCTCTAATATTCTCCATTGGGCTATGTGTCTAGCCCTCTGTCAATAACACACTGTCTTTATTTTTGTAGATTTAAACTGTCTTGAAATCAAGTTGTAGAAGGTGACCAACTCAGCTGTGTTCTAAAATTTCTTTGGTACTTCCAGGTTGTTTGGTTTCTCATATAACTCCTCTACCCCTAAAAAAGAGGACTCCTGAAATTTTGACTGGGATTTTGTTAAATCTATAAATTAATTTATGTTTTTCTAGACTTATTATACTTGATTATTAATTTAATTCCATTATAGCCAGAGAACATACTCCAATATCAATCATTTAAAAATTACTGAGAGGCCCACCCTATGTGCTTCATGGTGTTCTTTGGATCCACTCCATGTTTACTGATTTCTTTTTGTCTAGTTCTAATAAAATCCTTTGCTACGTTTATGTAATTTTAATTTTCTTCCTTTAATTCTGTCAATTATTGCTTCTTGTACTTTGTGGGATTTTTATAAATTCATACACATTTGTGCTAAGAATATTTTCTTTCTGGATTGGCCCTTTTATCACTATGTACTATTCCTTTTTATCTTTGTAATGCTTTTGCCTCTCTATATATTTTAGCCAATATAGTCACTGAAGGATTCTTATACTTAATATTAGCATCTCTTCTTTTCCAAGTCATCTGTTTAATGCTGTAGTTGAGCATTTAATGCATTTGGATTTCTGTTCCTTATTCCTCTGCCCCACCAAGAATAGAAAAGCTGTTAGTGTCTTGTTTTTATCCCTGATATTTTGAAATAGTGGCAGTGTTATGTGGGATTTTTTTTGTTATCGTAGTAGTAGGCACTAAGCAAACCCTTTTAATCTGAAGACTCATGCCCCTCAGTTACAGGAAATTTTCTTATATATATAAAGATATTTATATATCTATATCAAAATACAGATACATATATATATATATATCTTTTAGTCCCCTTCCCATTCTTTTAGTCGCCAAAATATATTTGACTGCTTTAATTAATCTATTAATTTTATTTTACTTCTTATTCTTCCATTTCATGGTCTTGCTGTTTTACTTTGTGGGAATTTTTCTTGACTTTGTCTTCCAACCCTTCTACTGAAGTTCCTATTTTAAATATTATAGTTTTAATTGCTAAGAGCTCTTTCTGGTTCTCAGTTTCTTTTTTCTTACAGTCCTCTTGCTTGTCTTAAATAGAATAAATATCTTCTTATTTCTGGAGAATGTTCATTATATTTTTGGCATGTTCTTCATTACCTTTGTATCCAGGATCTTCCAACTGGTTATTTGGGTTTTTTGTTCCTTATTTATAAGTCAAGTAATTCTGGGCTCTCCATTTTTTTTTGTTTTTTTTTTGGGTGGGGGAGTGGGTAAGATAACCATTTATCAAATCATTTTTGGAAGCACTATGTGGGGTATGGTTAGGGTGGGAAGGTTTACAGAGTATTTTATAGATCATTAGGCTGTACTTTATGCTGACCAGTAAACAATTCAGTCTTCACAGTGGACTAGCAAATGATGATATGTGGGGTGCTTTCTCCAGTGCCGTTTAATTTCTCCAATATTTGGTAGAAGGGCATTGCCTGCTGATTGCTGATATTTGGGAACAAGGTGGGGGAAATGATGGCCTTCCAGTCTTCTTCTGGTAAAGTATGCCATCTACTGCTGATCACTTCACAGTTTTCTTGGAATGAGTGGGCTTACTTTTGCCAAGAGGTCTTCTAACTCCCTTTACCAAGTCAAATAAGTTTATGTGAATTCCTCATCCACCAAAACTGTGATCACTTTTACCATTTTTTGTCCTAGTAGGTGAACACATGTGTTTGTTTTAATTCTCTTGTCTCACATTTACTTGGGTTAAGAAAAGAAGAGATAGATTTAATTAGAATTCACATTATAATATTAATAAATAATCAGATATTGTTTAAATAGGTTTATTTAACATGTATCATTATGGATGATAGTGATATGTTTCCAGAGTTTTCATAGGCAGAAGAAAGAATTTCCTGATTTTCTTAGGAACAGATATCTAGACCAATGATTAAGCAATCTTCCTTTCCTTGTATCCATATTTTAAGGATCATTTTATAATTTATTGGCACCTTTACCAGAGGAAGAGATGAAAACACATCTTTCCACTCTAATACATGCAAGAAATTTTACCAAGAGGTTTGATAGAGTAGGAATTGGAAATTTTTGGCTACAATGATGCTTAAAGATTATCTGCAGCTTTCATTACTCATGTTATTTCTATTTTCCTGTTACCATAGATAATTAACTGTAGTTTAAGTGGGAGTATAGACTAAAATACAGTTGCAGCTCATCTGGTTTTCATCAAACCTGTATCCCTGTTGGGCCACAACTGAACTTTGAAACAATTTGTGTCTGGAAGTGCTACCCATAGTCATCAGGGATTTGTAGGAGGTCTGAGGCAGTTGCTATGGAAACTGTCCCACTCCACTCTTCCTTAGTGAAAGCTTAACCTACAGCAGTTAGCCAGAACTGAAAACAAAAGAAGAAATAAACATAAAGGAGTACAGTATTAACAATAGTTGGATTTGTAGACTGTTTTACATAGATCCATGTAGATTAATTATTATAAATGGAATTTCTGGAACAATTTATTTTAATCTATACTGAGACTTACACCCACAAGTTTTTTTTAAGACTTATCCCACATAATTCTAACTACATGGTCACAAGTGCCTTTGAGCTTTCTTTGTTAAGGACAGTTCTGTTTTGTTTCTAATGTTTAAAAGAAATCTGACCAAACCATAGAATTATTTTTTTAGTCAGATGAGCACAGGAGTTCAGATAAAATTTCCTGATAGTCTGTATTTTAAGTAAAGCTTTCCCAAACATTATTAAAAAATCTCAAAAAATATCAAATAGTATTCAGAAAGCCATTTTAATGAATAATATGATAAAACTAACATGATTTGAAATGATGTTAAATCTGTAAGTACATTCTCAGTTGCCAACCTGTGATTTGGGAGTGGGGTAGAGAGGATTTGGAAATTTTCTCGTGGAAAATGTAACAACAACAACAAAAAAAGATGGCATTTAAAAGATTTTTTTCCCAACATCTTATAGAATTTTCCATTCACAATACTAAATTCTCCTTGGTTAAAGAGCTATCAAAAGGAGTATGGAAATACAAAGATGAGTAAAATAAAAGCATGTATAATTATTAATGATGCCTGGGGTATCTAGGATCTACTTGTTCACATCAATAGTAAAATCAGGTTCAGTTCTATAATCATTTGTTTACCCCAGATTTTCCTGTTAAGTGCTCAAGAAGTCCCTCTGCACAATGACTACTATAACTTGCTACATAGACTGCCACTCTGCCATGGATCACCAGGAAGGAAACATGAGACCAAAGGCACAGAGGCATTTACATTTTTATTATCAGATAATATGCAAAACGTATCCATCCCTTATCATCAATTTAATCCAATTTCTAAACTAGTAGTAGATGAATATGTTCCTTCAATTCATAAATAAAAAGAGGGTACACATGTTGAAGTGGTTATTTTGAAGAAAGTACATGAAAGGGTTGCATCGATTGGTCTACCAAAAGTTTTAATTTCAATCTCATCCATTCATCTGGGTAACTTCATATAAACCTTCCTGTCTCAGCTAAATATTATTTCAACAATAAAGGCCTTCATATTTTAGAGTACTTGCCATACTTACAACTTTTGTTCAATACCTATCTTCTGTAAATTATATTTTCTACTAAATTGGGGATTATAACTCTCTATTTATTGTTGTTCAATTAATATATTGATTGATTAGTTGAACTTACATTTAAATATTACACATTTTGCTAATTAGTGTTAAGTGAATAATTTTTCTTAATTCTTCAGTTTCTTGCTGCTTCCGATAAAATATGAGAATATTAACTACAAAAGTTTCTTTGACATGTGCATTTCTTTAACTTTTATAACTGAATGAATTGTGCAGAATTATTTTTAAAATATTTGTGCATGTATGGACATGTTTGAGTTATCAAACCCAACGATAGTAATGGTTGTCATATGTCAAGCTTTTGTAAAATTATCCTCAGTGTGCTGATTGACTTATTTTCAAAATCATAATGAAATTCGTAGATTATATCTGAAAACTAAGTGCAACCAAGAAGTGGTCCACTATGTAGTAAAAAAAAAAATTGTTGAAAACTTTGGCTTGATTATCAGAGGGCATAATTACAAATTTGCTTACTTTTTAATTGCTTTGTTTTACCAAAGAGAGCAAAGTTACAGCAGGAAGAGTTTTTTAAAGATCATTCTGCATAATTCAGTTATAAGAATTAAAGAAATGAGGAGTGAAAGGCTAACTGATTTTTTCCCAAACACAATCAATAAAAAACATAGGTATAGAAATCAAATTTTTGAAAGCTATAAATACACTTTTTCCACTGCAAATATGTGGACTTAATTTCAGTTATTTCCTGCCTCAAAAACTGTATTCTTTTGAAAAGTTTTTCCTTAAGCAAAAAATAAATTATAGCATTCACATTTTGTGAATGAATTAAATCTTTACCTCTTTAGCCTGGTAACTTAGTGTAAGAATATTTAAAAAAAAAGAAGACAAAGAAGAGCCTACTGTCACTCATTCAACAACAAAATGTTACTGTTAGCATTTTGATTAATGTCTTCTTTGAATCAAGACACCATTGTCTTACAGCAATTGACCAGTTGCTAGTCTAGACTCTGAAGTTGAGGATGGAGGTACCATCTAAATTAAATACTTTGATATTCCACAGGCTGAGAACATGCACATCTGAGACATGTTAGTTGAAATTCCGTACAATCCTCAATTGCCAAGTTTGGATGGAATGAACCTAATGCTAAAGTAAACAAACTAAGAAAAACTGACATTAAAATGTATATTGTACAAAGGTCCTACAGACAACAGTGAGATGAGAAGGGTCACCACTCAAAGATTTAAACTTGTAGCTATAAACTATGAACTATTTTTTGGCTCTAGGGAGGAATTGCAAAGGTAGGGGAAAGAGTTTCAAGACTGAGCAACTTAAAGTGCAGTAAGTCAGAGAAAGACAAATACGGTATGATATCATATGTGGAACCTAAAAAAAGTGGAAACAGTAAAAGGGTGGTTGCCAGTTACTGGGAGGCAGGGGAAGTGGGGAGATTTTGATTAAAGGGTACAAAGTTCCAGTCGCAAGATGAGTAAGTTTTGGGGGATCAAATATACAGCATGGTGACTACAGTTAACAATACTTGTATACCTGGGAGTTGCTAAGAGGGCAGATATCTTAGATGTTCTCACCACACTCATGTGCACACACAGACACACATACACAACTGGTAATAATATGAAGTGATGGATGTGTTAACTAACCTTATTGTGGTACTCATTTTACAGTACATACTTGTATCAAATCACCATGTTGTAGACCATAAACTTACACAATATTGTATGTCAGTTATATGTCAGTAAATCTGAAAAAAAAATAGGACAACCAATTAATTCAGAGGTATTTTCTAAGCTTTCTGTTGGGGACACATGAATACAAGAGGTGATTCTTTCCCTCAAGTATCCAGCAGTTTAACTGAGAATATACTTTTCTCACCATTTTATTACTTCACATGCATTTACTGAGTATTTATAGAGTATTCAAGGCATTATAAATTATTGGTAAAAGAGGAATAAAAATACGTGTCATACAATCAAAAGAATGTCATCATAGGAGTAATATTGTAAAAATTTCATTAAAACATGGTAAGTGCTAAGATGGCAGAATGCCCACTTCTCAGTCTTCACTTACTCTTCATGTAACTCCCATGAGAAGAATATAAGAATTTAATTTATTTAATTATGGTGATAAATATAGAAAAATAGACTAATATAAAACTAGCAAAGCATATAAATAGTAAATTACAGTGGACCAAGCTATAATTGCAACAAACATATGAAAGAATGCTGAAGCTTCTAATAGAGGACTGTCAACTACAGCAGTAATGAGATACCATTTTCTTCCATCAGGTTGGTGGAAATCAAAAAGAAGAAAGTGGTCAATGTTTTCTATACCAGCTCATTGCTGGAAAGGATCTAACTGCTATGAATTCATTAAAACTCACAAAGAAATACTTACTAAAATAAAAACGTGTATATTTAAACAAAATAACAACTAACAAATAAGACAAATAACTAAGGACAAAAGTGAAAATCCTTCCAGGAGCATCCAAATATTCACTGCTGGGGAAGATTTAAGCAATGAGGTTTTAATCCATGCTGTTGAATATTGCACATTGATTAACAGCATGAGTCAGATCTATGCCCTTGACTGGAGGCTTATTCATGATGTATGTTTCATGAAAAAACATTTTTGCTAAATAACATTTACATTGTGATACTGTTTTTTTAAGCAGATAACATAAAACTCAATTTATATGATCTATACATGTGTATGTTTTCACCAATGTGAAGAAAGATGTGGAAGAGACTGCTATTGACTGGAAACTGGGGTATGAGGAGGAGAATTAATATAGGATTGTAATTTTAACATTTCCCCTTACATAGCTTCTTATATTCTCACTAGTTCAGGTGAACACATGTTTGATTTAGCCGAAAATGTTAATTATAACAAAACTTACAGATATTCTGGAAAATAGTAAGATGAATACACTTGAAACATTTTTTTAGATTATTAATTGCTTGTAATTTATAGACCTGTGGCTTTTTCACATCCATTTCTACAAGGAATCAAGAAGTTGATAATATTACTCTTAACATTAAGCCATGTTAAACCAAAATGGAATTTTTAATGTTTTCACATTAACTTGTGAATTAATTGCTACCTCTTATCACACCAACTAGTAGGTAGGTTGGCATAAGTAGTAGTATTGTCTCACTTTACAAGTGGTATGTCCTAATCCTTACACTAAATAAAAGAAACAACATTGATAAATATTCAGAAGGTAGCCCCGATATACCTACATAAATCAAATTGCAACTGTGAGAAGGGATCTACAACTCTTTTCAGAGGATATTCTTTTAAGAAACTGAAATGCTTCTAACCTACTTCTGAATAACTAATTATGCTAGTTCATTGCACAGGATACTACAGATAAAACAACTAGGTTGAGGTTTCACAGCAATGATTGGTCCAGATGTTTGAATTTTGATTATGTTTGAGATGGAAACACTCAAAAATGTGTGCTTTAATTATAGACAAGAAAATAATTTTTACTCTGCCTCATCCATCACCCTGCCAAGGCTGAGATTTCTGTAACTACTGCTTTGTTCAACACATTTGTAAACAGACATTCCACAATTTTGCTAGAACTGTTTTCAAATTACAACTTGCATATGATTTGCTTCAAGAAGTATGGAAATGAATATTCCCATACATACATTAACATATTCACTAACTAGGTCTCTATGAGCTGGTCCACATGAAAAACTTTCAGAGAACCAGGCAGGATATTTTTCATGATGGAAGTACAAAATATACACTAAGCATTGACTTTTGAAATACACTCAAAGGTCTTTAATGTTACAGCTCATTCTTATTTTCTCATAGAAAGAGAGGCAAGTTAGTATCACTTTTATACATTCTTTATTTATACATTCTTTGCAACCACCGAATTTTGTGGCTCATAAAGTCACTAATGTTACCTTCTGTGATAAAGTTTGCTGAGGAGAAGTTAGGAATAGGTTTTGGTCAATTTTAACTTGTGAGTGTTCTGCCTTCTACATACTTTTAAACGATACTGCTGTCAATTAAACTATTGAGCATTGTCTCCATTTTCAGAATAAAGGGTCTTCTCTTAAATGGTTTAAGTTTCATCTACTCAGATGATTAAACTGGATCCAAGGTTTTCACCAAGTAATAGTTGCATGATGTAGTGAATGGATTTGGGGGGGGGATTAGGTATCAGTATGCCACAGTCTGACTACATTATTTAAAATAAACTGATGAAATTTGGCATAATTTATAGCAGCAATTTTTAGGTCATCTTAGTGAAACCATATATCACACAAAGCACAAATTCTGGTTTCCCATTTTACCTTCCAAATAAGCACTGACGATCAGGCAGCATTTAACATTTATCATGCTTATCTTCACAGCTGCAGTGGCACTAAAGGTGACTAAGAATGGCAAGAAGGGTTTTTTGTAAAGAGTTTAAAATAAATGGAAATAGCGATTGATTTTCCTTTGCTTGTTGAGTGGTTCGAGGTAGATAAGCGGATTTGTAGTGAGGTCATCAGTCACAATTGGATGGTAATTTGAAAATGGATTAGCTTAGAAGTAGCAATTTCTGCTCCATGGGTTTCAGCGAAAAAGTCTGCCTAATTCTGTAAGAGACCTCAATAAACTGGCAGAGATCAATGCCTACCTAATGTGCCATTATGCACTGGGCACACTTCAGTGACTGCAGCACAGCTGTGGCTGGGTTTTGCTTGATATTTCTTTAGCGGTTGCACCACAGGTGCTCCACATGATTATTTTGCCCCAAGGAATAAACTCTTTAGGGAATTAAAATAGACAAGAGGCTTTTCTTCCTAAGAAGGTTTTCACTTTTAAACTGAGGAATGACCAGTGTCAGATGTCAGTAATAGCAGCCCACTAACAAATAAAGACTAAACAATTTAGGGGAAGGCAATCATCCTCTATTATATGCCTGGACGGCACTTTCTTATGTCTAAAATGTTATAGTGTAAGACTACCTGCCTTCATAGCTTGAAAGGACATGGCAATACAAATTCCAAGTTGGAAATGTTCAACATTTTAAAGATTATAGAGTTTCATCTTAAAATTTAAGAGCTAGCATTAAGTTTTTTAGCCTTTTCTTGTAATTTGCCATGCAAATTAGCTGCCAATGAAGAAGGGTAAGAAATACAGTTGAATGAATGTATAGTAAAATTTGAACATAGGATCCTCTGTGAATAATCCTTAGGTTCTTATGCTCCCTAGATTTCTTCACTGATTGCTTTCAAATATGTGTAGCAACAGTGAATAAAATATTAAAGGCAGGAAAGATCATGTGAAATACAGGTCTGTATAGTAGAAATAGTAATTCACTTTATACTTTAAAAAAGGAATAGTAATACTATTATTTATCTGAAAATACCTATTCTGTAGCTCTTTAAATTTGATATGATATGTAATGAGATGGGTAAGGCAACACACAGAAAGGAATTTATTGAGAACAACTTATGACTGATTCTTTGGCACTAGTGTGAATAATATTTGGTGTATGGTCTAAAACCTTTGAAGTCATTTCTTCTGTATGTAAGTTAGATGATGTATTTATAGTTAATAACCAGACTTATAAGCAACATTGGATTTCATTCAGCTGCCTAGTCTGTTCTAATGAAAAGGAATACAATACAATGATTAGCCAAATAATACTCTAAGATTTTAGAGACAAAGAAAAGGGTTTCCTGTATCAAATTATACCTCAATCTACTCATGCAAAATTCTTTCAAAAAGGGATATTTATTTAATCTAGTTACATGTTAATTTCCAAATGGAATATTCCTCATAGAGGTAATATATTAACTTGGAGTAGTTCTGTAACAAGGATGGTGATAGTCCTATTTAATGCTTCCAAAGAATTATGTTCAAATTTCAAATGGATAAAAAAATTTTTTTAAAAGGACTTAATTCAGAAAAGAACTGTTGCCATAGTGAGGGGACTTGCCATGCCATTTGGAAAAAACAGAACTCACTGGAAGAATTGGTGAAAAAACCAATTTGAAGGTTATCACATGAAAGGAAGACAAAGCTTCAGTGGCTGTGTGAATCCACCAGGAGTACTCAGGATACACTGTGGCTCCTTAGAAACAATTCAGAGAAATAAGAAGAATAACATTTTAGTTTACAGAAGAATCTGAAAATGGAATGAGCTCCCTTGAAGTTATTACAAAAGTAACTCTTCTACAGGGGCATTTGAGCTCAGAGAAGAGATCCTTGGGTTATGGATTAGCTGTGAACACAAACATGTTCTTTAATCTCTGACCTCCTTGTGTTAATTCATAAAATGCATGGGTTAGACAAAAATACTTAATCCTATTTTTAAATGATAAAAATTACTTCATAGATTCCATGTATTGGGTACACTGGGTGGCTTAATTTTTGATTTATTTAAAATCCAATGATTTTAATGGAAAATTTACCTTAAATTTACTTAGAGATTATATATGTATGTATGCATGTATGTATTTCTTCTAATCCATTCTGTCACTTAGACAAGCTTCTCAAAGACATGTTCTTTTGAAATTATTATAAAAAGGAAAAGAAATACTTCACATTTGAATAAAATGAAATATATTTTTAAAACTCACCTTAAGAGAAAACAAATAATAAGAATAGTAGATATAGCAGGTCATGGATTTTCAGACACTAAATAACTGGGGAAATGCAATGAAGAACATAAAGGACTCAGGCTTAGTGGAGAGGACACTTTTGGAACGATCTGTTTGGTAGAATGAATTTTAAAGCAGAAAGAGAATGGTAGACGAAAAGAGAGGTTATACTAAATTGGGAAACCAAAATAGTTGATCTTTCCAGCTTTAAAAATGCTATATTCTAGGACTTTAGATGATTTGGAATGAAAAATTAAGAGAACACGGCCAGTGTAGTTATTTACAATAAAGTAGGGTAATACAAGCTTTACTGAGTTTTTATTTTCATTGAGAAATTAAAACATTTCTTGACTCTGGTGGAAACTTAGATGGAGCAGTAAATAGGATGGTACCTAGTGTATGGTCAGGCTCAGTCTTGTTTTTTTTAATCAAATTATCTCATTATTTTCAGTATGTTCTGAGAAACACTTAAGGAACTTCTCGTCTGTGTATGTGTGGGTTACAGAGAATAAATGTATTTTCAAAATTGAATAAGTATAGGTACATGTAAATTATTTATTTTAAATATCAGATCTAGATTATTGATGATATGAATGGAGTCAAACATTAATATCCTTGGCATTACATTACTGTTGCACTCTTGATGGTACAGTTGTAGCTCATTCACTTAATAGTTGTCACATACAAAATGTAGTCAGGATCCTAAAACAGCACATAGCATCAAAGAATGTGAGCTCTGGAGCTGGGGGAGGGCAGAGGGGATGGTTCAAAAGTTGCCTGCCTACTTTGAGTTCTTGAATTCTGTCTGCTATTTTGATAAGCTTTTGCTCCTGTTCTCTAAGCCCTGTTTCTTTAAGATGTAAAGAAACAATAGCTCCTCTATCACAGAGCCATTATGAAAATAAATGAGAAAAAGTATTAACATAGTTTTTTTCAACAAATGTTAGCTATTGTAATCTAATAAAGAATCTTATAAAACAAAAGGTATTGATTGTAGAGCTTTGAATAGTGTTTTCTTCTTTCTTGCCTAGAGACTCATATTTGTCATTTACTCTTTAATCACTGTCTATTATTTTAGATAAAACTCTTTCAGCAATTCTTAAATAATTTTTTAAATAAAAGGTATTACATATCAAAATGAAATTCTGAGCCCCTTCCTTCCTTTACCTGCATTGCTCTCTGTCTTACATTCCTTCACTGTCTGGCGTGAAATTCCATGAGACTTGGAGATGTGAATTAAAGAAATGATTTGGGTGAATGTCAAACCAAAACTACCAGTGCTATATGAAGGTGCCCGTATTTATTTCCTTTATCCTCCGTTAAAAATTAAAAATCCATGCTTTGCATTTTTTTTTAGCTAAGGTTGGGAGAGGAGGTGAATTTAAATGTTTTTAACAAACTTTAACATGCCAAGACGTCAGTGGAATTTGAATCATTATAATTTATGCATATTTGTTGAGGGCTATGCTTTTGCTTGTGTAAATAGCTATTTTTTATGTTTCCCAGCAAGTTATCTGTTATCAAGGAAAATATTCCTTTATATGCAACTTCGTGTGTGAGAACGTTCTCACCAGTTAAAGGCACAGCAAACAAAACATCCAAGACAATTCATAGAAAGTAAAAAGATTTTTATGCTAGCATTTATATTAGTCACTTAAAACTGTTACAACCACCAGCCTTTATATCTTATTATTATTTGAAAATAAAATAGTAACATTCCTATTAAGTGCATTGGGTTTGTTACTTCCTCTTGCCATAATCACATCTTTCAGGAATTGAACTGTGTGTGGGAATGTTTATGTGCATGTGTATGCACACACATACTTTTTCTCATAGATACTTTTGTTATACCTGTATTACTTTCATTTCCTGGAAAAACCTTTAGTAGAACATAAAGTCAGAGTTCTTTAGATTTGCCTTTGTCTTATGTCTTCCCACAGGTTTTCAGGCACCTATCAGATTGTCTTCAGTATTGAAACAGAAAAGAAATAGACTCATTACAGAACAAAGTTTGATTTTCTTCTCTGAAAACACCTGGGAACTGCAAATAAACAATATACATAAAATGCGAGAAAAAATTTTAGGACTACCACAACCACAAAACAAATAAGTAAATAAAATAAAGTTTTGGTTACACTGTGAAAACATAAAAGAGTAAAAGGGAAGAGCAGAATGTGCCCCACCAAGCACACATTGAGATCTGCTGTTTTCCCTGTTGGTGTCCACATGGCTTTGATTTTCATCTAATTGCAAAAGAACACAAACATTGGCAAATGCTTTATTGCATGTTTGGTGACCCCAGTGTGTTAAATAGGACTTGAATTTAAATGTCTAAAGAAAACCCCTGTATGGTATGTTTGTTTGACTTTTATTCCCAGAAAATTAATAGGCCCATTAATCAAAGAAGAAACATCATTTGGAAAAGTGGAAAACAGTTTTGATAGAGGGATTAAAAAATAAGCATATTCTCCTTCCTCATGAACTTTGTTATTAATAACTTTGAAAAAGACATTCCATTCTTAGGACACAATGATTAAAGGGGTTTTACCTTCTGTTTGAATTGCCCAATGCTCTTTACAGAATAGGACACTGAAATTGACGGTCAAGAGTTGTTTTAGTTTTGATGAGTGTAAAGAAATGAACAATGTCATCCAAAGGTTGACCATCTAGCTAGTCGCCTGCTGTCACCCCCAAATTTTGTAAGTAAAGTCCAACAATCTTGGTGATATTGTCAGCTAGGATAGATTTAGGCTATATCTGCTGTTCAGTCTATATTTCAGTAGGTCAAATTCTACTTGTCAGATTATTCCTCTATCATAATATTTGAAAGAAAGGAGAATATAATATTCCTTTGATGATAAGGAGAACAAAGATAAATATTTCCTTAGTAGATTGTCCCTTTGCTGTCCCTACTAACCAGTGTCAGCCAGCAGTTTAAAGCAGACACCTATTCAGGGATAGATACATATAGCATTTACAAGATAATGTAGATACTCACGTATCACATATATTTAGACTTTACTATAATCAGCTATCTGATTTCCTTGTATAATTCAGCTGTCTGGATTTAAAATGGTGCTCATTTTCAGAAGTGATATTAATCATACCAGTGTCATTTAAATATTGTGTATGCATTTTAGCATTAATTCCTCTCCCAATCTAGAATAGTTACTGATAGTTTTCTGCCATATCCCATCAGTTGTCAAATTTTCTATATTCTTCTTTGAAATGTATTTTCCTGTAATTATATTTTTATTGATAGCATCTTTCTTTGGGTCCTCTTTACCTTTCACTTAGTAAATTAGAGCAATAGGAAGGAATTAAAGATTATTTTGAGTATTTTCTGCAATTTTAAGCCTGGAAAGATGGTGCATAACATTAAAAGTAGTAGTTAAAACAAAAAATTCAGGAGAAAAGTGAGCTTAGTTTTGACCAGACTAGTCTTGATACATTCACTTAGGAAAACCAACACACAGATGCATTTATCTGTATTTGTATGTACAGTGGAAGTGGCCAGCAGTATATTGGTACACTGATTCTAGAATGGTATAGCCTTGGGTATTCTGACAAGCAAAGATTTAAGTGTTGAAATAGGTTTGGAAGTCAAGCTACCCAATTACTATCTATGATCTTACATTCCCCATGCCCCCCACACACAATTTTTAAAGATTGACAATTAATATTAACCTATTAAATAATTTGCATAAGCTAACAAATTTACTTACATAATTTTATTCACTGTTTTCAAAGTGAATTTCATTCTGGTAGTTTATTTTGTTTTTTAAGAGGGAGAGAGAATGCAAATATTACTATATAGAAATGCAAACATTTCCTCTAGGAAATACTAGTGTAAGGTTATCTAGTGAGTGGAGAGGCTACAAAAAAAAATGAGATAAGGGGTTTCCAAACTTTCACTATGGGAAGATGACAGAAGATGCTTTAGGATAGAAAAGACAGTTACATTTAATAGATAGGGGAAATTTAGGAAAGAGCATGAAATTTCAAGAAGTTATAATGATGAGAAAAAAATCATGATGATAATTACATAGATAACATCAATTTAATTACTAACATAAAAATGAGTTTACTTGGGAGGATTAAAGATGGCAGTGTGAGAGTTGAGACAGAAACCTCCTCCCGAAACCACATATACTTTGAAAATATAGCAAATACAACTAATCCTGAAAGAGCAACGGGAAAGAAGGCTGCACCATACTGCCTACACCTGGGGAACAGACCAGACCTCATGGAAAAGAGCAAAGTACCAAAGCCATGATCCACAGAACTGAAGCCCTTCCCTGACCCCAGCTCACTGGCGTGAGGAAGAGAAACAGAGCAGGGAGGGGGTGGAGGCCGGGGACTACTGAATACCGAGCCCTGGAGATCTGCTCTGGAAACACGAACCTGCATTACATGGTGGTCTGGAGATTACTCGGATTGGAAAGCTAAGACAGGCAGAATACTTGGAGAGACTGAGATTCTAGCCACTTGTGGAGAACAGGTAACCACACAGGAGACTCTGGGACAATACAAAGGTGGACACTGAGAGACTTTCTAACAGAGGGCTGCTAAAGGACCTAGGATTGCATAGAGCTCGCTGCTCGGGAAAAAGGACAGGTGGACAAAATTGTCCCAACACACTCTGCCTAGCAGGAAGGGAACTTTCAGGAGTTTCGGGTGCTCCATCCCCTGGCTGGTAACACAGCTACAAGGCCCACCACTGTGATACGCAGCCTGGTGCTCATTTTTCCTGGCTGGCACTGGCTTGGGAAGCAACTGTCCCTATCATTTCAGTAGGCCAGCCAGAAGGTGGCCCTGCATAAGGCACATACAAGTGCATAGCATAGAGGCTTTTCTCTGTGTGCTTAAGGCACTGGCCCTGGCAATGGAGGCAGGCACTGCAGCTGAGAAACAGGAAGAGTTCTTTCCTCCTGAGAGGTACCAGCACTGCTTACCTGCGACCCCTGCAATTGCTCAAGGAGCTGAGCAGCTCCAGAAAGTAGAGCTTCTGGGCAGTAGAGGGCGCCACCTACAAATATGAAAAGCCAAAGGAACCTGGTTCAACTCAAAATCCCACAAACACCAGAAAGAGGACCAAGTGAAACCCTACTCACCAAACTTCCTGAAAGAGAGTTCAAAATAAAAATCTTAAATATGCTCATGGAGCTACAGAAAAATATTCAAGACCTCAGGGAGGAATTCAAGAATGACATATAAACATTGAAAAATACAGTATACAAAATGAAACATACAATGGAGGGATTTAAAAGCAGATTAGATGAAGTGGAGGAGATGGTAAATGATGTAGAAATTAGAGAGCAGGAATACAAAGAAGCTAAGGTGTAGAGAGAGAAAAGGATCTCTACGAATGAAAGAATATTGAAAGAACACTAAGACCAATCCAAATGAAACAATGTTCACATTATACAGATACCAGAAGAACAGAGAGAAAAAGGGATAGAAAGTGTCTTTGAGGAGGTAATTGCTGAAAACTTCCCAATCTGGGGAAGGAGATAATCTCTCAGGCCATGGAGGTGCACAGATCTCCCAGCACAAGGGACCCAACAAAGACAACACCATAACATATAATAATTAAAATGGCAAAGATCAAGAATAAGGACAGTGTATTAAAAGCAGCCAGAGAGAGAAAAAAAGATCACATAAAAAGGAAAACCCATCAGGCTATCATCAGGCTTCTCAACAGAAACCTTACAGGCCAGAAGGGAGTGGCATGGTATATTTAATGCAATGAAACATAATGGCCTCAAGCCAAGAATACTCTACCCAGCAAGATTATCATTTAAATTTGGAGGAGGGATAAAAGAATTTCCAGATAAGCAAAAGTTGAAAGAATTTACGTTCCACAAACTGTCCCTATAGTGTATTTTGGAGGGACTGCTATAGATGGAAGTGTTCTTAAGGCTAAATAGATGTCACCAGAAAAAATAAAACTGTAATAAAGAAAGTAGACCAATTAATTACTAAACAAATGGAAAATTAAATCAACTACCCCAAAGTCAGTCAAAGGATAGACAAAAAGTACCGAATATGATACCTCATATATAAAGAATGGAGAAGGAAGAAAACAGAGGAAAGAAAAAAAAACCTGTAGATTGTGTTTGTAATACTGTACTGAGATAAGTTAGACTGCTAGATAGTAAAGAAGTTACACTTGAACCTTTGGTAACCATGAATCTAAAGCCTGCAATGGCAATAAATACATGCCTTTCGATAATGACCTTAAATGTAAACGGTGTGACTGCACCAATCAAAAGACACAGACTCACTGAATAGATAAAAAAACAAGACCCATCTATATGCTGCCTACAAGAGACTCACTTCAAACCCAAAGACATACACAGACTAAAAGTGAAGGGATGGAAAAAGATATTTCATGCAACTAATAGTGAGGTAAAAGCAGGAGTTGTAGTACTTTTATCAGACAAAATAGACTTCAAGACAAAGAAAGTCACCAGAGACAAAGAAGGACATTACATAATGATAAAGGGGCCAGTCCAATAAGAGGATATAACCATTATAAATATCTATGCATCCAACACAGGATCACCAACATATGTGAAACAAATACAGAATTAAAGGCGGAAATAGAATGAAATGCATTCGTTTTAGGAGACTTCAACACACCACTCACACCAAAGGACAGATCAACCACACAGAAAATAAGGAGACAGAGGCACTGAACAACACATTAGAACAGATGGACCTAACAGACATCTACAGAACTCTACACCCAAAAGCAGCAGGATACACATTCTTTTCAAGAGCACATGGAACATTTTCCAGACTAGATCATATACTAGGCCACAAAAAGAGCCTCAGTAAATTCAGAGGGATTGAAATAGTACCAACCAGCTTCTCAGACCACAAAGATATGAAACTAGAATTAAATGATGCAAAAACAAAAAACAAAAAAATCCCACAAACACATGGAGGCTTCACAACATGCTCCAAAATAATCAATGGATCATTGATCAAACAGAAACAAAGATCAAGCAATATATGGAACCAAATGACAACAAGAAAAACACCACAAAATCTGTGGGATGCAGCAAAGGCCGTGCTAAGAGGGAAGTATATTGCAATACAGACCTACCTCAGGAAAGAAGAACAATCCCATATGAATAGTCTAAAATCACAATTAATGAAACTAGAAAAAGAACAAATGAGACTCAAAATCAGTAGAAGGAGGGACATAATAAAGATTAGAGCAGAAATAAATAAAATAGAGAATAAAAAACAATAGAAAGAATCAATGAAAGCAACAGCTGGTTCTTTGAGAAAATTAAAAATATAGATAACCCCTAACCAGACTTATCAGGAAGAAAAGAGAGTCTACACACATAAACAGAATCAGAAATGAGAACAGAAAAATCATGGTGGACACCACAGAAATACAAAGAATTATGAGAGAATACTGTGAAAAAATTATATGGTAACAAATTGGATAAACTAGAAGAAATGGACAATTTTCTAGAAAAATACAACCTTCCATGGTTGACCCAGAAAGAAATAGAAAATCTGAACAGAACAATTACCATCAACGAAACTGAATTGGCAATAAAAAATACTACCTAAGAACAAAACCATTGGACCACATGGCTTCATTGCTGAATTTTATCAAACATTTAGTGAAGACATAATACTCATCTACCTTAAAGTTTTCCAAGAAGTAAAGAGGAGAGAATACTTCCAAACTTATTCTATGAGGCCAGCATTGCTCTAATACCAAAACCAGAAAAAGACATCCTACCAAAAAAAAAAAATTACAGACCAATACCCCCTGATGAATGTAGATGCAAAAATACTCAACGAAGTATTAGCAAACCAAATTCAAAAATACATCAAAAAGATCATCCATCATGATCATGTAGAATTTATTCCAGGGATGCAAGGATGGTATAATATTTGAAAATCCATCAACATCATCCAGTACATCAACAACAAGAAGGATAAAACCACATGCTCATCTCCATAGATGCTGAAAAAACATTCAACAAAATTCAAAATCCATTCATGATAAAAACTCTCAACAAAATGGGTATAGAGGGCAAGTACCTCAACATAATAAAGGCCATATATGACAAACCCACAGCCAACATCAAACTTAACAGTGAGTAGCTGAAAGCTTTTCCTTTAAGATCAGGAACAAGACAAGGATGCCTACTCTTCCCCTACTTTTATTCAACATAGTACTGGAGGTCCTAGCCATGCCAATAAGACAACACAAAGAAATACAAGGCATCCAGATTGGGAAGGAAGAAGTTAAACAGTAAGTAGGAAGTTAATCTGCTTACAGATGACATGATATTGTACATAAAAAACCCTGAAGAATCCACCCCAAAACTCCTGGAACTAATAGCTAAATTCAGCAAAGTGGCAGGATACAAAATCGATACACAAAAATCTGTTGCATTCCTAAATACTAATGATGAATTAGCAACAAGAGAAATCAAGAAAACAATTCCATTCACAATTGCATCAATAAAGAATAAAACACCTAGGAATAAACCTAACCAAAGAGGTAAAAGAACTATACCCTGAAAACTACAAGACACTCATGAGAGAAATTAAAGAAGATAACAATAAATGGAAACACATCCTGCGCTCATGGATAGGAAAAATTAATAGTCAAAATGGCCATCCTGCCTAAAGCAATCTACAGATTCAATGCAATTCCTATCAAAATACCAACAGCATTCTTCAATGAACTGGAACAAATAGTTCTAAAATTCATATGGAACCACAAAAGACCCCGAATAGCCAAAGCAATCCTGAGAAGGAAGAATAAAGTGGGGGGGATTACACTCCCCAATTTCAAGCTACACTACAAATTCACAATAATCAAGACAATTTGGTACTGGCACAAGAACAGACCCATAGACCAATGGAATAGACTAGAGATCCCAGAAATAAACCAAAGCATGTATGGTCTATTAATATATGATAAAGAAGCCATGTATATGCAATGGGGAAATGACTGCCTCTTCAACAACTGGTGTTGGCAAAACTGGATAGCTACATGCAAGAGAATGAAGCTGGATTACTGTCTAACTCCATACACAAAAGTAAACTCAAAATGGATGTATGACCTGAATGTAAGTCATGAAACCATAAAACTTAGAAGAAAACATAGGCAAATATCCCCTGAATATAAACATGAGCAACTTTTTCCTGAATGCATCTCCTCAGGCAAATGAAACAAAAGCAAAAATGAACAAACAGGACTACCTCAAACTAAAAAGCTTCTGTACAGCAAAGGACACCATCAGTAGAACAAAAAGACATCCTACAGTATGGGAGATTATATTTATAAATGACATATCCGACAAGGGATTAACATCCAAAATATATAAAGAACTTGCACGCCTCAACACCCCAAAAACAACCCTATTAAAAAATGGGCAGAGGATATGAACAGACAATTCTCCAAAGAAGAAATTCAGATGGCCAACAGGCATATGAAAAGATGCTCCACATTGCTAATTATCAGGGAAATGCAAATTAAAACCACAATGAGCTATCACCTGTCACCAGTTAGGATGGCCAACATTAAAAAGTCTACAAACAACAAATGCTGGCGAGGATGTGGGGAAAGGGGAACCCTCCTACACTGCTGGTGGAATGAAAATTAGTTCAACCATTGTGGAAAGCAATATGGAGGTTCCTCAAAAAACTAAACATAGAAATGCCATTTGACTTGGGAATTCCACTTTTAGGAATTTACCCAAAGGAAACAAGATCTCAGATCAAAGAGACATATGCACCCCTACGTTTATCGCAGCTCTGTTTACAATAGCCAAGATATGGAAGCAACCTAAGTGTCCATCAGTAGAAGAATGGATAAAGAAGATGTGGTACATATACACAATGGAATATTTTTCAGCTGTAAGATGAAAACAAATCCTACCATTTGCAACAACATGGATGGAGCTAGAGGGTATTATGCTCAGTGAAACAAGCCAGTCGGAGAAAGAAAAGTACCAAATGATTTCCCTCATTTGTGGAGTATAACAATGAAGCAAAACTGAAGGAACAGAACAGCGGCAGACTCACAGACTCCAAGAAGGGACTATAGGTTACCAAAGGGGTGGAGGAGGGTGGGTGGGGAGTGAGGGGAAAGGGTATTTAGGGGTATTATGATTGATAAACATGGGTGTTGGGGGGTCCCAGGGAAGACAGTGTAGCACAGAGAAGACAAGTAGTGACTCTGTGACATCTTACTATGCTGATGGACAGTGACTGCAATGGGGATTGGGGGGGACTTGATAATATGGGTGAATGCATTAACCACAATGTTTTTCATGTGAATCCTTCATAAGCATGTATATTAGTGATATCATAATAAAAAAATTTTTTAATGAGTTTGGTTGAAAAGCTTTTGATGCGAAGCTGTTCTGGAGGTTTGAGAAAATATGTGGCAAGTTTAAGGAGAACAGAAATGTTAGTGATAGCTGTAAAAGAAATGCAACAGGGAGCTCCCTAGGAAATTAGGGGTAAATAAAAGAATTTTGAGTTTGCTTTGTGAGCCCAGCAGTGGTTTAAAAATGCGAGTTTACTGTGGAACTAATTGAAAGTGATGGATTTATTCAAGAAAAGGCTGATGAAGTGATGTAAGTGTGGAAGGGGTTTCCTACATGTGTCACCTTTGGCAATGCAAAGTTGGGGCAGTCGTGGGCCCAGATGATTTTGAATGTCATGAAAAAAAATCATTCAAAGTGGATGATCAAGAACTTTCACTTCAGTGTAATTCTGAGTAGCACACGACCTCTCTGTTCTTTTAAGTATGCATGAAAATTGTCATAATAACAGTGAGCCTTTGTTGAGTCCTTACTGTCAGCCAAGCAGAGTCATGTGTATTGACTCAGTTTATCTTTGCAAATATTTTATTTTTATCCATAAAGTAACCCCATTTTCAGCTAAAGAACTTGAGATTAGAAAGTTAAATAAGATATTTCCCTTTTTCCTTGGAGAGAGGAGTGGGTTATCCCTATCTAATCCTTTTTAAGTATAGATCATGTGCTAATGCACACTTAATTTTCATCACACTAACTCCAGGTCTTGACGAACTTCCACATAGTTGCTCTAAGAGCCCGTGGGACTAGCAATGGGTCATACTCAGCAGTCTTCCCAGGCTGCCCCTCTTTTCTTCAGGTGGTTTCCCTAGGTCTGGGCTTTCCTTTTAGCACCCCAGATTTCTTCTATGGATGGTCATTATACCATGTCTCACTGTCCCCAATTCCAATTTACAGTAATGGAGGAGTAAGGAGGCAAAGAGAATATCATCCTTGTTCAGAATTTAGTTATTCAAGAAATAAAACTACTCTGAACAATTAGAGAAAATAATAGTGGTTTTAAGAAATGGTTTTGAAGAACTTAAGAGCAATCACTGGCAAACTTTGAATATGATGTACATCTTATGTAGAAGTTAATTTAAAATCAAATTGATTATAACCCCATACAACAAAAATAAAGGAGAAATCATGAACACATAGGATTAAAAAAAGGACAAAGTAGTATGTCAGTTATAACAGTAAAGTGTGAAAATTCCATCTTAAAAGATACATTCTCTCATTTAAGGTAAAAAACTAAATTCAGTGATATGATGTTTGAAAGATCAAATGGTATCATGAAAATTTGTTAAATTTTAACAAAAAAAAACAAATAATGGATGCAACTCTATTAGGTCATTAACATTAGGAAGAAGGTGACTGCAATTTTAATATTTCTATATAGACATTTCAACAAAAAAAGATTAAATGGAACAATGAATTACTTTTACTTTGTTAAAAATACATAATTAACAATACTCTGGCATGCATGATAGTGGTATAGTGGTTTTTTTTTTACTGAAGTATCATTGATATACAGTATTATATTGGTTTCAAGTATATAACACAGTGATTCAACAGTTACCCATTTTATTAAATCCTCACCCCCACCAGTACAGTTACTGTCAACATAGAAAGATGTTACAGAATCAATGGCTATATTCTCCACACTGTACTACTATCCCTGTGACCAATTTATATTATGATTTGAGAATTTTGTGCCCTTTTATCCCCCTCACCCTGACTCCCACCCACCTACCACAAACCCTCCTCCATGTTAACCACCAGCTACTACTTCTCAGTGTCTATGAGTCTTCTGCTATTTTGTTTTGCTTTGTTTTTAGATTTCACAAATAAGTGAAATCATATGGTATTTGTCTTTCTCTACCTGGCTTATTTCACTTAGCATAATACCCTCTAGGACCACCCATGGTGTTGCAAATGTCAGGATTTCTTTTTTATGGCTGAATAATACTCCATTGTGTATATGTACCACATCTTCTTTATCCATTCATTGATATGTATAGTGGTCTTTTACAATAAGCTTCCTACCACCAAAGAACTCATATTTGAACTCAAGAGACAGTATTATTTATGTTGATGGAGATATACATGGAATGCTGTGAAAATATGTAGTGAAAAACTTCTAAATAGACTATGAGGCCAGACAATACTGTGGGAATAAGCTGCTTACTGGGAATAAGTTACATAGATATGAGATTACCTGTCCAGATACAAAAAGGAAAAATATAACCACAAAGAGCATGCAGCAGGCCAATATCACACATTCCCTATGAGCACACTGGCTTCAAATTATGGTTAACTAAATGCAAGAAGTTTTAATTTATCTTCGACTGTTTCACTTTAAAAAAAACCCTTTGTTCTTTCTTTTTGTCTTTCTTGTTTAATCTTTTTATTAAAATGAATTTTACTTGGAAAAAATTCAAACTTAGTAAAAAAATTGCAAGAATAGTACAAAGAACTCCCACATATCTTTCACCCACCATTCAGTTTTGCAGTTGCTTAGGCAATTATCAACACTGGATTCAATCCAGGATGGTGCCCTGTGCTCAGTGGTCATGCCACTCTCATCTCCTTCAATTAGAATTGTTCCTCAGTTTTCCCTTGACTCTCACAACCTTGATATTTTTTAAGATTTTAGGACATTCATTCTGTAGAATGTCCCTCAGTGAGGGATTGTCTATTTCTTCAAGGTTATAACTAGGTTGCATGTTTTTTGGCAAGAATGCGCAGGAGTGATGTTGTGTCCATATTCCATCTTACCAGTTAGTGTATATTTGATCTGTCCCATTACAGGTGGTGTTAACTTTCATAACTTTATTAAGGTGATCACTGCCAGGTTTCTCCACTAGAAAATTCTATTTCTCTTTTTCTTTGTAATCAGTATTTTGCAGGAAGATATATTGAGACTAAATAATAGCCTGTTCCTCATCCCACATCATTCTGGAACTGTTGATATTTCTTCCTTGTATTATTACTTTGATGATTATCAATGATTACTTTCTAATTTCACTTATCCCAATGCATTTATTATTGACCTTCTGCCATAATGAAAAGATTTACCGTCTCTATTTATTTATTCAGTTGCTTATGTCAGTGTGAACTAATGGATTACAGTTTTACTCAGTACATAATAATCATTACTATAGTTGTCCAGATTTGGTCAGTGGAAGTCCTTTAAGCTAAATCCTTTATCATTTTGGCATGACCAAATATTTATTTGAGTACTTCATTGCTATTTGGCACAGCACAAGGTTCTAGAATCATCTTGGGCTTTTTCTGCTGCAGCCCAGAAATGAACCATTTCCTCAGGGAGCCCTGGTTCCTTTAAGTGAAAAATACTGTGTAGAAATCAAGATCTACTAGATGTGCTTCTTGTTATTGGAGTTTTGCACTCACAGGCCCTCTCAATGGACCAAGCTAGGAAATGTATATATTCACAGATAACTACATACCACACATACACATGCACATATATAAATTTACATTTATATGTATATCCATAACTATATATCTATATTTTAAACTATAACTTCATTCTAATAGATTCAAAAATTTTAACTCTTTATTCAGAGAAGTTTTAGTTTCACTGCAAAATTAAGGGGAAGGTACAGAGATTTCCTGTGTACCCCTACTCCCATACATACATAGCCACCCCCATTATCAGTATCTCCTACCAGAATGAAATATTTATTACAAAATCTGTAGTTTGCTCACATGAATCATGCCTTTATCACATGTTTTATCTAAAAAGTCATCATCATACTCAAGGTCATCTATGTTTTCTCCTGTGTTATTTTTTAAGAGTTTTATACTTTGCAGTTTATGGTCTGCAATCATAAGATTTAAGTCTGTGATCCGTTTTGAGGTAATATTTGTGAAGAGTGTAAGATCTGTGCTAAATTCATTTTTTGAGTGTGAACGTCCAGTTGTTCCAGAACCATGTGTTGAAAAGACTGTCTTTTCTCTACTGTTTTGCCTTTCCTCCTTTGTCAAAGATAAGTTGACTATATCTATCAGGGGAAGGTCTCCTTCTGGACTCTCTATTCTGTTCCATAGAGCTATTTGTCTTTTCTTTCACCAGTGCCACACTAACTTGATTACTGTAGCTCTACAGTAAGTCTTGAAGTCAAGTAGTTTCAGACCTCCAACTTTTATTCTCCTTCAATATTATGTTGGCCATTCTCATCTTCTGCCCTTCCATATGAATTTTAAAATCAGTTTGTCAATCTATAAAATAACTTAATGGGGTTTTGATTGGGACTACATTGAATCTATAGATCAACTAACATTCTGACAATATTGACTCTACCTACCCATAAATATGAAATATTTTTCCATAAATTTAGTTCTTCTTTGATTTCATTTATCAGAGTTTTATATTTTCCTCATTTATGTCTTATGTGTATATATATATATATATATATATAGTTAAACTTATATCTAAGTACTTTTTGTTAGTGCTAATGTAAAGAGTATTGTGTTTAATTTCAAATTCCACTTGTTCATTGGTATAAAGAAAAATATCAACTTTTGTATTTGTGCCTTCTGTTCTACAAACTTGCTATAATAACTTAGTTTCAGGAGGTTTTTCAAATTCTTTTGGATTTTCTGTGTAGACATAGCTTTGATTTTCTCACTATTAAGTATGGTGTTAGCTATAAGAAATTTGTAGATATTCTTTATAAAATTGGGGAAGGTCCCCTCTATTCCTAATTGCTGAGAGTTTTTATCATGAATTGATGTTAGATTTTGTCAGATGCACCTATTGACATGATCATGTTATTTTTTCTTCTTTAGTCTGTTGATGTAATGGATTATATTAACTGATTTTTAAATATTAAACCAGCTTTGCACACCTGATCTAAATCTCACTTGATTGTGGTGTGTAATTCATTTTATACATTGTTGAATTTGATTTGCTAATATTTTGTTGAAGATTTTTGCATCTATGTTCATGAGAGATATTGGTCTGTAGTCTTCTTGTCTTATGGTGTCTTTGTCTGGTTTTGGTACTAGGGAAATGTTTGCCTGATAGGATGAGTTAGGAAGTATTCTCTCTGCTTCTATCTGTTGAGATTATAAAGAATTGATACAGTTTCTTTCATGAGTGTTTGGTAGGCTTTATGAGTGAATCCATCTGTCCCTGGTGCTTTTTGTTTTGGAATGTTATTAATCATTGACTAAATTTCTTTAATATGGGCTTATTCTTCTTCTACAGTTTTGACAAATTGTATCTTTTGAGTAATTGGTTCATTTCATCTAGGTTTTAAAATCTGGGGGCATAGAGTTATTCATAGTCTTCCTATATTATCCTATTCACATCCATAGTATCTATAGAATAGATTCAATTTTAATTGATTATCAGTCATGCCTGTCCAGTTACTTTTGGACTGAAATGGGAGAGAGGGAATACAAAAGCAAGGAAAGGATTAAAAAGCCTTTGTTTCTGCTGATTTTTTTTTTGAAGACTTCTTCATTATCTTCAAATATTCAGCAGACAGAATTAAGACTAGTTACCAATATCCTTTACCTGGCAGGGGAGACACCATGATCATGAAGGTGGTTTTCCCAGGGCGAGGCTTATCCATTGCACTCTGGGTGTGCTGACCCCTGCGATTTCCTCAAATGTGGGAAACTCAACTGCATAATTTGTGGTAGTGGGGGATTGCATTCACTCTTTCTCCTACAAAAAAAAAAACTAGTTACCAAAACAGCACATTTGGGTAAATATAAAGCCATAAATTTTACTCAGAACATGCACCAAACACTATTTTATATTTAGTTTCTTAAAAGGAAATAAAATGGCCAAGACTTAATTAGTTAGATTTTATATTTATTAAGGGACTGCTATGAACTGTGCACTATTCTATGAATTAAATTTTTCAGTCTTTTCAATAAAAACAGGCAGTAGTGATTAAAAAACCATTTTACTAATGAGGAGACCAGTATTCAGAAAGACTAAATGAATTGCTTAACAGCCAATAATGTCATCAAGTATAGCTCAAATTTTGCTGAACTGCATCTATAAGTGCTGAGCTTGATACTGTATTACTATTGATGACATATAAGATATTTGTAATAACAGAAGGAGGGCTGGTGTGAACCTTGCCTAACAGCAATCAAATTAAAATAATCATTGATTTTATAATTAAATTAGATGTGAGAGTGACTGATAGTTTAAAATTTTTTACCATCTTATTTGTGAAATAATTATTCCACCCTGAAGTTGGTTTAGTAAAGGACATACTCTATGCCAGAAATTGTGCTTTTAATGGAAGATATAAAGTGACTAAATCACAACACTAAAGACTTATGTGTAAAGCATACAGTTAATACAATATATATAAAGCATAATATAAGAAAGTGTTTTTTGTAAAATGCATACAAAACACTGGATGTACAGATCAAGGAGCCAACAAGTACCTTTGGAAAAGAGGGATGTGAGGGATAAGTGGATATTTTCCTTTTATGAAATGAAATCACAGATGATGTTTAGTGAAGTTGGACAATATCTGTCTTTTCCCTGCTATACTTAGTAATTGTTTTTAACAGAGGTAACTATAATTTAATCATATCTATCATATATTTGCCTACTGATATGTAACAGTTGTTCATTACAAGCATTATTTCCTAAGACTTACAGTGTAAGTGCTTCTTTTCAAGCACTTATTACTGCTTGATAGTGTTTATAAATTAACATTAAGTAAATCAGTGATATATGAATACAATATGATGCATTTGGCCATTTCTCCCTACCTTGTGTTAAGATATTAACATAATCAATTAAGAAAACCAAAACAACTATTAAAACTGAAGCAAGGCTATCAACATCACATTATCTACTAGTGTTGCCTGTTCACTGTAGACAAACAATATTATTGAAAAGGTAAATATATGAAAGAATATATGTTGACTGAATATCAAACAGCATTGCATCAAATATCTTAAAAATTATGAAAATACCTACTTGAACGGTAGATTAACAGGCCTATAGTTAATAGTGAACTTAGCCCACAGTGTATATTGTATAGTATATATACTTCAGCAGTGTTTATATGATTTGATTGTACTTATGATAGCCATTATATCTAGTAAGACATTTGAAATAGTTAATTTAATCTCCTTTGTTAGGTATTTCCTATATCCAGCTTTGCCTAACAGAGTTTAGATTTATAACAGTTGTCTTACTATAATTATTAATAGCGCCCCCTTTTGCTCTCAAAAGAGGTTCTGTTTGGAAAATAAATCACTTGGTCACCTTGTTTACCACATATTCTTAAAATTTATCTTTTGGGTGTTTTATAATGTATGTAATGTGTAAGTACAGTAAATAGTACCATGCATATAATTTTAAAATGAATTATCGTATATTCTGGTAGATATTTTTGGTTTTTCTTTTTGGTTATGTTGGAGATAACAATGAAGACCTGACGTGTGAGAAGCTGCAGTGTTTACCAGGTTCACTCTTATCCCCATGCTTAATTGTTCCCGGCAGCCCCGTTCAGGCTGGGAATATGTTCCCTCTCACACTGATGCAAAGTGACAGTCTGAGCAGAACTGTGTATTTTTCTCTCCTCTCTCTCCTCTCTCTTCTCTCTAATTGTAGGAAGAGGGGGAAATAACTGTTAGGAATTTCAGAGGCCTTTCCTACCTAGTGGATTGTTTATGGAATGAAGAAAAGGCAGAATCAACAGGAGGCAACAACTAAGTCCAGTGAGAGTGCCTATAAAGCCTCGAAGGCAAATTTGCAAACTGCAAACTGGGTCAACCACTTATGGAAAGGTAAATTTTTATGTTTAAGCAGAAAAAGTAAAGATAATATTTAAATGGTTAAAAATGGGCCCTACTCTAAATAAATGGACCTCTGAATATCCTTTGGCGCTCTAAGAGTCTATATTAAGAAAATAAACTTAACAAGGATACACTTTTCCACTCCATGTAAATATATATATTTTTTTATTGCAGTATAACTGACATTTAATTTCCTATTAGTTTCTGGTATACATCACCATAATTTGATACTTTTATACATTACAAAATGATTCCCATGATAAGTCTGCTTATCATTTGTCATCATCTGATGAGTTGTGACAATATATTAACTTTATTCCCTATGCTATACATTATTATATTTGCATGATTTATTTATTTTGTAACTGGAAGTTTGTACCTCTTAATGCCCTTCACTTATTTCACTCATCTTCCTATCACCCCCTGACTCTGGTAACTAACACTTTGTTTTCTGTATCTATGTGTTTGCTTGTTCTTTTATATATTGGGTTACACAAAGAAGTGAAATCATACGGTGTTTTTCTTTCTCTGTCTGACTTATTTCACTTAGCTTAATCCCTATAGGTCCATCTATGTTGTTGTGAATAGCAAGAATTGATTCTTTTTATGGCTGTGTAATAGTCCACTGTACACCTATACCATATCTATTTTATCGATTCATCTATCAGTGGATGCTTATTTTGCTTCCATATCTTGTCTATTGTAAATAATGCTGCAGTGAATCTAGAGATACATATATCTCTATTAGTTGGTATTTTTTGTTTTCTTCCAATAAATACCAAAAATAGAATTGTGGGATCATATGGTAGTTTTGGGGGGGGTTTGTTTTTGTTTGTTTGGTGGAGGAGACTGCTTACTGTTGTACATAGTGATTTCACCAACTTACACTCCTACCAACAGTACATAAGGGTTCCTTTTTCTCCACATCCTCACCAATGCTTGTTATTTTTTTGTCTTTTTGATAATAGTCAATCTGACAGGCATAAGGTGATAACTCATTGTGGTTTTAATTTGCATTTCTCTGATGAATAATGATGTTGAGCATCTTTTCATGTACCTGTTGGCCATCTGTATGTCTTCTTTGGAAAAATGTTTATTCAGAGTCCTCTGCCTATTTTATAATACGGCTATTTGGGTTTTTTTTTACATTAAATTGTGCAAGTTCTTTATATATTTGGGATATTAATCCCTTATCAGATGTATGTTTTGCAAATGTCTTTCCCTATTCAGTAGCTTGGATTTTTGTTTTCTTGATGGTTTCTTTTGCTGTGAAAAATCTTTTTAGTTTAACATAATCCCATTTGTTTATTTTGTCTTTTGATGCCCTTGCTTGAGGAGATTGGTCCAAAAAATATTGCTAAGTCTAATGTCAAAGAGCTCACTGCCTGTTTTCTTCTAGAAGTTTTATGATTTTAGGCCTTACATTCAAATTTTTAATCCATTTTGAATTTATTTTTATATATGATATAATATAATGGTGTAGTTTCATTCTTTTGCTTGTAGCTTTCCAATTTTATTAACACTATTTATGGAAGAGGCTGTCTTTTTCCCATCGTATATTATTGCTTGCTTTGCCATAGATTAATTGACCTCTATATGTGGGTTTATTTCTCGGCTCTATTCTATTCCATTGATCTATGTGTTTGTTTTCATGACAGTACCATAATGTTTTCATTACTATAGCTTTGTAGTATAATTTGAAATCAGGAAGAGTGATACCTCTAGCTTTGTTCTTCTTTCTCAATATTTATCTGGGGGCCTTTTGAAGCTCCATACAAATGTTAGGACTCTCTGTTCTAGTTCTGTGAAAAATGCCATTGGGATTTTGATGGGGATTACATTGAATCTGTAGATTGCTTTGGGTAGTATGGACATTTGAACAGTATTAATTCTTCCATCCACGAGCATGAGCATCTTCCTATTTAGTTGTGTCCTCTTCAATTTCTTTCATCAGTGTCTCACAGTTTTCAGTGTACAGGTCTTGCACCTCCCAGGTTAAATTTATTCCCAGGTATTTTATTCTTTTTATACAATTATAAATGGAATTGTTTTCTTAATTTCTCCTTATGATAGCCCATTATGAGTAGGTCGAAACATAACCAATTTCTGTATGTTAATATATATCCTGTAACTTCACTGAATTCATTTACTAGTTTTAATAGTTTTTTTTTTGGTAGTCTTTAAGGTTTTATATATAGTATGTCATCTGCTAGTGACAGTTTTACTTCTTCCCTTGTAATTTGGGCTCCTTTTATTTCTTTTTCTTGATTAATTATTGTGGCTAGAACTTCTCATACTATGTTGAATAAATTAGGGAGAATGGACATTCTTGTCTTCTTTCTTATTGTAGAGGAAAAGCTTTCAGTTTTTTACCTTTGAACATGAAGTTAGCTCTGGGTTTGTCTTTTATGGCCTTTATCATATTGGGATATGTTCTTTCTATACCCACTTAGTTGAGAACTATTATTCTTCACTGAAACTGAAGATATTAGGACTAATAAACTTTGGAGAATGAGCAATGAATTTTCAGTGACCCACAAAAAGAGAAAACAGGCCATGTATATTGGGGAAGGGTCAACTGAACCAGCAATTAAATTCCCCTGAAATGTGGCAACCAGAGAAACACAAGTTTATCTGTTAAGCACGACTCTGCATAGTGGAAGAAAAAGTGGGGCAGGACACAAAGACTGCCAAAACATAGCAGACATTTGGTAGGGAATGCCATCAAAAATTGAAATTGCAGGTGTGTATGTTGACAACGTCCAATCAAATACAATTTCAGCCTTGGACTATCTACACCACATTTGACATTTTTTGCATGATAATGGTTTACTTGGGGGCAACTTTTCTCAAAGTGTGTTCCTTGGAATACTAGTTTTTCCAATATACCTTTGAGAAAAGGT
Organism: Smutsia gigantea; assembly: GCA_032199065.1. Taxonomy (NCBI): domain Eukaryota; kingdom Metazoa; phylum Chordata; class Mammalia; order Pholidota; family Manidae; genus Smutsia; species Smutsia gigantea. The sequence continues at coordinate 4,314 of JAVSCE010006294.1, read as the reverse complement.
ACCAGATTGAAGTAAATGCAAGAAAACTGTCACACTCTACTACTGTCCTAAAATTCACCTTGCACATTCACATGCCTAATGGTCTTAGAGTTCCTTACAGTAACTAAATTATTTGTTTAACTTTGTTTATTCCACCATTACTTAAGCATCTTAAATTTAAGTAACTAATGTAAGTGACAGCCATTCATGTCCCAGGAAACTAGTGTCCCACAGAAAATATTTTGAGAATTGCTGGTCTGGAGGAATATTGCTGATGTACTACTATTCCTAGCATGCTGTTAGTGTTGATATGAATACCTAAGTTTCATACCTTGATATGAATACCTAGGTTTAAACTATTAGAAAAGAATTCCAAATGATTTTATTTGAATTTAGAATTTAATTGCTCACTTATTTCAGCCTCCCTCTGTGTATGCAACAGCAAAAGACCTGATTAATAAGGAACCTGACAAATAATGTGAAATGTGCTCCAATATGAAAACTGTGATTCTATAAAAGCTAGGATTTATATATGTATTATACATATATAAAAATAAAATATATTTATTATAACCAAACTGCATATTTCTGAAATGAGATAGTTACACTCTCAGAAGTACAATGCAGAAAATTATTGTTGCTGTTTAGATGATATAATATACTGTTGGAAAATAATTGCATTTACATTTCAGCTCACGTTTATTACTTATTTCTTAAGGTGAAAAAAGAAAAAAAAAGCTGAGCCTGAAAAATAGAAAATTCCCTAAAGAATTTCTTGTTGGTGCCTAGGGACCAAATAGTGTAAGTTTTCCAGATGCTCAAAGATAATGGTGTAACCTGACCTGCCTGTGCTATGGTTAACTTGGTGGAAGTGTGGGAAAATATCTTTCAACGCTGGACCTTGTAATCTAGTCTCGTTTATAGTCAATATGAGTGATGCAGCTTTAAGTTAAAGCCAATAGTATTGGTGAAGGAAAATAATATTTAAAAATATCCCAAGATGTTACTAATACAATCTTAGTTTCTTATCTAGAACCAGATTTTAGCCAAAATCATTTAATGTATTTGAACTAATACTAAATGTATTTACTTCATTGTTATTTCTCAGCTGAATCTAGTATTATTTACTGATAACAGTGGATATAAGTAGTCCATTATATAAAAAGAAATAATTAAAAATAATTGGATTAACAAATTAGTAGAGAGACAAGCATTTATAAGTAGTATGTCTTTGTCACCAAAGAAAAAAAAAGATTCCAAATTCTAAATCTTCAAGAGATGCATGTGAAATTACCACAGAACAGATCATACTTTCTTTTCATAGGTTCTAAATTTTCTTTGTTTTTCAATTTTTTCTCTGTGATTAATTGTAATGGCCCTATTGATATAAACTGTGACATTACTTTTGCCAAGCTAATTGGGTATTTTTTTATTTCATTCTATCAGATATTCCGGTTGTGTTGGCCAAGGTGCTAGACGCTTTGGGTGTATCTTTCAACAAGGCAGACATGGTACCTGCCTTAAAGAAGCCCATAAACTAGTGAGATATAGACTAAATGATTGCATTTAGTAATAGAAGGGAATGCTATGAAATATATTGTATCTCACATCAGGGACAGAAAAATTATGAGAAGCATGTTATTCTAATCATAACATCTACATTTTTTATAGTAAATGTTCCAGAATTTCTGAGGATGATTTTCTGACTGGATTTCAGTGGGGCATGACCTTTGAACTGTGCTGACAGATCTGTGCCCATCCCACCAGGCCCTCCTGTAGCTTTCATGGTCAAGGTTGAAGGTGAGGGTGGTGGTTGCAAAATAAAGGGCAGTCAATGGCTTATGTAAGTTTGATCATGATTGTGTTTGTTAGTATCCACTCAAATATTAGAATTACCTAGACATTTGACACAAATAAGACCCCGAAACAGTTGAAACGTCTCTACAAAGTGGGTGATTTGATTTTTCCTTTATTCACATTTATGTTTCTATTCAAGATTTGGCAAACATGATTGTCCAGAAATTGTAATTCTGACTTGAGAGAGGTAATTCTGACTAGAGTTGAAAACTGCTGAACCATTTTTGTTTTGTGGGGCCATCATCTTAGTGGCTTCCAATGAGTGTGCATTTGTGACTTTGAAATTAGTGCCCTTCAGAGGAGGTAACTAAAAAATAAACAGAGAGAGGAAAAGAGAGGGAATCAGAATCAGAGTACAAAGAAAGATGATATTGTCCATAATATATAATCCCTATATATTTCTTATGAAAGCTATTGATCCCTAAATTTGTTCCATATTAGCACATTGCTTCAGAAATATGAATGAATAGTGAAAAATTCCAACCTATTCACCAGGTAAACCAGGCAGCCCCAGCAATTAAGAGAAGTAATCTACCTAAAAGTTGTATTTTACAGAAATTTTCCTATTGCTGGAACTCATGAAACACAATTTGTCTATAAACTGTGCTTCTATTTATTTTAAAAAATGTATTTTCTTTAATAGATTATTTGAAAATATAATATTTGCAGCTGTATTTTATTTCCTTAAAAAGCAATGCAACCCTAATGTACCCCTGAAATTTACAGATCAGGAAAGCAAACCAAATCAAAAAATGTTGCATGGATATAAGAAAAGAAAAAAAAGAAAGATTATAGCCCAGGACCAATAAACAGCAAACGAGATCCTAAAGAACAGTCAGAGCTATTCAGACTTGCTGGGAGTATCAAGGGGAATGGTAATAACTTCTCAGTTTTGACATCTTCCTTTCATTCACCCCCTTCACTTGTATCCTCTCACACAGCAGGTCAAATCAAGGTCTGATACATGGTACATGCTGCAGAGAATCTGCAAGGCACACAGATGTTCATATTTGGCATGCAGGTATTGCGGTCTTTATTTTCCATCATGCCAAAAGCACATTTTAAAGGAAAATAATTTACAAAAATTCCTCTGCCTGGTTCTCAAAATTAAGCCCACCCAGGCTGAAAAGCAAAGCAAGGCTTAGTGCCACCTCAGCTCTCATAGCCAACCAAACAAGCAGGTAAATCATTTGAGAAGATTTCCAAGCTTAATCCTTTGAAAATTGATCTTACCTCAAGGGGATACCAAATCATATTCTCCATCTAAACATCCCTGCTTTAAACCACACTTGCTCAACAAGTTTTGTAGGGGAGAAAAATGTTTTGGTTTTGAAACTATGAATTCATTATAAGGAAAATGCTTTATCTTTATTTTCAGAAGTTAAATTATGCCTCTGTTAAAAAGGTACTTTTCATGATAAAATGATTACCGTAACATGTTTATATATTCTTTGAAAGTTGATAAAGTATGCATAGTTCTAAGCACACAAAAGTAAATATTTCACCCAAGTAATTTCAACCAGAGTTAAATAGCAATGAAATATCAAACAACCAACTTTTTTAAGAAAGTGAAATGCTATATGGATAGTTGTTTGTGCAAACTTTTAAAAATAATAATAATAATAATAATATGTTGTTTATCTCCTTAAAATTATTTTAAACTAACATAGAACATGTTACAAAGGCAAAATATTTGACTTGTGAGATAGGTGACCCCAATTTTAATCTGTGCTCTGCCATCAATTAGCTGTTTTATTTTATGTAATTCCCTTAACCTCTCTTGATTTAAATTCAATTATCCTTAAAATTGGAGAGTTTGACTATATTATTTCCTAGGTCCCTGGAAGCTGTAAAATCTCCATGATGCTAAAAGGCCAACATCACATAATTCCCATCTCCATCAGTTCACATGCCTCTCTCTGGCCTAGTTTTAATCAAGGTTCATATGAACTAATGACATGGGTATTGTGTCCAAGGATAAACTACCTCAAAGCTGCGTTTCACTTCTTAGGCTTTCTTAAAATATGCTTTTAAATTTGCATATCAAATAATTAGCATTTCAAGTCCAACAATTAAATCAGATCAGATATATGGAATAGAGTTTCTGTAGGCTGATAAGGATTGCTAAATAATGCAGTGTGTATGTATACAATTTTTTTTTTTTGTCAACTGACAATTTCAGAACCAGGAGAAATTAGTCCAGGATGCCAGAAGAAAGGAGAAAGAATTTCCAAGAAGATAAGAGAAAGAGAGAGAAAAGGAAGAAAGGAAGGAAAGGACAGTGAGAGTAAGAAAAGCCTTCTACTAGTTGTACAGTCAGATATATTTTGTTAGCAAGAGGAGCCACTGTGAGGCTGCTCATTGATCAGCCACATTATATGAGTAGCAAATTAGAACCATTCGTTTTCCATGAGCTGGAGTTGCAATTCTCAAGAGTAATGTGGATACACTGATGGGTCATGATAGTTGGAGGTGAAT